>JACBWW010000016.1:15245518-15289643 GCA_020086605.1 Lanius collurio
CAATGCCCCGGCGGATCGCCCCGCCCCCAGAGGCTCAGCCAATCGCGTTGCGTCGCGCGGCCGTCGCCTGGCAGCGCGCGGCCGTTGGGTTTGAAGCGGCCAACCGGGGGCCCGTCCGCGCGCCGTTTAAAATGCTGCGGCGCGGGCGGGGCAGGCGAGCGGCAGCGGCGCGGCGGAGGTGAGCGTGAGGTGGGGCCGGGCGGCCGGGAAGGTGCCGTTTCGAGCAAGGGAGGCTGTGGTGAAGCGGACGAGGGGGAAGGAGAATGTCCCTTAGCGGAGAGAGTCCCGAGTTGCGGCTGGAGGAGGTGTCGGCTGTTGGAAAGGGCCCCCGACAGGCGGAGGGAGGGGGTATCGGCTAATGGAGAGCGCCCCGAGAAGCGGTTGGGGAGAGTGGGGGGTGTCCGGTGGTGGGGAGGACCCCGAGGAGCGGCCGCAGGGCTTGGAAGAAGGTCCGGTGGTGGGGAGGCCCGCGGGGCCTGTCGGAGCAGGCTGCAGCCCGGCCGGTGGGCCCGGCTGACGCCGCCCGCCCGCAGGACCATGGCGCAGTTCCTGTTCGAGGCGGACCTCCATGGGCTGCTGAAGCTGGACACGCCGATCCCGAACGCGCCGCCTGCGCGATGGCAGCGCAAGGCCAAGGAGAGCGGCCCCGGACCCAGCCCCGTCGGCGTGTCGCCCATGAAGCCGGCCAATCGCTCCCACAGCTCCAGTAAGACGCCGTCCAAGACACCCGGTGAGCGCCGGCCACCAGCGGCAGAGGCTGCGTGCGGGAGGCTGCTTGTCTGTAGCCATGAGGCTCTGGGCTCCCTGCCACGCCGCCCCACCGGCTTGCTGGTTAGGGAGGAGGAGGAGGTGGGCTGTGCTCCTGGCAATCACTCACCTCCTCCCCAGTATGAGGAGGGCAGAACTCTCAGCACTGGGGCTGGCGAACTGCTAATCCCCCAGCCGACCCTTGCTGGCACAGCTGCATGTTGGGACAAGTGTGGGCAAGACTGTCAGCTGACAGCTTTACATGCTACAACAGTGGTTTTGTATCCTCCCCTTATCTGTGGACTCTGGGATAATTACTCTAGACCCAAGGAGTTGTCTCCTGACAGTTCCTAACCAGAGCTTGGGGGCGGGGGGGAAATATAAGTTAGTTGTGACTAACTAAGCAGATTTCAGAGCCCTGCTTGTCTAGAACTTGTCTGGTGGGTGTGATGTGGAACAGTGCTGGCTTTGCTCTCATGAAAGCTCTAATACAGGCTGTTAAATAGCTGTAAGACAATATTTTCATATGTGAATGCAGGTAAATCTGGATCCAAAATTCAAAACACCCCCACAAAGGCTGGGGGAGATCGCTACATTCCCAACCGCAGCACTTTGCAGATGGACATGGCAAATTTCCTCCTAACCAAAGAGAATGACCCTACTGAGGAATCACCCACCAAGAAGGTGAGTGTATTGCTAAGTTAAAATTACTTCAGCAACCACTTACTTGTACATGTGTGCATGCACATGTGTACACACACACATCTGCTGCAGCAGCACGGGTGAAGGGCAGGGCTCTCTAGGTATGCATCGCGTGACCTGATCCTTCCTGCCCATTTACAGTGAAGTAAATGATAGGTTTTATCAAGTGGACATGGGACTGACAAGCCCCAGCCATCACTATTTCCAGCTCTGGGCTTCAGGAGCCTGGGATGAGATTGAAGCTATAGAGACTGCCACACACTCTAGCCTATGCTGCTTCTGGTACCGAAATTTAGCTTTTGATTAATGAAGCTTTAAAATATAGCAGGCAACAAAACCACAAAGCTGTGGGCATATGCAAAGTGAAACTGCTGGTGGCAGCTATTCTAGGACAATGTCTACACAGGGAACAATTCTGGAATGTTTTACACTGTGTTCTGAAATCTGTTTATGAAGCATTTGGTCACTTGTGGCTGTGGCTTTTCCCACTGGCAATGACACTGTGAAAATGTAAGCAGGACAATGTGCAAAAGTCTGAGGGAAAACTACTTTGACCTGCCTGCCTGTGGCTGACCCTTGCAGCACAGTTGTATACCTCCTGATTCTTAGAGAAAGGGGCTTAGGTGTCTGTTTTAACTGCAGTCTGGGGGTTGTGTTTGAAATGCATTGCACTGAGGGTGATTTGTCTCTGTAGGAGCAACAGAAAGCCTGGGCAGTGAATCTGAATGGTTTCGATGTAGAAGAGGCGAAGATCCTCCGCCTCAGTGGAAAACCACAGAATGCTCCAGAAGGTATGATACAGGGTTTGTGTGAGCTGAATCAGCAGGGGAGATCTGGTCAGGGGAACAGCAACACAGAGGTCCTCTGTGTGGTCACAGGAGAGATCAACTGGCTTCTGAGAGCTATACACCCTGGAGTCTCCTTTCTTAGGGTTCCTGAGGTTGAGAGAGGGCATAACAGTTCCAGTGAATTTATTTAGGAGTGGTGCAATGACTGCCAGTTGCTCACGTGTACTGCAGGTGGCAAGCCTTCATGAAGTCTGTAAGAGCTTCAAACTCTCTGCTGTGCACTCTTTAGCTTAACTGTAGCTAAACATAATGGGATACAAAACCCCAAGTGTTTGTTAAACTCGTTTCCATGAACGAGGAAATTGTAGCTCACCCTGGTTCATCCTGCCAGTGATGTCTGCACGCTCCTGTGAGTGTATCTCTTAGGACTTTGTTTTCACTCCAAGGGATTCCTAGTTGGGTGAGCAATATTCAGCTGGGAGGAAACTAACTCAGGTCAACAAACCTGTTCCTCTGCATACAGGCTATCAGAACAATCTGAAAGTGCTCTACAGTCAGAAAATGACACCTGGATCCAGCAGGAAGAATAGCAGATACATTCCCTCGATGCCAGACCGCATCTTGGATGCACCAGAGATCCGCAATGACTACTGTAAGTAGGCTGCAGTGTTGAGTGCTGGGCATCCAGAACATTCTGCACTGGGATAGTGTAACTGGGCTGTCTGTATTATTTTATGCACCCAGGCTAGCACAGACCACTTCTGGAGTGTTCCTGTCTAGCCTTACAGGAATAGTGGTTTAGAGCAATGCATAGGTGACTTGGAGCAGGGTACCTGACCCCATGAGCTGGGCGCAGTGGCACCCAGAAGGCTACCCCTTACTTGTACATGTGTGCATGCACATGTGTACACACACATCTGCTGCATCAGCACGGGTGAAGGGCAGGGCTCTCTAGGTAAGCATCGTGTGACCTGCATTGCTCTTTCAAATTGTAGATCTGAATCTCATCGACTGGAGCTCCCAGAACTTCCTGGCAGTGGCTCTGGACAACTCTGTTTATCTGTGGAATCACGCTTCTGGGGAGATTATCCAGCTGCTGCAGATGGAGCATCCAGATGTTTACATTTCCTCTGTGTCATGGATTAAAGAAGGAAACTACCTTGCTGTTGGCACAAGTAGTGCTGAGGTCCAGGTGAATGCAGGACTAAAACTAGAGGTGTTGTCTAGGGATTGACAGTGAACTGTGAGCCCTGAGGACAAACGTTTGGCTAGCAGGGGAAGGATGCCATGCACCTGACTTGTCTTGCCTGGTGTGGGGTGGAACTGTCCCCCGACAAGTGCAGCATGCAAGGCAGGGTTTGGTTTGGGGATTTTCTGATAAGCGGTGTTACCTTCTGTGCAATAGTCATGAAATAGAAATTTTCTCTGCTCCCATACTGGCTGAATGCCAGAGACTGGGCAGGGAGGTCCTTAGGGCATAGCAACAGGATTGGGTTTCCTCTGGAGAACTTATTGCTTTGCTTCTCTAGCTATGGGACATTCAGCAGCAGAAACGTCTCCGAAACATGACCAGCCACTGTGCCCGTGTAGGAACACTCAGCTGGAACAGCTACATCCTCTCCAGGTAAAACAGTGGGTGGCGATGGGTGGGTCAAGGGCAGTTGCCAGCTGTTGCAAATTCCAATACCTGAAGCTATGCATGGTGTGGGTTAGGGATGGCAGAGAGAAGTTTCTGTCCTGGCTTGGGATTCTTACTCAGCATTTTCTGTTGGGACTGTTAGGAGAAGGCGTCTCATCTGTATTGCACTTTGTGCTGAAGTTGTGTGAGCAACAAGAGCTTGTGTGGCTGTTTCACTCACACCAACAGACCAGTGTTGCTGGTAACACTGGCTGAAATGCAGGGGCAGGTACAGCAGTCTTGGAACAACAAAAATGGATTTGGGTAAAAACATGTCAGCCTGACCTTGCAAACCTTCTCTTCTCTCTGCAGTGGGGCACGGACTGGCCACATCCATCACCATGATGTCCGAGTAGCTGAGCATCATGTGGCCACCCTTGCAGGCCACACACAGGAGGTGTGCGGACTCAAATGGTCTCTGGATGGCCGGTACCTGGCCAGTGGTGGCAATGACAATCTGGTGAATGTCTGGCCCTGCACCCAAGGGGGTGGTGGAGACTTTGCTCCTGTACAGACCTTCACTCAGCACCAGGGTGCTGTCAAGGTGAGCACAGGGCTGCCATGGGCAGATGTCTGTGTGCAAGGCAGAGGTGCAGCACTGGCTGGGTGCTGGTTGCCTCTTGCATATCTTAAACTGAATTCTCTCTCAGGCTGTGGCATGGTGCCCATGGCAGATGAACGTTCTAGCCACTGGAGGTGGCACTAGTGACAGACATATCCGCATCTGGAACGTGTGTTCTGGCGCCTGCCTCAGTACTGTTGATGCCCATTCCCAGGTGAGACGTGAAGATCAGCTTGGAGACAAACACCTTCTGGCAGCACACCTACACAGAGCTGCTGGCTCCTCAGACCCAGAGGCGTGGGAAAGCAGGGGGACCATGCTCACCTCTGAGTGGTGAGCATCAACACAGGCAGCTTGTCTTACTCGTGTTACTGCCTCTTCTCAGGTCTGTTCTATCCTGTGGTCAACAAACTACAAGGAGTTCGTTTCAGGACATGGCTTTGCACAGAATCAGCTGGTTCTGTGGAAGTATCCAACAATGACCAAAGTCGCAGAGCTGCAAGGTAGGTGGACAGCGCCTGGGGGAGGGGGGCTGTTAGAGGTTGAAGGCAGCTGCAGTCCTGGATGGTATCCAGGGGCCTGCTGCTAGGAGCAAGGCATGCCCATGGGCTGTGGAAGAAACACCATTGCTCCAAATGTATGCTTGGGTCTGAATTCATGCTGCCACAGCCAGTGGGGACCAGCGATGTAAGCTGGCATGGCTCATGGGAACATATAGAAGTAAATTGGCTGTGTGACGATCAGCTCAGCCCTGACTCACACTCCTCATCCTTAGGTCATACTGCCAGAATCTTGAACTTGACCATGAGCCCTGATGGTACAACAGTGGCCTCAGCAGCTGCTGATGAAACACTGAGGCTCTGGCGCTGTTTTGAGATGGACCCCATAAAGAAGAAGGAGAAAGAGAAGGCAAACAGTGCCAAAAGCAGCATCATTCACCAGAGCATCCGCTGAGAGCACTGGGTTGTTGGGGGGGGAGATGTGGTTTACACACTGTACAGTATTTTAAATGTTAATAAACTGTTTAACTTGATTTTTTTTCTTAATGGAATCTGATGGAAGAAAAAGCCATTGCTCCCACACCCAAGTCCCTCCTCCCTGAGGTTGGAGAGCTGGGAAAGGGCTGGAGCCTTTGTTCTTCAGGGCCAGTTTACAGGCAGCCTGGGCCTAGCAGAAGGGTGCTGTGCAAGGACTGCGCTTCTATCCCAGCTAAGATAGGTATGTCACCTGCCCCATCTAGATGCTGACTACAAGCATAGCAGCTCTACCACAGGCTCAACTGAGAGTACAGTATGTCTGTGGCCCCACTTTCTCTTGTGTCCTGTCTCATGACCGCATAGACCTTACTGTGGCTCTGCAGGCAACCTTCAGATTGTCTTGTTCAGCTATAGGCAGGCATCAGTGCCTACTTAGGGTGCTGGAGTAGTAGAACAGCTACTTTTGCAATGGGCTTAGTACTGAATTGCTATTGGAAAAGAAAAGGAGGGGGGGAAACATACAGCAAGAGTTGTAATCACCCCAAAGGCCAGAAAGTGGCTGGCACTGGCATAAAGCCTGATGCTAAACAAAAGGTTAGTTTACACTGCCACAGCCAGTCTGGATGTCATGCAAGAGCCATGCAAAGCACCACCAACCCTGTGCTCAGCCCTTAAGTCTCATATTCTTCCAACAACTGATCTCTTTTCCCCTCCTGCTGACAGGAAGCCCTGGTTCCTAGCTGAGGCTTCATGCAGGGAAGCAGGCACCAGGGCTCAGCTGACATTTGTTAGAGCTTGACTCCTCTACACTTGGAAAAATGCCTTTTTTCCAGGCTGAATTGTGCTGGAGCAAGTTGCATGGCCCATATTTGAGCCCTTACTTGACATAAACAAGAGCCACCTCAGCCATGCTGCTCTGCATGGTGGAGCCACAGAGTCTGAGGTTGTGGGGCTGCACCAGACCCATCAAGCCTGTCCTTCAGCTGCTGCACCAGCATTGCCAGGGGCTGCTGGGGACACTGCACAGCTGATTAGCACCTTGGCCTGGGCAAAGCAGCTCCACAAAGCCTGTGCCTCCCATCAGCCCTCAGTGATTAGCTGAGGGTGGATTATTAACTGTTTTCACCTTCCCCTCTGCACAATACTACACTGTACCTAGCACCACCTCTGCCTCCTGAGCTTTAAACCAGATGGAACCTTCAAAGGTGACCAGTGGCAACACCAACTTGTGCTGTGCCAAGACCAGTGAGGGTGCAATCACACACAGCTGATTTAGGGCACACAGTCTCAAAAAACAGCAGCTGAGCCTAGCACCTTCCCAGCAGGGCAGCTGGGACATCCCCATTTGGCCACTTGAGAAAGGTCACAGGAGGTCCAAGGAAGGAGCTCTCCCTCTTCAGACACAAATCCTAGGGCAGCAGCTGTATCTAATGGGGAAGCAAACAGGAACCCACATCTCTTCCCCAGAGCTGTGTTGCAGTTGTAGGAGCCCTGCCCCACATTCCTGCACTTTGGTGCTGGGAATTAACACAGGCTTGCCCTGTAGGCCTACAGCTGATTAGGCCTTCCCCTAGTCCCTGACCTAGAAGGAGGGCTTTATATGCCTCAAAGTTGCTGTAACTTTTTCACTCCCATATAAGAGCAGCTCAGCTTTCTCTGACAGGCTCTTTCTCCTCAGCACATACCCCACCCCCATAAGCTGTGCATTACACAGCCCTTGAAGGTCCTCTGAGCATTACTAGAGGGTAATGATGTTGCAGGGTCTTTGGCCCCATACTGGTCCCTACAGTCCTGGAGTGAGGAGGAGCAGAGGAAGGAAGTCGGCACTGATCCAGCAGGCCCAGTAAACACAGCCCTATAAGGTGTGAATTCAGTTCACAGCATGACAGCGTATTAATTACCAAGTGCCAGGGCCAGCCCATAGAAGAGCCCAGCTAACAGGAACAATTGGAGGAAGGGAGAGGAGAGCACATGCAGGGACCAGCCAATTCTAAAATACCAACTAGTTTAAAGCGTTGTTACTATTTTAGGCAAAAGCAAAGATAGTCTTGCCTTTAGCAAGAGCCACCTGGAGGGGAAAAGGAGGCTTGACAGGAAAACGTCCATGGCAACCAGACCATCACCTACTGTTCCTGAAGTGGTTGACTTCTGAGCACTGAAGTAACATTACACACCACTTCAGCATGGACCAGTACAAATTCTCATCCAAGTCTTCATTCCCAGAGAAGCAGCAACAACTGGGTGAACACTGCAGAGGGCAGCAACCCGATCCTACTTTATGGCTTCATACATACAAGGACACTGAACCCTCTAGAAGAGGGTGATACCCATGTGTAGCTTAGGCAGATTAGTCACCTCAGTTCAGGTCACTTGAAGATGCTTTCCTACAGTTCAGAGCCTGGCCTTGAGGTGGACAGCAGCCCAGGTGGAATCAGCAGAGCTCTCTCCCACCAAGCTCTGTTCCAGGACTTTGGCTGGACCTCTACCAAAGCCTTCCCACCCCACAACCAAACCGACCACGAAACTCAGCATCTGGAAGCTGCTGCTCTAACACATTTCTCCCAGCCACAAGCTGCCCAGCTGGCTCCCCACTCCTCTTCCCAAGCTTGAGTCAGCACCCAGGCTGGCCTCTACTCAAGAAGGGCCCAGTCCTTGTGTGATGGGGAAGGCAGCCCTGCACCCTCAACAGCACTGAAGGGACGCCAGAATGAGACAGTTGGAAAGATAACAAGAGCCCAGCCAGGCAAATATACACTGCTGCAGCAAAAGCAAGGCAGCAACATCAACCTCCCTCTGACCAACCTGAGCTACATCCTGAACAGATCGATGCTGCAGGGGCCTTCATAGATGGCAGCAGTTTTTGCTTCAGCAGATGGAGTAAGCAGCAAAGTGCAGTCAAGTTTCCAGAGGCTATAGTCCCTGCTCTGCCATACCTCAACTCCCCAGGATTTCTAAAAAGCAGCAGTTCTTCCTGGGCAGGCAGCCCAGAGCCCAGCCCACACCCATGCACCACCCCAGCCATTTTTTGACAGGGTGGAGTCACTCTCACAACAGAGGCCTTGACACATGTCCAGCCCTGAGCACTGCTATACCAAAACACTTGGAAACAATCTGCCATCTGCTTCATCAGCACACAACTATCACCCTCTTCCCCCAACACAAACCTGCTACACCAGCTGCTTCTCCCAGCCCTGCCTCCAACCACACTGGGCAGGACCAAGCACCTGAACAGCTTTTGCTTACATTGAGCCAAGAAAAGAAGAGGACAGAGCCATTTCTCCTTCTGTTTGTTTATTTGTGATAGAAGAGCAGCCCAGGCTGACAGGGCCTGGCTCCTTCACCTCATCCTCGAGGCCATCAGCATGTTTTGGTTACAGCCAGAGCAGGTGACAGGCACCAGACCAGGAGAGCTGCTACACTGCACTGCAGAAGGGCAGAGCACATCTTGACCCAGGCCCAGCCAGATCCACAGAGGCAAGAGGCGCTCACTCTTGCACCACAGCTGAGCACACTAAAAGTGCCCGCTGCTGTGCTCAGGCTAGGCCAGAGCAGGGCTGGTCCCAAGCAGGAGAGCCCAGGAGCTGATTTCTAGGGGCACTTATTGCTCAAGTCTTGAATTTACAGGAATGGAAGTGGTCCAAGACTAGGCTGAGCTTGGTCTCCCCACTCTGGAGCAAGCCACCAGCTGCCATAGAGGATCAGGTAAGTGTGGCTTAAGCACACACTGAGCACCCAGCCCAGGCACAAGAACAGCAAGGCAACCTGGGCTTATCATGTGGGGGAAGCCTTTCAGGCTGTGACAGCCCCTGCTATGTACTAGGCACAGGGCGTGTGTACTGTACTGGGCAGGTCTGGGCCCTTAAGTCCCATAAGTACTGCCCCTACATTCTCCACAGACACACCTGGGCACAGATATGCCAGGGCAGGGCTCCCAAGCTGGGACCACACAGGGACCAGAAGGGACATGCAGCACTGTGGCATGGAACAAAGTGGCACAAGGCATCGTAGAGCAGGAGCACTCACACATGAGCTGGCAGTGGCAAGCAGCCAGGGACAAATCTGCTCATCCACACAGGCTCTTGTGAGACAGGGAAGAGGAGAGGGCACCAGGACAGGAAGCGGTCTCTTCTTTTGGTCCTACTCAGAAGGAAATGGCCCCTAGGCAGAAGAGCCAGATGTAGGCACTTGGGGGAAGGTCCTTTGGAAATACTGGAATGGGACTGCAGCCCCAGAGCTGTGATGCAGGCAGCTGCCTCTCTGCTCAGCAACACTGAGAAACAGCACAAAGCCCTCCCAGAAACAGAAGTGGCCCATGGCTGCTCAGAGCAGAGGGGCTGAGCATGCAGACAGGGGACAGCAGGACTGGGCACAGGGGTACAACAGTCTGTAGGCACTTGACTTGGCTAGTGGCACCCAGGAGCAGAGGGACAGGTCCCAGCTGCCTCTGCCCCGGGGCTCTCATTGGCTCTGGGAGCACTTTACCCTCTAGTTGGCTTTGACCTTGCCATTGGTGACAGTGCCATTTTCATGGATGCTGCTACCGTTGTGCTGAGCTGCTTGTTGAGCCACCCTGGGCAACCGTTTGCCCTTGGTGTAGGACTGGTACCAAAAGTTGGAGAAGAGGATGAAGAAGATGGTCCCATAAATCCAGATAAGGTGAATGAAGATAGGGAACTGGTATTGGCAGTTGGGCATGAAGTAATACTGGGAGATGTGGACGGAGACAATCACAAACTGTGCCTGGGAGCAAGGCAGAGTAAGAACAAGTTATTCATGGGAGCAGGGTCAGGGAACCCACTAGAGACCTTATTTTTAAAGCAAACACCTAGCCTCCTTTCCCAGTCTGAAGCAGAGGTCCTTATGGTGAGGCAGTCAGCAGCAGCTGGAAGAGGCAGGCACAAGTCTCAAGGCAGCATATGCCTCTCACCCTCCCACCACAGCTGCAGCCCAGGGGCAGCAGGCTGAACAGCACCCACACCCCAACCAGGCTGGTAGGGCTATCAGAGGCCCACAGCGGGGCAGAGCTGCTAAAAACTCAGAGCAATATGCTACAGAAGAGACAGCTACAGCTGCTGGCTGCACCTTTCAAAGGTACAAGGGCTGGCCTGCCATTCATGTCAGGCACACGCTCTGCCCCACCACACAGACTCACCAGCTGGATGGCTGTGATGTGCTTCTTCCACCACAGGTACTTCTGAAAGGCAGGTCCTGCTGCTGAGAGTCCATAGTAGAAATACATGACCACATGCACCATGGAATTGATCATGGCATGGAATGAGCCCATTCCCCCTGTTAAGACAGATTTTCCTCAGTGTAAGCCAATACTCCACAGCAATCAGCACCACATAGAGCTGCTAAGAGCCCAGTAGGGCCAAAACCCCCTTTTCAGCATGCTGGGGTAACCCTACCCAATCTGTGCACCCAGACAGTTGCCACCTTACCGGGACCAAACTTTGCTCCCCACCACCAGCTCCATGGCAAAACAGAGTGGTGAAAAAGGTGCAGGAATGTGACCTGTTCATTCTTCTTCCGCAGGACAAAGATCACCTGCAATGAAAGCCCAACAGCATCAAGGACCTGCAGCCCTGGGAGCAGCTAGAGCTGGGTGGGCCACTAATTCAATGTCTGATCTCAGTGCTGCTTCTCTCCCACCCTCCACATTCACTGTCATCACACATTAGGTCACCCCACAGCTTACAGAGTTGTAGCTTGTCAAAAGTGGCCTCAGCAATATTCCAGAGTGGCCTCCTTGGCAGTGGTGCCAGACAGAAGCACTACCACATCAGACTAGAAGGGCTGCAAAAGCACCTACCACAAATATACCAGGCCTCAACTCCCCACCCAGCAAGTGGCAACAAGGACTTCTCATTAACTCACTCACCGTGTCTGTCAGTTCAATGAACTTGGAGAAAACAAAGAGCCAAGCAACGCTGACCATCTGTAACAGAGCAGGTTAACATTAGAGACCCACCTCAGCCTGAACATGCCCAGTGACCAAAGGGCTTCATACAGTTACCCTGGCATGAAACCAAGGCCCAGAGACTGCAAACCCTCTGCCTCAGGAAAGGCAGGAGCTGTGACCCTGCTGTCCAAACAGAAGCACTAAAGGCCATCCCCACTTAGCAGGAGAGGGATGAGAACTCACCCTGAGGGCCTTGGGGTCCTGTGAGAAGTCCACAGGGTCACATCGCCAGGTGTACCCAGTAAGCCACCCTGCCATCAGGAACTGCAACAAGAGCATCATCAAGGTGAGGCCCAACACATCACTCACTGCACATCAAGCTCTGCACAGAAAGGCAGGGAACAGCCAGAAAAAGGGTTCCCCATCACCCATGCAGCTTGCACATGCTGCTTTACACGTGCCTGACCAAGCTACTGACAACTCACCTCATAGACTATGTAAAGGGAGAGTCCCACCAGAAAGAAGTTGTATAGCACCATGAACTTCTTCAGGTTTAAAGGCTTCCTGTTGGCCATTAGCCGGGGACCCAAGGATAGGACAAAGTAGACATATCCCAGAAGGATGCCCATCACAAGGAATGGGGACTGCATCAGTGGATAATCAGCTATGCGAGGGTCTGCAGAAAGAGCCACAGTGCAGAGCAGTTAGCTTCCTTACCCCAGCCTGCTGCCACCAGTGCTACTGCCACAGTGGAGGCAATCCTGTTCTAGGACATGAGTGCAAGTAGGGAAGTAGTTTGGGAGCAGAGGCTGATGAAGTCAGCTAGACTCAACACAGTATAACCTGAAGCCATGCTGCAGGGCAGCCTGAAATCCTCTGCCCAGGAGAGCAGAAGTGCCCCAAAACAACTTGCACGAGCACTGAGGCAAGATAGCCTCATAACAGGCAGCACAAAACCCCCAGAATTGCATCTGTGTGAAGGCAAAGGACAGGACACAGTTAGACCCAGGGATGCCAGACCACCTCCCAGTGCCTCTGGCAGTAAAGCACGTAGTGCTCCCTGTCTTATAGCTGGGCAGATCCAAACACTCACCTGCTTTCTTCATGAAGTCTTGATACATAGTCACAATCCCCTCCATGGTGGTGGCAGTATCTCTGTGGAAAGAGGCAGGGAAGATCAGGTAGCTTTTTTCCCAGGAGGGCTGCCTACAGAGCATAGCCCTGCAGATCAGCAAACTCCAAGTCCAATTTCAGAGAAACAGTCATGCATCTGCCCAGTGTTGCTCTCAGCTGATCACACACCAGCATCCACTTTCCAGATGAGCCATAGGCTCATCCACAAGCACCATGACATTGATGCCAGTCTTTGCACCCATACCTCAGCACACTGCTTCATCTGACCCTGGTGCAGAGACGCAGAGCTAGCCCACAGTCCCCACAGAACAGTGTCTTTTTGATCATCTTTGGGCTCCTGCCAACTGGTTCCCACCACAGAAGCAGCATACCATCACTGGCAGGTCCATTACATGAGGAAGGAAATCCATAAGTTCAGAAACAAACATCAGTTTCTGGTGTTAAAGTTCCTGGTTTCACATCCTTGCACAAAACCCTCCTGACAAGAAACTACTACCACATAACCTAGTACCTCAGAGGCCAGGTGCATCCTGCTTGGCAATGGCATTTCCACTCCCAGACAAGAGAAAGCCATATGATTCAAGGCTGCAGGGAGAAGAACTGGCACTCCCCACACTTTCTCAGCCTCACTATGAACACACACCAGACAGTGATCCAGGCAGATGCTCTTCAGAAAAGCAGGAAGGGCCCAGGCTCTTACTGCTGCAAGCAAGTTTGAAACACTCTCACCCATCCCCCTTGTGCTCCTCAACCTCTCCCCAGCCCACAGGACACCAGAGCAGCAGGAAGGGAGGCAGAGCACAGGCCCAGCCTCACCTGACTCATCCACCTGCAAGGGAGGCATTCCCCACAGTTGCTACCAGACACTCCACCTACCCCTTCCCTCTAAGAAGGTACAGAGGAGTCACTGCCTACGCACAGCCTGGGGAAATGGGTCCCCAGTCCAGTCTCCCCAGGAGGTATACTGCCGCCACCACCGGGAAACACACAGCCTCTTCCAGACCGGCAGCCAGGAGGCTGAAGCCAGACTACCCTTCTTTGCAGTAAGGTCCCTGAGTACTCAGCAGCCACTGCCACCTCAAGCCCTCACTAACCAACACCAGCACTGCTCCTTCAGCTTCACAGCAAGAGGAAGAACTCAATGTCATCTCTGCTGCAGGCAGGATGGCAGCAGACACTTCCTGTGCACAGCTACCAGGCACCTCCATGCCAGGCTTTGCTGGCAATAATCTTCAGGGGGGCCTGGGGCACGCACCATTCTGGCTCATCGTTCCCTGCAAATCAGTTTGGTGCAGCAGCAGTGCTGGCTCTCTGCCTGCACAGTCATACCCTCTGCATTCCTCCAGACTGGGGAGTGCCACCTAACTTCTCTGCAAGAGCAGCAGGCAGGAAGAGGTCTCCTCCTTCACCTCAATTCTCCCAAACCCCCATTCCACCAAACAAGGCTCCACAGCAGCCTGCACAGCTATGCACAGAGCCCAAGAAGTTTTGTTGTGTTCCAGAAAGCACGGAAGGTGGTTCATTTTGCCATCTTGGAGGCAGATGGAGCAATAGGGCAAAGCCCACCTAGGACTGATCCCCCCACATATCAGGGGCACCTCAGCAGCAATAGAGCTGTTCACCTTCCCAACCCAAGGTTTCAAAGGGTTTAAGAGCAAGCAATACTCACTTGTAGTATCACCGTGATATAGGTAATTCTTAAGGTTCTGGGCACTGCCAAGATAATCCACTCTCCACACGCAGCAAAGGCCAGCTAGAAGTGTAGCCAGAGCTAGTGCATCCTTAAGAGCCACTCAAGGCTCAGCTGTGGGAAATGCAGTAAGTACAAATCCAGAAAGCTGCTGAGCTTTATGTTGCTTTAATGGCTAAGAGCAAGCTCCAAACTTGCCTGTCTAGTTTCAGCTTTCAACCACTGCATTCAGCTACACCTTTATTTGCTAGATTGAGGAGCCCTCAAGAGTCAGTTCCCAGCAGAGGCACCTGACTATTCAAGCTCTGTGTTTATCTTATCAAAGTGAATGAGTCAGCCTTACTACAGGTCCAGGGCAGAGACAAAAATCCTGCCATGTACTTGCCTGTTTTGAGCAGGCTAGGATGAAAAGAGAGTATCAGCTGTCTTTGAGCTCAAAGCTTCATCTCACACTGCAGCAAAACACTTCCACTCAGGCACTTTGGATCACTTTGCTGACCCTGGGCCAAAAGCTCCAGTACCACTGGCCAACTAGGACCCCAGCTCAAAACAATTATTTCCCCAAGTAGTGGGAGAATCCCATTTCAATCCAGGGCTAGCACAGAAGTCCCCACCAGCATAAACAGAAAAAAGTCCCTCTTATTGCTATTTTGTGAAGCATCTCCAACACTCCTACAGCCATACATGCCACAGGAAGTTGAGAAGCATTGGACTTGTCCTGAAGACAGGCTCTGGGCTAGCACCAAGACTTCTACCAGGGCAGAAATAGTAGAATTATGCCACAGGCCCCTATGGAAAGGACTTATGCATCTTCCACAGTTTCTCTAGGCAGAACATCCTGTTAAATTAAGCTAACAGGGCAACCACAGCTCTAGGGAAACCCCTGAGATCTTCAGGTCTTTGCAAGACCTGGCATCCATCCACACTGGCCTGCTACATCATCTTGCATCGAAGTGGCCAAAGTATGCCTTGCTCAGCCAGCCAATGCAGGTATGCCTTGCCCTCCTCTATCCCCCAATGGGCAGCCCCTGGCCACGAGGTGTTGACAGTTGAGCAGCAAAGCAGGAGTTGCAGGGCAGGCCCAAGTGTTACCTTCACTAAGCAGAGGGATGTAAAGTGCACTGGCCTATCTAAACCATGATTGCTCCATGCCAGCATTTCTGTGAAGGCAGGGGTTTTCCAGCACAGAGTAGCAAGTGTCCAGGAACCTGAACTCCCCTCTGTCACAACACCCCTCTGCACTTTGAGAGGGGTTCACCATCCAGACAGGCATCTGCTCTTGCTCTTACTGCACTCCACACTACACTGCACATCACACACTGCCAGCATTCACAGCTCAGTGTTTGGATCTGTCCTCTCTGTACATTGGGGACACTTACTTTCCTCTGACTCTTGCTAAATCCTGACCTTCTTAGGCAAGGAGTTGGGAGAAGATGACGAACCCAAAGCTGAGCCTTGAACAGCTGAAGAGAAATCAAGCAAACAGGTCCAAGCATCCCAAATTAGCAGGAACCCTAGGGGCCCAAACACGCCCTGCATGATACAGGGAAACCTTGCAACACATCTCCTATCTCTCAGCAACAGGGAGTCACTTCCCCATGTCAGACAAAAAAGTTCCCACTCTTTGCAAACTAGAGTATCAGGCTACAATCTGCTCCAGTAACCAACATCAAGGATTAAATACTTGCTTACACCAAGCAATGTGTACACTGCTTATTTCCAGCAAGCTATACGGCTAATTAGTGCAACTTCAGCAACAACAGCGAGGCCTTTTATGACCAGTCCCAGTGAGACCACAGCACTGTCAGAACCATGACACTGACAGAGACCAGAGCTCAACCCAGTTAGCTTTGTTAACAGCCTTGCAGAGCACATATCTCCCCACACAATAACCATCTGCAAGCAACAGACTCTGCCCCAGACATCCAACACTCCTGCTCCTCAGCATTCAGGTCAGAAATCAGTCCTGTAATAAGTGCAAAAGCAAACACCCTCATCTCTCCACTAGTTTAATTAAAGGCAACACCAAAACTATCTGGTAAGTGACCACAGAGCTGCCAGCCCAGGGAGAGCTGGCACACAGCCCTTGCTAAACTGGCTAAAGCAGGCCTGGCCCCTGGGGGGCTTCCAAGGGAGTAGCAGCCCTCAAAGGTCAGGAGATAACCAGTTAGCTAGATGTGAAACCAACTCACATCCCTGACCTACAAGGTGGCATCAAGGCTTGCTGCCTGATGCAGCTTTGAGCTCCACAACCTCTCAGGAAGAGGCATCTCCCCATCATGGCACCTGCCCAGTTGCCTGGAGTTCCAGAAAGTCACTGTGGGGTCCAGCAAGGCCTGCACACAGCCCCATGTGCCCATGGACTAATTTCCCTTCAGAAGAGTGGAACTGATCAAGCCATTCTCTGGTGGCCCCAGACAAGGCACAGAAAGGGATGTGTACTGCACATACAAGGCACCTCAAAACATCACCACCAACAGCTGCCAGTCACAGCTCCAGAAGCTTTCCTGAGCTTATGCACAGCAAGATGAAGAACACAAAACTTTATCTGCCCCAAACAACACACAAGCAGCAAGGCAGTCAGAGTGAGACAAGAGGGAGAAGGAGCCCAGCCAGCCATAAGCTGAAAACCCCTGTTTTTTATCAACTCTGCAGTTGGATCACTCTAAGACTGAAGTGTACAGTGAAGCACAGAAAACTGCATTTGGTTCTCCTCTGCAGCTCTGTGCCCAGTGAAACAGAGAGGGGCCTGTAACCAGGCAGTACACACTAATCTCACACACAGCATCTCCTAACACCAGCTCAAACACATGCAGCAGAGGCCACTCAACAGGAGAGCTGTATTCAAGTACAGTTGCATTGCTGCTAATTTCAGCCATTCACTGAAGACTCAAGATAACTTTAGAAGTATGTGGACAATGCTATGTTTTTTTCTCAAAAGAAATCAATCTAAAGACATGCAGGTCACCAGCTCACCAGTCACAGAAGACAAGTCTGGCAGAACAACCAGAGCTATGTTTCAAGTATGGAAAGCCGTACCAACAGATTAGGGCAGAGCAGTAAAGCAGCCCTCCTAGCCTGACACTTTAGCTCTGAGGACTTGGGGCAGACTGATTATAGTTTGAGAACAACCAGTCCCAGAACTCAGTCCACAACACAGCTAAAAAGACTGCCAAGAAACTTCATGCTAGCAGTTTTCCTATTTGAATCATATCCATTTGTCACTTCCTCTGGCTCACCTGCTTCATGCTGAGTGTCAAAGGACATGGCCAAAAACCTGGTACTGTATGTTCTACATCGGCATATTCTGAAGTCAGTAGAGGAGGTCTGTGTTCACAGAAGGGATGCAAACCCTCAAAGTCATGATATGGAACAGCTCTTGCAAGAGCTGCCCTTGCAACCAGTGTAGGAGTCACACTGGCTGGGTGATGCTCCTAGCACACTGGATCCAAGTGGCAGAAAGTGTCCTCTCTGAAGCTGAGCAGTTTCCTCATCTTCACCAAGTGTGTGTTAATACCCTACCACTCTCTCACAAAGTGGCTGTAAAACCCTGAGGCCTTTGCATAGCATCCTACATACAGATTAAGCTCTCCCCTTCCCATACTCACTGGAAGCAGAGAAAGCAAGAGGAGACACCCAGATTAGCAGGAAAGCTGACTGACAGTCAGTGTGGCACCTCACAAGCTTTCAGGGAAAGGAGGACACCATCGCAATAGGGTACTGGTAACCTTGTACAAAAATCAAGGCAGGTAATCAGACCTCAAGGTCCCACAGGAGCACACCTTGCAGCAAGAGGTTTATATGCACAGCATACTTTTTTCAGGGGCAGCACCTCCCCAAGGTGTTAAGATTAGGTTTACTCCTTATCACATTCAAAGCTGGTAGCTGCATATACAGAGAGCTGGTGTCAGTAGAGGTGAAACCAGTCAGAGAAAGAAACAGAAAAGGCAACATTAGGCAGAAAATCTGACATAGCAAGGAACAAAGCTGTAAAGAAGTGAAGGAAGAAACAAAGTGAGATAAGTACAAAAGTGGAAAATAAGGTATTTCCCTTCTGAGAAGGGATAACCATACTGATCTATGTCACTCCCTCATATAGTACCAGGTGACCAAAGGTAGAGATGGCTGAGCTCCCTCTCCAAAGTGAAGGCACCCAGCAGCCCCTCAGAGCACACAGCACACTCAGGAAGGACAGAACTAGGCAGGTGACAGAGGGCAGGCTGGGCTGGATTGAGCAAGGCCGACTTCTAACACCTGCATCCAAAATCAAGTCAAGCCTTCTAAAGCCACCTAGCAAAGAAAGTGTACCCCTATATGGAAGTGGGACAGGCTGTATCACAGCATTCATCTCTGATTTTAATCACTATGCAAATGCCTCAATACAAGGCTTCACCTCTGTTCTCACAGCACTAGCTGTAATCATGACACAGTAATGATTACTGTGCTCTCCTCCATTCAGGCCTGTGCATCCATTAGACAGGCACATCAAGACAAGATGGACATTAAAAGTCTACAAAGCAAGATGCAGAAAGGAAAGACTCCCAAATTCCCTCTAACAGCTTTATTTGGGCTATTCAAGGAGCCCAGGTGTGAACTCAGAGCCACTTCTCCACAAGACAAGGGGCCACTGCCTGGAACTTACCATGACATCAGCTTTGGGTCCTGTACCCTTCAGACCAAGAAGGCAGAGCAGTCACACAATCTTCTAACAGAAGAGCAGGATGTTCTCTGACAGTATGAAGATGTCATACTCCAGTAGCACAATATATGCACCCAGAACCCAACAAGCCTGAGGCATAATGGTTACCACTTTTAAGCACGTTCACAGCCTTCCAAGCACAAAACCAAAGTGAAGCAGGAGGCCTGATTATCTCAACACAGGTGTAGATTGACACTCAAAGTCAGCACACTTGCTTCTACTGCTCCTCCTGTACAGATAGGGAAAGCCTCTTAGGGTTAAGTAGAAGCAGTACAAGTTATAAAATCTGTGTGTGTACAGAGCAAATCTTAAACTATGAGAGCAAGCTAGCTGATCTGATCCACAGGGTAAGTGCTGTACTTGCAACAAAGCTGGAGAACTTGCTGCCAATGACAGCTCACCACCCTGATCCATCCCACAGGGAAGAATCAACCCTATGAGACATTAAGGGAAATCAAGAAACATCAGATCCAGTTACCACCTCTGCCATCCACAAGCCACTAAAGGCTCAGAATGCAGACAACAGGCCTGATGGTGGGGAACAGGCTGTGGCAGCTGCAACTTGTCATCTCTGAACATCAGCAGCTCCACAACTCCTGCAGGGAAGAGTCCTGGCTCCTGGGGACAGTCTCCTCCCTATAAGAGCCCAAGCTGCCTCACCTGTTTGACTGGCAAGAACCAGACTTTCTAGCCAAAGTACTCCCACCATCTGACAGCCAGTAGGGCACACGCTACCAGAACTCCAATACAAAAGCACAGAAACACAGAGCATCTCTTTGGCCATCATAGGCACCACTCCCAGTGTCCCCTGTAAGCATCTCAGGCTGAGTGTTGACTGTGCTGTAACCCCCAGCAGAAAAGGGGAAAGCATTTACCTGTAACATTCAAGGACAGTGCCCAGCCAAACACCTGCTTCTGACACCAGCTTCAGAGGTTCCTCAGGTGCAAAGTTTTCTCCCCCAGGAGAGAAAGGAGACACCATGCAACTTCAGTAAGCTCCCTTATTTTTATCTCTAACATATGGTATGAGACACCAGTAGGTGAGAGTGAGCTTTTACTCCTCAAGTCCCAGTTTTAACAGTACTTTCTCTCATATTACACTTCTGCCCTGAAGGACCACATAATCCCCCCACCCAACAGACTTTCAGGAAACAAAAATAAGACTACAGCACAGGGCAGGACCACAGAAGCCCAGGCTGTGTGGGTGGCACAGCTTAATCGCCACAGCAAGATGCAGCAAGTAGATGCTGCAACAGCTGGCATCTTGCTGTTTCTCATAGGAACAGGCCATTAGCAGCAGCTCACACCTAGGAGCTAGAGGGGCTTCCTAGGAAAGAGATAAGGCACAGCAGTCTCAGTCAAGCCTCAAGGGCTCAGCCAGCTGTTTGACTCTAAACTATATTCAAGAAGCTGCCCAGCAGGTCTGGTAGAAAGGTCAGCTCCATCCAGCTAGGAATCTGCCCTGGCTGCATTCTGGTAGAAGAGAAGGTGGTCAACTTGGGATAGCACAGCAGGATGGGTGCACTGCTGCACAGGCAATCCTGGCCTCCAAGAGGGGAAGAGATGCTCTGAGGAAATGCACTAGTTGGTAAAGCACTCAGTGTTATCCCATGCTGTCCACTGGGCATAGGAATGGGTAGTCACTCCACTTCTCCCTGCCTTTAGAACTTCAGAACAAATACGATCAGTCACAGGGAAAGCACTTGACAGCCCCCCTGCAGGCAGCAGGCACTGAGGTATAGACTGCCACCTCCCCTCTTGTTGCAATGCCTATTTATGCTGTCTCATTTAGTCTGTTACAACGTAAAAAACAAGTAGCTTTCCCAACTGCCCCTTCGTTACAACAGAGGAACCGGCCCACGTAAAGCGATCTACAGACCAAGCTCTGTACTGCTAGTGGCTATCGAGTCCGCAGTGGCCCAGGAAGTGCAGACCCCTGTGCACGACCACACCAGTGCCAGGTGAGCCCGAAGCCAGGCGGCTGCTGCCACCAGGGGGGTGACAGTGACGACCTCCTCCTCCTGCCACCGCGTTCCAGAGAGAGGGCCAGCGAGAGGCCAAGCACCTACACGAGCCGGCACTCAAAGCTGACATTGTGTTGCAGCAGCGGGGGAGGCCTGGTACTGCCACCCTGCCCGGAGGAGGAGGGAAGAGCCATCTCAATGGCTACATTGATGCCGAGAGCTGGGTACAAGAAAGCTCCCCGGCCGCCGGGGGCTGCTCTCTCCCCGCTGCAGAGAAGCCCCAGCAGACCACAGCCTTCGGCCGCTCAGCGTATTCGGAGCCCTCAGCCCGGTGCCCACGGCAGGAGCCGGGCAGCGCCTCGCTCAGCCTTGCTGCCACCCCCACGAGTCCCTCTGGCACAGGCCCCGGTCCCGCTGCCGCCGGAGGGAGCGCCGGGTCCCCCCGCCCGGGCGGCTCCCGGCCCGACTCGGGTGTGGCGCGGCCGGGCCCGGAAGCGGGGCCGCGGCCCTGCGGGGCCTGGGCGGCTGGGAAGGGCCGCAGCGGGCCCAGAGAGGCCTCGCGCTGCCGCCGCGATGTGTGGGGGCTCAGCCACCTTTCAGCGAGCCCGCGGCGCTGCTCCGCTGCCTGTGGAGCTGGGACAGTCCTGCCAAAACGCCAACAGGGCGATGCCCATCCCGTCTCTGAGGCTGCGCAGCCACGGGTCCCTGAGCCGGGGAACCCTGGGCTGGGGCCACCGGCCAGCAGCAGGGAGGCAGCCCCGTCACGGCCGGGACCCAGCGCGGCCTCTGGAAGGGACCTACCGGGGCGGAGACGGGTGTTTGTGCCACGGCACACAGAGCGGAGGGACAGTCCTTCCCCCCGGCCGGGAAAGCATCCCAGCCTTGCACAGAGGGGCGGCTCTGCCCCGAAGGAGAGCAGCCGACTGCGGCAAGGGAATTGCAGCCTTTCCTGGCACCAGGGAGGGTGCGCTGGGGCAGGGGCACCAGGCTGTGAGCCAAGGAGCACTGCAGCTCCTCACACAATCAGGACCCTGCTGGTTTTTAGAAAAAAAACCAAATCACTTCAACAACTCAACTCGGGCTCCACTTGTGTCCCTCCGTCTGACGCGGGCATGTTTGCTCACCGGTGGACTTGCCACATTGTACTACGGGTAGCCCCCTTTCTGGGGGGTGACAACCTTTACAGCCGCACCCAGCGTGATCACCCGCCAAGGGCACGTCACAATATCACAACATCCATCCCACCCATCAGGCCTGCCCCGACGCGCCCCTCCACCCCTGTAGTGAGGGGACACCACACACCTCTTCCCGTGACCCTGAGCATCCCAGTTGACAGGAACACGGACATACATACACGAACCTCCTCCAGAAAGCTGGCCAACAGGTGCCAAGCCAGCACATGGCTTCGCTGGGGCAGGATCTGCTGTTCCTGGCAGCAAAGTTTAGCCCACCAAATCAGCTGAACGCTGCTGAGGCCTCCCTCCTGCTCTGCGACCACCTTTCGAAAGCCCCCATCAGCATACCGCAACAACCAGCCTCGACCCACCGCTAACCTCGGACACCCCCACCCAAACTCCCCCCTCGCAAGCATCCCAAAGGACCGCTGGGACAAGCCAGGCATCCCCAGACCACCCCTCCAGACAAAAAACGGGTCCCATACCCGAACACCCCACGTGCCCACAACCACCCTCACTTACCACCAGCCGCACCCGTTCTGCTGCCGCCACGGCCGCCCCCGCCATTAAAGGGGGAAGCCCCGCCCCTTTTCCTATGCCGATTGGCCGAAATGGCATCGCTCCGCCCCCTGGAGAGCCGGGGCCAATCGGCGCGCCCGCCGCGTCCCGCCCGTTCCGTGGCCACGCCCAGCGGAGGAGCCGGGGCCGCGCCGGGAGCCGGGCGGGCTCCGGGCCGAGCGGCGTGAGGGGAAGGTGGAAAATGGCTGGGAAAGGGATGCAGGTTGGGACAGGGTCAGAGTGCGGTACGGAGGGCCGGCTCGAGGGTGTGGTGGGCATGACGGACACCCGTACAGGTCCCTAAACTGGCGGCTCATAGGCTTGTTTTCTCCCAGAGGTACAACAACAGGCACCGCGAGCTTTCGGAGACACAGGACAGAACCCAGAGACGCCGACTCTGACCGTGAGCAGTTTCTAGAGTGTTTCCGTCCTGTGGCGCCCTCACGGCCATGCCAATCTGCATCCTAAAAAGCGGCCGGGACTTGACTCGTGCTCGTCTGGTCTGAAGGCGTTTTCAGAACTCACTATTCTAATTGTTAGGAATAATCTTCTCATTTCCAGCTTAATTTGATGCACGGCGGGTTAATAAACATTTCTTCCTGTGCCAACGTTGTAATTTATCTCACCCAGGTGCTACCTTGGTGTTCATGCTACAGTGTATTTGTAGGCTGCAATCACCTCCTTCTCAGCCATTACAGGGAAAACTAAACAAGTTTTTCTAGCATTTTCTTACTAGTCTGCCTGTCCCTGTACCTAATGCCATGGCAGCTCTTTTTGCTGTACTGCTGTTAACATTTCCTCTCCTGAAGATGGGTGACCAGAAGCAGCAGCAGATTTGTGCTCACCTAGTAAGAATTTCCCATCTGGACACAGCCAGGGCTGCATTTGCAAAAGCAGGTCGGTGACTTTGTCCTTTTTTGGTGGTACAGCATTTCTTTACTTTCCCCTACATTGTTAATGCACTACAACATTCTGATTTCCTCAGATTACACCTAATATTTTTGCCAGTCCTTACGGAAAACGATTTATAAAAATGTCCACAAAGTACCTTAGTAGTAACCTTCTTTGTGTCCTGATATGCTCCCTTTCCTCAGGCTTTACTTTCATCTTGACCTTAACCACTCCTTCCCACGTAAAATTCCTGTGCTTGTTTCTACCCCAGCATCGACCAAAGTTCCTGATTGGTCCCAAGGCTCAGAGCTCCTTCCCTGGAGTCCACACAGGGCCTGTAGTTTTATAGAAAAGGGGTTTTTTAACTATCAAGTTAGTCGACATAATAAACTTTATTTTATCCTCCATTTCCTTCCTGTGTGCTGTGTTACTTTTTAACTGGATACTGTTAACACTAGACTGGCAGAGCTGAAGCACTCTGGATCACTTTTTCTCCCTTATTAAGTATAGGCATCAGCCTTGTTTGTTACTTTTTACATTTTTTTCTTTTTTGTCCTCATTTTATTTTGCACCATTACTCTATTTTTAGTTGTTCTGTGGTCCAATTCAGTGGAAACCTTGCTATGTAGTTCGTCTTGAAACTAGAGATCATCTCTGCATTCCTTCACCCTCCCTAGTACTGGATTCTTTTCCACCTTGTATCCTGCATCTCATAGCTTTCTCCAAGCATTCCTTCTCTCTTTTGGATCCACCCTTGCTGGCAGGCTTGTCAGGCTCTAACAATGGGCCCCAAATTGCACAGCCCAGCCTCTTCCTGCTATTGGAATTAATTTCCAGGTCACTGTATTTTCTTCTGCTCTGAATGCAATTTATTTCTCCTCTCTTGGTCCTGTACTCTATTTCCCTGTTGTGTCTGCCACCTCCACCATTATTTCTGTGTGGTATTTGTTCATTAGTTTTTCCTTTCTACTGCATCTTCTGCTTCTCTCCTTAATTCTCCAACACACTGAATAGATTTTACTATATTATCTCTCCTGCATCAGTTTGTTCTTTTTGCACTCACCAGCTTTGGTGGGTTTCCTTCGTCTGCATGTTGGCCTCTCTCTGCTTCTCATGCTCAGCATGTGCCTGCAGTTCCTTGGTGTTCACCCTTCCCACAACATTCCCAGTGCTGCAGCAGCCTGGGCAGGAGCTCCAGCTGAAGCTGGAGGACCCCGGTCTGCAGAAGCACTCTGGCTGCAGGCAAGTGGATCTGGTGCCATGCTGTCTGAGGGGGTGATGCAGGGTCCCCCCCTAACCATCAGGGACAGGCCTCCAGCAAGACCTTGACTAATCTGCTACTTGTAGTGGATGTGGGGTTTCTGCCTTCCAGCCTCTTTGGAAGCAAGGTAGCACAAGAACACATAGCAAAGAAAATCCTTCAAAAATAAGGGAGGGGAGGGAGACAAGTGATGTGACCTGTTGTGTGCAGCCTGATCTTCCCAAAGTGTCTTGGGAGAGCATCTCTTACAGATGGGTAATCTTCTGCTTCCATCTTGAACCCTGCCCATCTGACCTGAAATCTGGGAGAGAGAAACTGTTTGCAGCCAGCCAAGCATGTCACCCTGACTGCAGTCTGGACCACCAGACCAGAGATGATCCTGTCACATGCCTGCACGAGGGTGTCCTGCCTGCACCAGCCACTCCTGCAGCTGGCAAAGCCCTAAAGGTCATTAACTCTTCACCTGCAATGCAGGAAACAACCCAGTTGTTGTGTGCTTGGTCCCAGCACCCTGGGCTGCACCAGGCTCCAGTTTGGAGCAGCTTAAGCTCCTTCCTCCATTTCTGGAGGAAATCATGGAGATTTCCTGGAGAACACACTATTTCCACTTTAGCTTTTGTGAGGGTCTTGCTGGTCCTTCTTAACATAGGGATCTGATCAGATGGAGGTGAGTGGGAGCCTCTGCATTTCTCCTTTCCACTGATCCCTGCACTGGTCCTTGTCTTCTGTTTTCTCCTTGCTCCTTACAGAGCCAAGTGCACCTCTCTTTCCCCCCATCACTCTGCCCTGGTGCAGAAAGTGGACGTGGGCCAATGTAACTGGCTGAAGGCACAAATACTGAAGCCATCCTCAGTGCAGTTGATTACCAGACTATCAGATGGGAAGGTCTGTAAGAACTAAGCAATGGAAAAGGAATGAAGCTCATTGAGAGGTTATGACCTCAGGGATTAGTAACGAGAATTTCTTCTGCATGTAATGAGAGATGCTGGTGCAGTGTTGCACCTTTTCTGATGCCAGTCTTGAAGACTGGCTTAGGCTCACCATGCAGCTGGTGGGAAAAGGGAGGTTTCAATGTCTTCAGATGTCAAGTTTCAGAGTTTTCTGAGAATTTAGAAATTCTCAAAATCCTGCTTTTCTGGGGAAATAAAATATCTTTTGGATCATGCCTGGTTTATATAATAAATTTATTTTCTCTTATTCAGTGAATTTATAACTATGAATTTATTTTGTTTTAATACTGATCAATTGAATAGTGAGAGTTTCATTTGGGAAAAATATCAACACTATTCAACTTGAAAAATCTAAAAGAAAATAAAAACTTCAAATTAATTCAGTGAAATTAAACACATGCACAACTTGCCCTGTAATTTTTCAGTAATGTATTTGACACACAGTTAGTAAATTTACACATCTTATTATACTTGGCGAGTGAAAAGATGATTTACAGATCCTCCCGTCTTTTTCTTTTTACTCTGGAAAAACCAACGATTTTGCATGTGATCTGATAAAAACACTGAACGTAAACTGGTTCTCTGATGTTGTTTTACCCTTTTCTCTTTCCCTGAGAGTGGACTCTGAAGCACTATCAACCACAAATTATTGCTGTACACCTTCTCTGTGGCTCCATGGAAAAAAAAATGATAAATTGATTATGCTTGCAATTGTAAAACATCCAAGAAATGCTCCTTCAACATCTCTGTCTATACTGAGAGAATCAAAAAAGGCTTTCATAACCACTAGAAGTGGTGAGAGATTACCGTACTCAGCACCTGAAGGTCCATTAAATGCCATCCGTCACTTTGCAATTTCAATAACTGGAGGAAGGCAGGTAGGCCATGCCTGGGTGTGTGTTGTTCAGGCTGATGTGTTGCCTCCTTCCACAGTTAATATCAAGATAAAGTGACTCACCCTGTGCAAAATTTTGTATGTTATTTTTGGTAATTACATTGTAGTGGCAGTAAAGGCCAATTACCTCATCACTGTTGCCCTCTCCCCTTAAGCCAAAAGAAATGCTTCATTCCTGGAATTCAAGGTCCTTATAAGCCCCTCAAGCTACCAGCAAACAACCCACAACATTTCTGTAGCCAGCAGGCATGAAATGACCCTGCTGAAGCCCCTGTTGTAATATGACACTGTAGTTTTACACTAAAACATCACCTGGAAAAGGCATTCCATGAGGTTGTAGGGGAGGTGGAAGCATCACCCGGAAGCTTGCCGGCACTGTGGTGGTGCACTGGAGCTTTGACAGCAGACTTTCACCCCGGTGTGTTTAATTGCTGGACTTTGCCTGCCAGTCGGAGTGGGCAGCACACATGACTGTTGTTTCCTGCTGGGACAAGAATTCTTCATCAGCTGCATAGCAGCCTCTCCAGAGTGAGCTCTGACACCCACCTGCACGGGCTGGCAGCATCACCCCAGAAATACAGGACACCCTGAGTCCTCCATCGGCATGCCAGAAGTCTCAGCTCACTCTAGACCTGTTAAAGCAACCTTACGGAATAATGGTGCTTTTTACAAATCCACCAAATCATGGGGCGGGAGGAGGGAGATAAGCAGAGACAAAGCCACAGCAAGGTGTCTGAGGATACTAAATGTCTGGAGAAGCACACTCTTCAGTGTCTCTGCATGGCAGCAGGCATGGCAGGGCCACGTGGACTGGCAGGAGGCTGGAAAGGGTCAGGAGGTCTGGAGGTTTCAGCACATGCAGCTCAACAGGAGTCCTTGGTTACTGCACAAGTATTGATGGCTTGTCCACATGCAGCGCACCTTGGCAGAAGACCATGAGAACTCTGGGAGCTCCTTGTCTTGTAGGGACCTGAAAACTGCCCCTGCTCAGGGAGCTTTCAAGACTGTCTCATGGGCACATGCTCCTGAAGAGAGAAAATGCTGGTGATGAGAAATCCTGGTCCTGTTCATCCCCAGAGACCCCTTTCCATATGAAGTAATTTCATTTTATCTCTGTGATTTAAAGCCCATGGGAGTTGATCATATCTGGTAACCTGTCCCAGACTGACTGGAGCCTGAGAGAGCAGCTTGGCAAAGCTGGGTGACTTCTTCACTCAGGCAGTTGGGATTACACTCAGATTTGGTGACTTGACACCCACATGTCATGCTCCACAACTGTGTCCCAGGACTGTCCTCCTAACATGTGGAACAGCAGCGCCATGCAGCTCCATGAAGTGAGCAAAGGTAGAAGAAAAAACCCTCCCAAGTGCTCCAGGCTGTGCTGGGAACTTTCCTGGGAAGACTTTGCCTTGACCTGAAGTGGCCACTGGGTCTCCAGCAGAGGCTGCCCAGGGCAGGGGTCCCAGGTGCTGCACCTTGGCCATGGGGCAGCAGAATGTGAGCTGCCAGGCGTCAGGCTGAGCACGCTGCTGGTCACTGGGCAGGGACTAAGCCATAGAAAGGATATTGTCAGAGCAGAGGATTGTTCTGGGAGAACAGGCTGCACAAAGAGGAATTGTTTTGCCATTAAATGAGGCTGTGTTTCGCTCCAGCCAGGGCTGGGCTTTGCCTGCCTGTCTGGGCTGTGGGTTGGCAGGGGATGCTGTCCTCCCTGGCCTGCCTGGCATCTTCTCTGCTTCTGAGGTTGTCCACTGGCACATTCAGCAGCACATGTACATGCCCTGAGACTCATGGTGGGTAGAGAGAAAAAGGAAATTGAGGGATAAGAGAATTTTGTGGCAAGTCTGCCATGGCCTCCTGCACCTGCCTGGCAGGTCTAAGGGACACGGGGGAAGGGGAGAGCAGGAGTGGGGCAGCTGCCATTGTGAGTGGCTGCAGTGTTTCTGCCAGTGACAGGTATATATTCACCTCTCCAAACAGTGTGGTTGATGGCCTCCCTGGATGCATGTGTGGGGACAAACATCTTGCACCTGAGCTCCAGCAAGACACAGCAGAGAGCACAGAACACAAAGAGGCAAAGGAGAGGGAGCTGAGTGCTCAAAATGTGGGTTGGAACACTTATAATTTCTTATTGGTTTTACTCCCTGTGTGAGTGAATACCAACATTTAGGAGCAATGGTGGACGCACCCACAGAAGCCTTCTGTGAGTCATTGCTTCCTCAGCAGCTGCAAGGGGGGGCTTCCGCAGCCCAGGGCTGCAGGTCTTTCTGCCTGGCTCCTCCTGCCTGCAGCCCCAGTGCTGCCCAGCTCCCTGCCCAGCCCATGCTCTGCAGCAGGGGCTGCACACGTGGCAGCTTCCACACAGCTCCATGCAACCAAGTCTCAACCTGATGCATTGTTCTGCTGACTGGAGCAAAACAGGCTGTGCCATGATCACGATGATGATGATGATGATGACGATGATGACTGACACTGTTTCTACCGCTATGATGCCCATGAGAGCCTAAATGTACAAAACCAAACCAGCCAAAATTGGCTCCCTAGCCCCACTTACGCAGAACGTGTGTCTCAGGGGGATGCAAACCATTCCTGTATTAGCTACTGCCGTGAGCTCTTAGGGCAGAGCTGTGAAGTCCCGCCGCGCTGCTGCACCCGAGCAGGAGACAAGAGCCGTCTCTCTCATATCACACAGCAGGACCCCGACTTCAGTACTGCATCAGTATCAAAAATAAACTCCATGTAAACATCCCCTGCACGTTTCAAAGCCAAATTCCCATGGGAGCAGCACACCTCCGTGCTGCACACCAAGGCGGGCAGAGCCCAAGGCTGGCAAATGGCAGTGGGAGACAGACACATCCCATCAAAGCAACCTGGCAATAGGCATAGAGGGAGGAGGTCTGCGTTCAAAAGAGGAACATCCTGGGAAATGCTGCAGCTTTGAAATAACACCCATAGACAGCAATGCCCCAAAACATGGCCTTTGCCTCACAGCATGGCCAGTAAATAAAAACCTTAATGCAAAAGTACCCTGGGGCACAGCCTTTACTCAGAGGAGAGGAGCCGGTGTGCCAGGCAGGACTTAGCACCACTGCTGATTCAGTGCAGAGACTGCTCAGACATGATGGTAGCAAAGGGAGAAGCCTTACAACAAGCAGGTAAATCAGTGACAGAATCTGAACAGCAGTGATAAGATAGCTGCTGCAGGAACTACAGCTCTTGATCCCCTGACTTTGGAAAATATGCACCTCAGTCAGAAAAACACATGCAGTAATTTCCTTTCTTTAAAAAACACACACTAAAAAAAAAAAAAAAAAAAAAAAAGTTGGGAAAAGGCTTCTCCTTCATAGGAGCCAGCCAGCACGCTTTGCATTAGTCTCATGTACAGGGTTACCCCTAAGGAAATTGCAGAAGGTTTTTATTAATTTCTAAGTGCAGGTTTCCACCAAGGCAGCGGTCCTGGATCCAGCCAGAGAGCTGCAGTATCATAGGGACAACAAATAAACTGTGGACTCACATCAGCTTGAACTATTTTTATGGCATGTATTACAAATACATTCAAACATCCCATTTCTTGAGCATGAGCTTTTACCACCACAGCATCTCTGTGAGGTACAAAGTGGTAACATTTTATGTCTAAGATAGCTGAAGATTTATTGCACTTGGGTGAAAGGAGGAGATCCATGGGATTTTTGCAAAGCACCTGTGTATTCATTTGTAGGCACCAGCTGTCACACAGACAGGCTCTGCCTCTCCTGGGGCCACCAAGCTCATGTGGGGAGCCTGGGAAAAAGCACAGACCCAGACTGGGGAGCTGTTTCCATGACTTGACCATTTACCCTTTGTTTGTGCCTTTGACTTTCAAGCAGTCACTGAGCTTTGCAGAGGTCACTCGAGATGCAGCTTTTGCTGCTGTTTCCATGTGTTTGTCTCTCCTCTGTAAGCTGCAGGTGAAGCTGCTTTGGTAACAATGCAGATGCAAAGCTTGGCTGAACACCCTTTGGCAGCACTCACCCCATTATGTCGCTTCTTAGCATAAAAAAAGTGTTCAGGCTCTCTCAACCCAACCACCACAAGACTTCTCCTTTGGTCCCAGATGTTTCTGGCACAAAGATCCTGTCCTAGCAGGAGGATGGAAACCAGCCCCACAGTCCACACCAAAACCCTGCCTTACCTGTGATCTGGAGCATGGAGATCTGAAGAGGTTCCCCTCACTCCTCTGTCCCTCTATCTTTTTGGTTGCTTCTTCCCTTACACCTCACATACTTCACTTCCACTATAAAGGCTTAATGACACCCACTTAAATATCCATAGGTTAAAAAACCAAACAAATGTGTTATGTTTTGCTTGTTTAAACAAAAGAAGACATCTGTGTACACATCGCTGCTTGGGGACAGGACAAGAGAACAAACAAGCAGCAGGTGTTTGTCATGCTGATCACTGGATGCAGAGAGATGCAGGGAAGTGGTGGCACCACTCCGAGCTTCATGGCTCCCAGAGGTGATCTGGCCCAGGGCAGCAGCCGGACAGGCTGCAGGCACGACCCCCAGCATGGCTGCATGTGTGATACAGACTGGGAACAGTGGGCCTGTGGGTAGCTGGGCAGGAAGGAAAGTCAATAAATATCTCTCTCCTGCATTTGGGAGGAAGCCAGATGAAGCATTCCTGTCACGAGGGTGAAACACTTTCCACTCTAACAGTAACTCAGGAGGATGTTAAAAAACTGTTGCATAAGGCAAATGTTGAAAACTCAACAGTCTGAGTCTTGCATCCAAAAAAATAAAATCCATTTTTAAAAATCCAAACCATTAATGCTGAGATTCAGTAACACAAGAAAACCTGGAGAAGTGCCAGAGAACAACCACGCTGATGTTATGCCAGCCTTTTAAAAAAGTAAACAGGATGGCCTTGTAAACAGGTGTGTCTATTCGACAGACATCCCATGCAAAATAATGACCAAAAAATATGTGATTATATTGATAAAGACTTAAAGCAGATAAATACCAATCAACAAGGATTACAGACAATAGGCCTGCCAGACTAACATGATAATTTTTTTGGCATTGTTCTTAGGTATCAGAGAGTGGGTATGGCAGTGTGTGTGATCAAGGAAAAAGCTCACGGGCGACCTGGTCAAATGTGAGGCAGCAGAGGAGTTGCTCCCTTTGGAGCTAGTACTGAGCATATGTTTGCAGCAGGGAGTGCTAAGTAGTGTAAAGCTAGTTACCTGGAAAAAAATGATGCCATGATGGGTACAGCCTGCTGCCCTGGGAACCCTTGGCATCCCTGGGACAGTGGGGCCAGGCAGAGAAAGCATTGTCTGCACCAGAGCCTGACAGGTACTGAGGGGAGGCTTGGGGGGCCAGAACAAACCAGTGTCCTCCATCACTCTCCTGCACCTGAACTGGAGCCCCGACAGCCCAGCAGCACCTGCCATGCCAGGGCTGAGCCTCCTCCCTGTCGAAATCACTCAGCTTGGAAGAGATGATTTCAAAAGGGATTGGATTAGGCAGGGGAAAAAAACACAAGGGTTCAGAATGGCAGCACATCCCATGCTCACAGGAAGAGTGTCCTTCCCAACCAACTGCTTGGCCCCTGCCACAGCAGAACACAGCCTGAGCCTTTGCCCTGGCCCAGCAGGGTTGTACTTTTATTCTGACACAGTGCACCGGGAATGGTGAATCCCTGTTGGACTTGCAGACCACAGTGACAAGCAGCGGACCATGAATTCCACAGTGACTTTATGGGTAAAAGGCTTATTCCTGTTCCCTGTTTAAACATTCAAGCACTGGCAGCAACCAGATAGGAGGTTAAAGTCATTCTACATCTGAAATTCCCATTCCCACAATCAGAATAGTGTGTCCTGGTCCAGTGTCTCAAAGGACACAGATGCATAAGATTTGGATGTGAGTCAAGAAATGGAAAATATGCCTTAAAGCAAAAGGGACTTTCATCAGTTCAGTCTGTCATAAAAAAGGAAAGCTTGATCGTAACATATGACTCCTCTGGTACTAACAACTCAGAAGCTCAGTCCCTTCCTGAGAAGATTCTCTGACTTGAAGGGAATTAAAGAAATGCAGCTTCAATCTAAGGTGTGAGAATAAAAATAGTTTTTAGAACAACCTACCAGCCACCGTAGCAGAGACATATCCGTTTAAGATCAACTGTTTTCCTAACAACAGTACTCAACAAGAACTAATTCACAGCAGCCTGTGTCATGCAGGAAGTTACGCTGGCGAGCCTGGCCAGCCTCCCTGCTTTATAATCTTACAGAAAAAAACCCCTGCCTGTGTTTCCCTTCCTCCAGTCCAAGTGTGTGAAAGGTCTGGCCTGCCCCACTGGAGGCGTTTTTGGGAGGTGTTTTGCCCAGGTTAGCGTGGGTAGCAGGCAGCCTCTGTCCCAGGCTGCCCGCATGACTCCAGCCAGCTGCTGGCCCTGAGCTCTGGCACTGAGGCATTTTAGCTTTATAAGGAAGCCAGTCTGGGAGGATGAAGTGAAGCAGCATCCTAGAGCTGAGGCTCCATGAATGACAAGTGCCAAGGATCTGACACATACAGTATTCTGCCTTCCTTTCCAACCAAAGCAAGGACATGAGACCTAGTAGGGAACAGCCATTCCGTAGTTCTCAGCACATCACAGGGAATAACCCTGCAGGCTTCGACTCCCTGGCTATGAGGCTTGTTTTTGCACAAACCCCTTACACTGAAACCAGCAACATGCCCCCACTGCCTTCACACCAATTCCCAGCTGCAGTCAGTGGCTTCTGAGAGAGCCTGGACCTCCATGCTCATTAGGAGCAAAAAGCAATTACACCAGTCTGGCTGGGATGGTGCCACTGCAGATACGTCACTGGACTCATTTGTAGTGGAGCAGCTTTGCTATTGTATAAGCTGTTTGTGCTTTCAGCTCAACTTTCTACTTCCCAGCTCAGTGCTTTTCAAGGGCCAGCATGTCAAAATGGGTCAAAGACTGCTCTAGTCACAGCTTTGTGGATGGTTTTGTTTTGGGAGAACAGCTCACAGCCTCCACAAATAAGCTGGATCTGATTAGCTCAGAGGCAAGCAGTGCAGGAGCAGCTGCAGGCTGTATCTGCTGAGTGGAGATTTCCTCACCCAAAGATTGCTGACAGATGCTATTGAGTAAAACACAGTGCTGGCTTTCAACACAAGTCAAAAGGAAGTCCATGCAAGAGCAACCAGAAGCAGGACATTCGTCCTTTAGGATGGTGCTGTATGTACTGACAGGCTCCAGGAGCATGTGCCCCCACCCTTTTGTCTCACAGGAATCTCTCATTAAGCAGATTGTATGTTACAGCTCAAGGGCAGAAAGTAGAACAGGGATGGCTTCGCAGTGCCCAGTTCCGAAGAGAAATGGGCCAGACTTCACAACCTGGCCCATCCAGAAATGTCACAGTCCTGAGCACACTGAAATACCTTTCTGAAGTGATAAATTAATCCTGAAGCAGCTAAGAAACTTTATAGAAAACACAGAAGCAGAGATACATGGAAATGAAATCAGATCCAGCTGGGATTTCCTGCAGCACCAGAATACAAGAGCTCTGTGCTTCTGTTCCTCACATTCTGCCTTCTTGCTGTGGGCCTTGAAACAGTCCTTCCTAGTATTTTGCTTTCTGGGGAATAGCCATAATTGGTTTTCTATGCATGAGATGTTTGCTGCTTATGTTTGTACCCTGCTGACTCACTCGACAACACCCCTCTACACATAAACCGATCCGAGAGATGGACACCAGTGTCTCACAGTGAGCATAACAAGGTCTTTATTAAACAAGAGGGAGTAAAGAAAGAACATACCAAGTGAACAAGCAGAAACAAAGAGCTCTATGCAGCTCTTCAGGTTCTGTACCAGGAAAGGGTCGTTATCCTCCAGGCCAAACCTGGAGAAGCTGGCATTGATACCAGAAGCAAAGTCCTCTGCTCTGAACAGAGAAGTACTTGTGTCCAGGAGGCATGGCCACCAGCAGCTCCACACAAGCCACCCAGCACTAAATAAAACCCAGGGAAGGGCCTTATTACCCCTGTCTTCCTGGATATGGTGTGTGGATATGTGAAGGGACTTGGAAGTCCTAGAAGGAATCCAGGTGGGGTGCCTGCAGCAGTAATAAGTGTTGGTGTTCCCCAGGTCTAGTTCATCTCAGCTCATCTCTGATATGGATGCATTGAGGCAGATTTTATATTTGTTTTTATGCCACTCGGCATTTTTCCTGGAGAGAAAAAAAAGAAAAAGCAGCGTAAAATGGGAAATATGAGAGGACATTTGCTCAGGAGCATGTAAGACTCAGAACAGCCCTGTCTGGGCTTTTCCAGTTTCACTCCAGGCTCATTTGCTACAGCATCTTCCAGCTTCTGACCTACACAATCAATCTCTTCTACAAATTGGCATCTTTCTCTGCTGACAAATTTCCTTGACAATTCCTGTGTCCCCCTGCTATCCCCTCCAATTCTATTCTTTTTCATCCTAAGTAAGCCTTTGTCAGGAGGCTCCTACAAGAGTGTCAGACGTAGTCAGTCTCACAGAAGTTGCTGGCAGCAGCACACTCATCCAGACTGTGTCCACTTCTATTTGAGTCTGTATCCCCTTCCCTGGAGCATTATTTATAGTCAGGGTGTATATTTAAATTACTAAGCCTCTCTCAGATTTCTTAATTTCTTGTAACCACATCCACCTCTTGGGCATTATTACTCTCTGCTGATACCAATCTCACATGGGAGTGTGTTCAAAGACATCTTACTGGCAGCTTACAGTAAGTGGAGAGTGCTAGACAAAACTAAGATGATATGAAAAATAAACAGTGATTAAAGAGCAGCACAGAGGGATATCCAAAAAGCACTCCTTCAGCGTCTTCAAACAGAAGCAGAAAAAAAAGGATAACTTCTGAAAGTTAAAATCATAGTGTGGCAGGACAAGAAAAGATTTGATAAGCAAATGCCTAAAATGATAAAGATTATTAAACTTTCTCAAACACATCCAAAGTGGGTCATTGCCAGCAATGAATACGCAGGTAACTGATAGATATCACTAACAATCAGGAGACAAATACTGTTAGATATTACCCCAAAAGCAACAGTGAACAGGACTGTATGGTTCACCCACATCTGAGACATGGTGAGTGGTTGTGGTGCTCCCAGTCTTGAAAACAACCAGAAAAAATGCAGGTAAGAGTGACAAGGACGGTCCAAGTTATAATTTCCACACAAAGTCACATTAAAGAGAACAGGACTTGTTAGCTAAGGGAAAAACACCTAAAAATGGACCAAGGAAGGAGACGTGACAGATTTCCAAAACATGAAAACCAGTATGGAGAAGGTAACTGAGGAATGATTATTCACCATTTCTCACAACATGGGTAAAAAAGAAAAGCACAATAAAATCATCAAGCAAAATATTTAAACATAAAAAGGATTTTAAGGAAAACGTGATAAAGCTGTGGGACATGTTGCCATAGGTATTGTAGAAGTCAAAACTGTAATTCAAACAGGACCTGCAGAAATTAATGGCTACTGTACCCAATGGTATCAAACCAGACTCTGGCTTAAAATCCTTAAAAACCAACTGTGGTTGAGAGATACTTTGCTCTTATATTCTTTCAGCCTCAGCTATGGGCACTATCAAAAGCAGAACAGTGAGACTGACCTTTGATAAAACCCACTGTAGCTGCTCTTATCAAGAGGTACCTTCCCCATCACACAGGCTGGACAAGTACTCTCCTTACCAGCGCACTCTGCTTGGCCTACAGAAGCGACTGCCTTCCCACCCTGGATTCAGGGTCTCTGGATATTCAGCCAGGAATCACAGAGGTCTTGTTACCAAATTACAGTGGAAACGACTTTCTAATTTTTACATAAATACATATTTAACTTAGGATTAATATTGTTGCTCAAGCGCATATCTGAACAATAGTCATTATATACAGGCAAGAAAACACCAATTAGGATATCCGATATCCTAAATCGCAATTAACATAAACATTCTGACACTACTGGGTTAGCCTGTAGGTCCCCAGGGCAAGCCCATTCCTGACAGCAGAGGATTTTTAAGGAAGGAATATCAGAACAGGGCAAGCATGCAGTGATATCCCTGCAGAATACCTACTCTGCTTTTAACAGATTTCAGCTCAGGGTCATGGAATCAGAGTTCATATCCTCAGGATTAGCTGTCAACTGATTTTTCATCCAGAAATCTATGTACTTACTTAGTTTTCTATCTCACATAAACATTATCTGCTATCACACACTAGGCAATGTGCTCTACCGTGTATTTAGTATTCAGAAAAGTATCTCCCTTTTGTTCCAAATCTACAAGCCCGTATTTTGATTGGTGCACTTTCACCAATCCTTCTGCATCATGGGAGATAATGAACAATCATTCTTCATTTGCTTGCTGTATATAATTTGGGATTTTATAGGCTTCTACTTTCCTCTCCCTAGCCCAAAGCTATGCCCACTAGCAGAGAAGATATCAGAATCACCCATGATATTGCAGGTGTGGGTACCCAATGGATTAACAGAATGGCCTAAAGATATCCTCTGTTTCTATGTTCCTTTTCTAGCAATTCCTAGTATTTTGTTTGCATTTATGCCCCAACTGAACACCCAATTATTGTCTTTACAGAACTCTTATAAATCATAGATGTATTTCAAAAATACAAGTAACTAGGTTAGAGTCCAGGTGCTGGATGTGTACAGTCAAATTTCTATGTATACGTATTTCACTTTATATTCAATACAAATGTCATCTACTGCTATTAAGCAAAGTCACTTTGTATAGGAAAACCTTCTGTTTTTTTACAGAAGACTTTTGTTTTTTTCTTACCTTAAATAACTCATTATCATCAAACTTTTCCACTTTATTGCCTACCCACAACTTAAATTTCACAGGAAAACCCCAATACAGATCCATGCAAAACTACACTGTGATCTCCCTCCATATTGATTCCTGTGTTCACTAAGTCTATTATTAAAATAGTATTGCAGTGGGAGTTAAGAAGCTGAAGCTGGTTGGCTGGATTCCATCTCAACCTCTGAGCCAATTTTAAACAGGTATTACTACACTATTAAAACCTGACTCATGTTATTAAGGCCAGAAGGGAACCTCATACTTAGTTACATCTAAAAGGTGACTAGGGAGGAATCTCTACATCTGCATTTGCCTTTCTTGCTCCCTGGATTTCAACTGATCTCAGATATGGAACTTCTTTACCTGGCTGTCCTGCTGGTGCCATCTGCACTCCTGCCAGCATTGGCTGCTGCTGAGCTGGTGCACCTGTCATTGGGACCTGCTGCATGCCTGAAGCACCTGCAATGATGGCACCAGCTCCCGGCTGGCCCGACTGGACAGACGTCCCAGAGCCTGGGGGTCTCCGGTTTGACAGCCCTTTCCCAAAGGCCACAGCTGCTACCAGGGCATTGGTATCTGCAGGGTTGAAGGTCTGCTTGTTCTGTCGTAAACCTGTAAAAAAATAAGTTATTTTGGAAATTATTTTTAGACTTGGCAATCAGGTCTAAAAAGTAGCATAGCTGGTCCTGGATTTACTTTTCAGCTACTTTAGTGCATGCAATAGAGATGAGTTTCTTACAAACTGTCCTACAAGAGTCTCAGCAAGGTCAAAGAAGCTGCAAAATCCAGGGACACTGGTGATCCAAGAGCTTTTTCACTGACAGCAGAGCATAATCTGCTCATGGAAGGAGGATAGAGTGATCTAACTCCTCCATGCCCGTGAGAAGTTCCTACTAAAGGCTATTCCATGCTGAATCCTATGGCAGGTAACAAGCACTGTCATGTAGGTAAACAATAGCAACATCTCCTTTTGGAGGCTCATGAGCAACACGGTGTCTGCAAGTTTTTTTGCCACACATGTGTCCACTTGCACTGTTAATCCCAGATACTAGACAGACCTGTGCTCAGGTCCTGTGTCAAAGATGACAATAAAAACGATGCCACTGCCTTTAAGAGTTGTGTGTGGCACTCCTGGGAACAGTGAACACCACAACCAGACAAGATTGGCCATGAGTCTGAAACACCCATTATCTAGACAGGATCACACAAGAGCCTGCCAACACATAGTCTCCTTCAGAACATAGCTAAAGGGTTTCTTATTCACTGCTGCTGCATTTTCACAGCTATTTTTATTAATTAAAGTTGATAGGGAATTTTTCTTGGCAGATACTTATCACCTCCTCAAAGGAGGATATGTCAAAGGGTTGGAATGACCTTCCCACCATGCATAGATCACACAAGGAAGACACATTGCACCCCCAGGGTCCCTTCTCAAATCAGGGTGCTCCAGGACAGGTAATGTTGCATCTTCTGGAATGTTTTCGTTTATGCTGCTCACCTGCATTTCCCAAACTTCAGGCTCTCCAATGTACCTATTTTGCCTCTACTCTCTCAGGCCTGCTGCTTGAACCCTGTATCCCACTCCTACCTCAGTGACATACCTCCACTTTCAGATTCACGCTCCTCCTTACTGATTTTCTCCAGCAAATTTGAGCACATTTTGTTCAGACTTTGGATCTGTTTCTGCAAAATGAAAACTGTCAGAAACTGCCAGGATACCTCCAACTCAGTACAAATCAGCAAGGTAAATGAACAAGCTTTCTCTTCCCAGGATCTGTGTAACCAAAAGTCAGCATTTTGGTAGCTGAGCTGAGAGCACACAGTGCTAATTCATGCAGGAGGGCACTGGGGGGATGGGATAGCCTTTGCCTCTGACTGGTTGGATGGCACTTCCTATGAACAGTCAGAGAGCTGGATGCCCTCGTGAAACTGTGGAGGAAACCAAACTTCAGCTAGGATTAGCTGGAGAAATCTCAGACAGGAAAGGACGCAGCAAAAAAAAAAGAAAACTGTCAAATGGAAGAGTGAAGGAAGCAGTTAAAAGGGCATCTTGTGCCCTAGGGATAAGAGGCAGAAGTATCAAACTCTTCTTTGCCTACCTGTGCCACATCAGGGCTAATTCGAGCTGCATCTGTGATCAGCTGCTTCTCCTGCTCTTCCACCTCAGGGTCGGGCTTAGTTCGAAGATGGTCAGGCACTACTTCATGGCTGAACACGGGCACACGTCCCTCTGTCTGCCGCTGCAATAGCAGGACAACAGTCTCACTCAGGGCCTCTGCCTGGCCCAGCACTCAGGCAGCTCCAGAGCAGGGCACAGGCCATGGTGCTGAACGAGGCTAGCGGGGAAACCTTGATCTGGGGAGCATTAGGAAGTTTCAACAACTTGTCTAGGAATTTGCACTGTACCTGTTTAGTCACAGCAACATATTTATGAACAGGAACACCTTCTGTAAAGTGTATCCAGTGCAAGTGTTTGTAGGTAAAAACCCCACAGCAAAGCAGCTCTCACACAGAAGTACTTGTTGCCTTTCTGTCCTTTACACCCAGAGCTGAGGAATGCCCAGCACAAATGAATGACAAGCTGAATACTCAGGCTCTTGAGCACTTTCTGATACTCAAGGGACATGTCTTACCATGATCTCCTCATCACGGTCTGGAGACAGCACTAGGGGGATGATCACCTGGTTTCGCAATAGCGGGGTCTTCTCGTGCTTTAGCACTTTATTCAAGGTGTTCAGCTGTCCTGAGAGCAATGCAAAGCTGTCCAGAACTGAAGGCCTGGAAAAGTAAATACAGAAGATAGAACAGGGAAAGGGGATGCCACAGAGGGTTTTTCTCTCTTCTTTACTCAAATGGCTGAGGAGTGAGAAAATAACATTATTAGTCTTCAAATCAGTCTACTTCAGACAGTAAGCAGTAAAATCTAGTGCTGAATATGCAGGTGGGGACAAACCCCAGTCCTTACTGGAAATGGCTCAAATGCATCAAATACCTCAGGGACATTACAAGCAGTACCACTGAAAGTGTCAGCTGTTTGGGATTTCAGTAACATACATGGAAGCAATTCTTTCCTTGTCACTACCTCTCCCAGTGAAATTTTAGAGCAAGGTCTAAAATAATTTCATCCCAAAACTGTACAGCCAGGGGAGAAAATATTTATAGCTTGGCTATCCAGACTAAGAAATAATGAAGCTAAGTAACTGATAATACTTTCAAGGAGGTCCTCTTCAGCTTGGTCTCTGTGCGGGATTCATCAGCTCTCCTCCCTTCTGCAACATAAACTAAAAATGTTAACTTGTCTGTGAAGCTTTTCTGCAGTGGCAGACACTAAGATACTACATACCTATAACATCTTTATGCTCCATATTCTCCAGGAAGAGAATGTCATCTTGCAAGTCTCTCAAATTGTGTGGCAAAGCAAAACTAGCAAAACACAAAGCTCGGTTTATATCAGAGCCATAAAAAGCTGGAAAAGGTCAAGAAAAGTAGAAAGAACTATTGTTCATTTTATAGTGTATCTGGGTCTCTAAGGTGCTTCTCATCTGAGAACATCCTCTCACTGCAAGATGCAAGTCTAGTTCCCATAAACTGTCTGGATTAAAAGGTGTTAGCATGACTCTTATTGCTTGACAGCATGAAGCCAATGGATTTCATCCATTTTTCTGGTGGAAGATGCATATTGGCTCCTCCAGCATAAATGTGAAAAGAAAATTTAAACCTACTGAGAAGAAGCTAATGTTTTTTAATTAAACCTTTGAGCAAGAGCTTTGGCAGTAATCAACTGTGAGACACCTTACCATGTCAGTCGGTCATACTCGTTCTCCAGCTTGTAGATAAAACTGACCAAGGAGTTCTTCAGGTCGGCCACCTGACTGATGAGTGCCTCCAGGGTCAGCTCTAGTTGCTTCTCCTCTCTCTAAAAAAAGGCAAGACAGACAAGCGAGAAGGACAAAGGTGTGAATCCACACCCATGCATCCGTAATCCAATCTGTCCTACAAACAGCCTCCTTTTCAGAGGAAGCAGAGATATTGGAGATAAAAATCCTATTATTTCTGACCCCTTTCCCTTGGGTCAGACTACTTAGGCAAGAGACTTGTGCCTGAGACAAACGCTTGGCCAGTTGTCCTGTTAAAGATCTAGATGGGTGTAGTGAAGACATCATCACCTGCATGTGCTTTTTACCACATCAGGCAAAGTCATCAAAGCTAGCTCACGCCATCTTTGTAAGACACTTAAGCTAACTCAGCTCAAAGAAGATTAGCATTCCCACAGCCTTTTCTGACAGCAGCTGTAGGCGTTGTGATATATCCAGCCAAAACAGTCTTTGCAAAATGACTAACAGGTCCATGGAGTAAAGACTCCAGTTTGTGCCCTTTACCTCATTCTTTACTTTCTGCCCACATGACACTTCCAGCTGCCAAGGAAACTGGCAGCTCCTACTGGCCTTGTGCCCCACGGGCTGTGGGAGGCCCTGTCATGACACAGACTGGTGTCATACCCAAACACACCCCTCACCTCCTGCCTTTTGCTGGGATTACATTGTTTAAGAAATCTTTCCCTTCCGGGTGAGGGAGGACAGTAACAAACAAAGTGTCAGGACTGCTGACCTGTTGCCAAAGACACCAAGGCATGCCCTTGACTCTTGCAAAAACCCTCTAAACTCTTATCTACTCGAACTTACTCATACTACAGTATTGCACAAAGCATAATTAAAGTCCCAGCCCTAAGGAACTGCTCGTGTAAATTGAGAACTGTACAATAATAATCCATGAGGGTGGGACAAAGCAATCAAATAATAGAAAGGGAATACCGATTGGGAAAACAGATAGAGTGACTCAGGCTGTTGGCATGCTTGCTATTTGGTTTGTTGTTGCTCTGTTCAAATACACTGGCCCAGTGCAAGCTTCATGAAGAGATTATCAGGCACCTTCCATGTTCATGAGAACACAGTATTAATCTACTTTATTTGTACTCTGACAAATCGGTAATCACTGACGGGACTTCATTTCACTTTAACCATCTCAGAATAAACGGCTGAATCAACCTTATTAAAATCTGATCCCCGGTCCATGGAGTGGATTCATGTAACAGATTGCTGCTGGCTGTTCCATCTAGAGATAAAAGCACTCTCCTTCCCCTTGTGACGGGACTAGTCAGTTCCTGTCCAATTAAGAAACGTGCCTACAAGTGTTTGTGTGCACTGTGTTTGTGCAGGGACGTTAACTACTGCCTGTGTTACAAGCTGGGCTGGTAGCCAGTGTTTTACTGCAAGGGTGCCAGGCATATGCACCCATGGCAAGTCCCCTGGCCCACTGCCTGCGCTTACCCAAGAAGCCCTCAAAGAGGATGAATGAAACCCCACTGCACAAGGACCACTCTCACGGCAGCCATGCACTCCAACCCTCCTTCCCTAAGCTCTTCCCAAAGCCATTAGGAGGTGGAAGCAGATGCAAGCAGAGCAATAAGCACATAATAAGACTGAGCAGTGATTCCAGGGAATGTTGGGCCTCTCCAAGGGGACACTTTAAGGCGTTTGTCAGCACTGTTAAATTGTGCTGAGGTAATAAAGACAGGGCTTATAGTAGGGGTTCTGAAGGACCTCCTGATACGGAGCAACTGAGAGGTAAAGGTGAAATCCACAGTAGGTAAAGCAATGCAGACGGCAAAACAAACGGAAAAAAAATCCTGATTGGCAAAACAAAGGGTGAAAAAACCCCAGACTTTCTGTACACAATGACATTATCTGAGCTGATAACGTTGCAACTCAACAACAAGATCTCGGGATTATCTGAGGATAACCCATGAAAACATCTGCCCAATACTAAAAAGGCAGTCAAGGAAGTAAAAGCAACCACAGGATTTATTAGGAAAGCAACAGAAACTAAGTATCATTATGTCACCACATAAATGCACGCCTCCTTTGTATCTCGAATATTAGACGTCACTCTAGTCCCTCAAACTGAAAAGGAATAGAGTAGGAATATGTACTAATAAAGGCAACGAGAATGATAAAGAATATTCATGGTTACAAAAAAAAAAAAAAAAAAACAACCAAAAAAAACCCCAAAATAAAAAAAAAACCGTAAAAAAACAGCAAAAAGACTGGTACAAACAAGTGTTTAAAACAAGCAGAGATAATGTAATAAACCCTATAAATAGGAATAGCGGAACAATCCATTTTCACTTTCTTTTCCAGCAGGACAACCAGGAGATCTGCATGAGGCCAGCTGGCTGCGGTTTCAAAAAAACCAAAGGAGGGAGATATTTCCAACTTGTTAACCTGTCATTAACCTCTATAACTCTTTTCTTTGGCCAACACGGATGCTACAAATTCAAAGCACTTAGTAAAGTAATTAGGTTCTTCTCCCATTAACGACGTTTCACTCAAGCGGGGCCAGGGCACTCAGCTGTACGAACACGCACCCCGCAGCCGTGCAGCAACAAGGGGCTGTTGCACAGCAGAGCATCGCATCGGCTGCTCGGGGACGCGCTCGGCCTCCCGCCGAGGGTGCCCCAGCCTCGCAGGGGCTCGGCCCCCGCGGAGCCGCCCGGGCCCGCTCCCCCCGGCCCTCACCTGCATGGCGGCGATGGCGGCGGCGATGGCGGCGGCGGCCCCGCCCCGTTGTCCCGGGAGAGCGGCACTTCCGGGGCGGTGCCGCGCGGACATGGCGGCGGCCGAGCGGCCCGACGGGGAGGTGGG
>JACBWW010000016.1:15290020-15359084 GCA_020086605.1 Lanius collurio
CCATGAACATTTCCATGGGGCGAGAGGCGGGCGCGGGGGACGCGGCCGCCATGGGGAGCGGTGGGGCCGGAGCGGCCCGCGGTGAGCGGCGGCGCGGGCGCTGTCCGGGGCCGCTCCGGGGCTGACCGGGGCCGCTCCGGGGCTGACCTGGGCCGCCGTGCTCCCGCCGCAGGTGGAGGAGGCAGGGCACGTGTTCCTCCTGATGAAGAAGGACTATCGCATCTCCCGCAACGTGCGGCTCGCCTGGGTCCTCAGCCGCCTGCACCAGGTGATCCGCGCCGTGCCCGAGCCCGAGCTGGTGAGTTGGTGCTCAGCGCTGGACGGTGTCAGCGCGGCTGGTGCTGCACCACCCAGCAGCACCTGCACCCTTCAGAGTATTTAAGCCCTATTTCTTCCTCTGGTTCTTCTTTTGGTGTGGCTTGATGTTGTCTCATGTACCGTTTGCTTGTTCCGGCAGGTGAAGTCAGAAAATGAGCTCGATGTTCTCAGCATCCTGCCTAACGGGTGGCAGCCAGACGAGCCGGTGCAGCCCAGGCCCTACCTCCTTGTGCCCTCTACACGGGTCACCTTCCTGGCCCGCCAGTACCGATTTGTGATTGAGCTTGATCTGAGCCCTTCCACGGGGATTGTGGTAAGAGCAGCAACTGCCTCTCTGGGCTGTTGTGTATTAAAAGGGAAACCCATTTATATTTGCTGAGAAATGGCTTATTGCGCTCAGTGTCAGTCTTAACTTTTGCAGAAGTCTTGCTTTTCCTGGGAGGGACCCATGCTGTTCCCCTGGCTGGGAACTAAATGGCAAATCTTATTTCTCTGCTGGATGTTCAGTGTGTGACTTCTGTTTACAAGAGTTGTCACTTTAATCTACCTGCCATTGCAGAAGGATGTTTGCTGTTGGCTCTGCACAGAAGGATAACCAGCAATGAGACTGAAAGTCCTAGAAGGTGAAAAAGCTGTTCCCTTTCTGTGTTTCTGTAGGATGACTCAACAGGGGAGATAATTTTTGATGAAGTGTTTCATGCCCTTTCCCGATGCTTGGTGGGATTGTTAAGACCCTTTCGTATCCCTGGTTCAGACATTATCTACCAGCCAGAGATCTTTGTCACCATCCAGGTGTATTCCTCCATCATTGGCCTGCAGTCCCACCAGGTAAAGTTTGGGCTCTCTCTCGGCACAGTGTGAGAAGCTTGCTGTGGTTTGCAGGTGTCCTGTGAGCATGGGGAAAGCAGGGGCAGGTGGCAGCTGGGCTCTGTTATCTGTGATGCTCCAGGCTTGTCTCACTGAAACACGTGGCCTGGTGTGATGCAGAAGTGTATGTGAACAACTTCTCCTTTCTGGGCAGGAAGCAGAGATTTCTCTGGAGAATGCTGCCTTCAGGCACGATTCTAGAATTGGGCCACAGGGAATATTTGCCTCATGTCGAATATGTGCTTGTTGTTGTTGTTCTTGTTTTGTTGTTTGGGGATTGTTTTTGCTTTAAATTTCTGTTGATTAATTATTTTTGCCTGTTTTAATTAGCTTGAAGCATTCAAGCAGAGCTTGTATGACAAAAGCTTGTGTGTTTGTTCCAGCTCTGTAGCCGTGGTTAATTCAAAGATAATTGCTTCTTTTTACAAACCTTGTTTATTTTGCACTGGTCTGAATATGCTTCTTCTTGCTGGAGGGAGCAGCCAGCCCCAGTGTTGAGATTTATCAGTGAGATTTCACTTGTGTCAGGGCAGGTCTGTTTTAGAAATTCAAGTCTGATTTATGGGGCCAGCATGATTTTTGAAGTTCCTCCTTGATCTCTTCCACCTTACAGTATTTTCACGTAACTTACATGTTTCTGGTGGTGTATTTCATCCCTTTGCTAGTAGCAGGGAAAGTGTGTGATAACAGGAGTAGCCTGTTAGTCTATGCTTGTTGCCTCCCTGCCCAAGCCTTCTGACAGGGTTTGTGTTGTACTTGAGGAGTGTGGCCATGGCTTTGGTGTGTTCTGAGGTGCTGCTCGAGTAAGCATGGCAGGAATTTCTCCATTTGCCGTTGATGTTTTGTTATCTTGTCCAGCAATCCTGCAGACACCATCATGCTGTGCCTCAGTATCTCCCCTATTTGCACTATATTGAGCACTCTGACGTCACTACATTTTTCTTGTTTTTATCTCTCTAAATTTCCACTTTGTGTATGAGGCCATGAACTATGATCTCTGGGTACAACTGGATAATTATGTTTCTTTTGTGGAGGAAAAGGCATATGTGTGTATCACTCATCCAGGAAAGACTCTCTGTGGTAATAATTTATTTCTCTGATGTCACCATGAGGTCTTGCCCATAGGATGCTGAGGGAATGTGGATAACATGCAGCGTCCCACCAATGTGCTGAGCTCTTTGTCTGCATGTTGTATCTTTGCCTTCTGGTTGTGGACAGGAATTGCCTCTACCAGGCTGACATCTATAAACACAGGTGTCGTGCCTGTCACCCTGGGGAGTTTCTGTGGTGGCAGGCTTATTCTGTCACATCACTCAGCCTCTTTTTTTTTTTATAATGTCCACTCTTTTTGATTCTTTATTTCAATTTGCTGTTCCTCTTGGAAGATAATTTGATCACTCTACAGGTGAGGTAGATTAGAACAAACAGGCCTTCCTTAGAAGTGTCAGACTACAGTTAGTGGCTTCTAACAATGATCCCACATCACTTTCTCCTGGAGAAAGTCAAATGAAGTAGAAGTTTCTTTCCTAAGAAGATTTCCCAAAGTGTGATGTAAGCATCTGCAGTGGAGTGCACAGCAGGTGCCATGAGACACTGCTGCTCACAGGCAGTTGTCTCTGAGCAGGGACAGAGAGAAGTGGCTTGTGCTGTACCTGTGCTTTGTCAGGGAGATGTTTGAACTCCCCGGTGCAGAGCTGTGTTCCTGTACCATCTTGGGGCTGGTGCTGTAAAATCTTGGTGACTGACATGTGTGTCCTTGGGCCAGGTGCTATTCCAGGGCTGTCAGCTGGATGAGACGAAGCGTGAGGCCTTTCTGCACCAAGTTTACACACAGCTCTGTGCCTTTGAGAACAAAGTGGCAGAGATGCTTCAGCAACAGTACGAACCCAAACCGCAGGTAAGGAGGGCAGAGGTAGTTGGGCTCTCTTGGCTTCCTGGAGATCTGCACTCTGAGGCCCCTCTGAAGTGGGGTGGCAAGAGGAACAGCAGCATAGGTCTGCAGAAGGAACAGCTAAGGAGTTGGTGGGATAACGTTGTGGGATCCAGTAATGAGATGTGAACACTGAGGAAGCAGAACCATTAAGTGTTTAGAAGGACTGGTGAGGATCTTTGCCTTCGCTAATGTGCAGTAAGATGGCCTGACTGTGTATCATGGGAGAAATGGTAGGGTGTGCTTTCTCTCTGAAGAAGATGGTGGGAGAGGTGATTATGTCCATATTATTCATCTCTTAAGTAGCTGTGAATATGCCTTTAGCCCTTTTGACATTTCTTGAATTAAAATACTTCCTTGTTACCATGAAAACTGGCAGGGAAACTGAAGAAACAACTGGTGCCCTTAGCCCGTTTGACATTTCTTGAATGAAAATACTTCCTTTTTACCATGAAAACTGGCAGTGAAACTGAAGAAACAGCTGGTGCAGTTTCAAGTACTCCTTGAAATCTGTGACAGATGCTGCTTAGTAGCCATGGATATATGTATCAGCATGTTAATGACAGAATCCTTCTGAGTTGGAAGGGACATTTAAAGATCACCTCTCTCAACCTGCTGGCCATGCCAGTTTTGGTGTTCTTGCATTAAAAGTCATTGTTGCTCTGTCTGAGGTTATGTAGTCCTTAATTAGAGTTTGGGCAAAAAAGGAAAAAAAAAAGTCCCAAAATCAGATGACCAAGAGGATACTGGTGATGAACTGCAGTTGTATATCTGAAGTGCTGGGAGTCTCACATTCTAGCTGAAATTTGTGTGTTTCAGTGCTAAAACTGCCTGTCCTGAAACAGAAAGTAGATTGCCAGAAGTAAATACCTCTACTAGTGAGACCAGATGGTGTTATTGCAGTGATTTGTATGCATTCCTGCTTGATGCAGTATTTCTCTCATGGTAAACTACCCTGTAACTTCTTCCATGCAAATGGAGGAGAGAGACGCTCTTGCAGGCCAGAGGGACTGGTGAATCCTGCCACAGGGTGTGGGGTGGAGGTGGGAGGCCTCAGGGGAAAGACAGGGACTGAAACTTCTTTCACATTTGAAGTTGCACTAGCTGTATCATTGTTAACAAGTGTCTGAATTTAAGGCGTCTGGCAAATTAAAGTGATGGATAGTCAATATTTTTTGCTCTCAGGCACAGACTGCTCCCATTTGTGCATAGCAAAAGTTTTGTTAGTTCTAGCTTTCTTTTCCCAGCTCCAATTGTCTGTAGCTTTGCAGAGGGGGGTCTCAACCATTCTCTGCATTAGCAGTAAAAATGAAGCAATATTTTATTACAGGGTTGAACTGCCAGAGCCTTATGGGGATTAAGGGACTATGAATACAGTAGGTTTCTCACTGGTATAATTATACAAATTTCAGGCTTTGCCTATGGGGTATTTTTTGTAGAAGATGCAGGCGAAGCCTACCTGCATTTGTTTATATCAGCACTGTATAATGAGGGCTGTTTGAGTTAAATACATAGGCACTAGACTTTGTCATTATGAGGCTTCTTGCCCCCTCTGCTGCAGAGCTTCACGAGTGAGACGTAGCTGTCTCTGCCTCTCCAGTGTTTGTGGGCTGAATAGAGTAGATTAAGGAGATGCTGAATAGCTGCAGCTTCTACTAAATGACAAGGGGAGAAAGAGGTATTCACCATCTCTTTAACTGGGAACTGCTTTGTTCCACAGAGGTGTTTTAGTGACCCCAAAGTGTCTCATATCTCCCCTTCTGTGAGAAATCAGCTTAGAATAAAGCTCTGAGCATGCTGACCCTCCACCTTTAAGCAGCATTGCCCAGCTGTTCTAAGGGGCCCAGGTGACCAGGATTTTAAGAGCACCTGGAAGTTAAAGCTACAAATGGAGTCTGCTCTGGTGCTCCAGAGTACTATGGGACTGCCAGACCAAAGGTGTTTGGAAGAGCAAGAACAAGAGCTAGGCTGAAATCTGCCCCATGGGGCCTTGTGGGTTTTCTTAAACTTTTCCAGGTGGATTTATCCCCCCTGAGCCAAGAGAGCCCTGGTGACGTGCAGGAGTCATCTGGGAGGAAGCCCAGCATGTCTGTTGTCACTGCTGACGTTGGCCTGGTCAGCATGGTCCGGCAAGGGATCCTGGCCCTGCAGCTGCTGCCCTCCAACTCCAGTGCAGGTTGGCTGCGTCCTCGGGGTTAAGGTTTGCCCGGTTGTTTGCACAGGGCTGTATTGCTCCTGCCATAGGCTGAGGTTAATTTTGTAAGGACTGGTGTGTGCATGGACCCTTCTGTTAGGGATGAAATTTCACCAGAGCCTTTTACTCTGCGTTCTAGGGGCAAATTGTGGTGGTGGGAATGGGGAGGACAACACTGTGCCAAGTGCCTTGTGTCAGCATTAGGGAGTTTGTGAGGCAGTACAGCTGTGACTGTTGCTCAGGGCAGCCTACAGTGTGAAGAGCTGTGCCCTTTCTGTGGGCTCTGCTGTACCTAATGAGGATGTTTGCCAGCTCCATAATGCTTTGGAAGCTCTAAACCAGCCTCAGGATTTTCCTTCTACTTTTGCCTTGCCTAAGCTTTATCTCTGGTGAATTTACTGTGAGAATGATAGCTGTTTGAGATGGAAGATGCACTAAGATGCTGCCTTGTTTGCAGGTATTATAATAATTACGGATGGCGTGACCAGTGTCCCTGACGTGGCTGTGTGCGAGACTTTACTCAACCAGCTGCGCAGTGGCACAGTGGCCTGCTCCTTTGTGCAGGTATGTCTGCTGGTACCTGGGAGTGTGGGTACCAGAGGGAGCCAGGTGGATTGGTGGTGGTGGTGGAATTCACCTCCAGAGGAGAAGTGGAGGCCTTCTCTGCCTGTTTGAGTCCTTGACCAGCCATCTGCCTTGTCCTCAGCACTGCTGTTCTCACTCAGGTGTCTCCTTTATCCATCCCGTAGGTGGGCGGTGTCTACTCCTACGACTGCAGCTTTGGCCACGTTCCCAATGTGGAACTGATGAAATTCATCGCCATGGCCACTTTTGGTGCTTACCTCTCCACGTGCCCTGAGCTGGATCCCCTGAGCCTGGATCTGAATGTGTATCACAAGGCATTTCTACTGTACTCCTTTCTGCGTACTGGGGAGTCCCTGAATCCAGAATATTACTGTGGTGAGGAATGTGCATGTCCTTCTTCCAGCAGATGGATGTCTTAAAGCACCTCACTTTGGGGTGAATCTCCAGGCTTGGTTATGCTGATAGTGTCCCTTGTCATGCCTTCTGTAGGCTTTGGGCACAGTTGGTCAAACAGCTTCACCTGTGAATCCCCTCCTGGTTCCAGGAATTGGGTGGACCAGGGAAAAATAATGTCCCATTTTCCACCATTCCCCTGATTTAGCAATCTGCAGTTAGGCCCACTGTGCTGGGACTTGGAGGGGGTCAGAAGCTCTTGCCCACTCTTCTGTGCACACTGGCTAGCTTGCAGGAAGGGATGTTCTGGAGAGTTTGTCCTAACAGGGCTTGCAGATGGCAGTTTGGATTGAAAAATTAGACCCCTGAGAACTGTCCCAAATGCCTCTCCTGGTTGTCCTTGTTTTGTGACTGTTAGTGACTGAGAGTGTGCCAGGAGAGATTAGTTTAGTTACCAGTAAAACATGGAAACACCCTTTCATGTCCCAGCGATATGCTGGTGCCATCTGCTCTTTCTGTAACTTGGCAGCAGAAGCCACATAAACTGGCAAGTTTGAAGAGAGCTAGCTTGGGACTTGGAAATGTTGAATCTTAAAAAGATTAGCTGTTAGTGGTTTAAGCTCAAGGCTTCCACATCCTGATACCTTTTAAAAAGCACCTGGGAGCTTAGAATTTTCCAGGGAAATCGGTAAAGCACCAAAGCTTGCTGTGTGCCTGTTGAAACAGATGTGTAGTTTCTGCCTGTTTAGGCTGGATGTGGAATTCCAATGCGTGCCTTGTCACAAAAGCTGTCCAGAGGAAGCAGCGCCTGTCACCCCACCCTGTCCCTTTCCCAGGCCTTTTGGCCACACTGATGAACCCGTTTGCTGTATTGCAGAATCAGGAGTGGGTGTAAATGGTGCCTGAAGGATGTACTGTTCTTCAGGCCAGCGAGTGTTCCTGGCAGCTTTTATAAAGCTCTTGGGGAGGCCTGTTGCTGCATGATGGGGCTCAGGGGAGCTGTTCCCTCACAAACCCATCCCTGCCATTTGCAGTGTCCCAGCACAGGCTGTTCAATGAGCACCTGGTGTCTGCAAGCAGCAACCCTGCGCTGGCGATGCGGAGGAAGAAGCACACGGAGAAGGAGGTGCACGCCGACCTCGTGAGCATTGTTTCGGTCCGGCTGCGTGAAGGCTACAGCATCCGTGAGGTCAACATCACCAAAGGTGACTCTGCTGCCTTAGGGACTCAGATAGGACTCTGTTCTCAGCTGCTTAGAGGAAAGCACAGCGTCTGCCATCTCAGCAGAGTGGTGGTATTGTGGAGGAAAGAGCCATTTTCCCCAAATTCTGTTTTCACAAATAATTGCCTGCTGCAGGGCTGCCCAGTATTGTGTGGTTATGCACTTGCCAGGCTTATCCTCTGTGGTTGTTCCTGGGGAGGGACAGCCAGTGATGCTCTGTATCTTGGAAAAGATTCCCCGCAATTGCAGAGAAACTAGTGGCTGGGGTTTGCAGAGTTTTTTGAGATTTCATCTGTGTTTCTCTTTTTTTCATCCCTTTCTAGTTCTTTGCTAGATGCACTCCAAAATAGTAACCCAAAGTTGAGCCCTTTGGTACAACAGGCTTAATGCCTCCAAACTACAGTCTTCCAAAGGAAGAATTGGGCGAAACAAGGATATTGTTAGGTGAAAATGTCAGATCAGTCAGGACCATGATCACTTCTAGAAGACCATAAAACCTTCCAGTGATCCTGTTGTCTTACCTGACTCACTAGATGTGGCACCTGGAGGGTGAGAACTAGCTGCTGACTAGGGACCTTGAGGGGTTTGATTATCCTAAGGAGGGCCAGTAAATCCTACCTAAATTTCCATCTCCAGCTGTGACTAGTGGTAGTACTTTAACTGAAGGGGAGATGAAAAAATCCAAATACAAGCTTATTAGTACATAGAATGTGTTTGATATCAGAGAATCAAAGTCTGTGATTCCCCAAAACCATTCCAAACTTGCCATGTGATGTTTTCTGTGGATTTACTATGGCCTGCCTAAAAAAGCATGTAAATACATTCTGCCACTGCTCTCATTGGAAGACTGTCCCAGAGCTTCATTGCTCTTTCTCTGGCTTCCTGTCTAAACTATCTGAAATGAAATTGGACCTGTGTGACTATTATTTTTAATTAAGTTTATCCTCCTTCTCTGACTTGCACAAACATATTTAAAGGCATCTTTCCTCCTTGTAACCTACCTTTTGGCAGGTTAATATTAAGCAAGCCAATATTTCACCTTTATTTTGTAAGGGCAGGCTTTCTGTTTTGTTTATTCAGGTTAATAGCTCTTATTTTTTTTTCCCTTAAGTTGTTTTCTTTTCACGTTGATCTCATGTTTCTCAAAACAGTTGATGAGAGTGTTGTAAGTGTAGTTTTATCAGTGCCTTGTTCAGCAGTGTTAACACATCCCTGCTTCTGAAGTGAAATAACAAATCTGGTAGACTGGGAATCATGTGAACTTTCTCCATGACTGTATTGGAGAAATCCCTGAATCTTTCATGCCCTTTTTCTTTCAACTGATAACTCCTTGCAGGTGTTTTGTTGGGTTTTGTTTGTTTAGTAGTCCCTACATGTGCTGTCCTTCACATGATAGTACTCTTAAATTCATCTTGCTCAGTTCACCTCTCTGTTCCTCTGTGATGCCTGGGAATTGCAGTTCTTTTGCCTTGATGCATCTTACCAACTGAATGGATCTAAATCACCTTTTCTGGGGGGAAGATTGCTAGCAATCATATTAGGTGGGATAATTTCTAAAGTTGCTCTTCCAGGAATCTCCCTAATTTCTTGTTTCAGGAATTTTCTGTTAAAAGTAAGTGTCTACTAAGTTTTCCCACTGAGGCAGCTGTTCTAGTAATGTCTGTAGATTGTTTTCACTAATGTAGGTGTGGCGTGAGATTACTTCCCTTAAATCCAGGCAGATTAGATCCATTGCACTCTCTTTGTCTAGGAATGTCTGTGAAACAGTGTGACAAGTCTGTTCGTGTTCACGCTCAGTGTCTTTTATTCTTCTGTGCACAAGTTCACTTACAACTTGAACAGTGCTGGGTAAAAAGCCTTTCTCTTTAATCTGGCACCAATGCTGAAGTGCTTTTGGTGACTGTGTAACCCTATACTGAAATGCTGGGAGAGCATTCACCAGGTATGAATCATTCAAAAAGCAGTCAGACAAGTTCATGTTGTATCTTTTTGCACAAAGGTGTAGCTACAACCTCTGGCTCAGGATATTGTAAAGCAGTGAGTTCCTGCACTCTGGAGGAATGTATTAGAAATATCACTACATGTTACCATGCTCCCTGCATTTTCCTCCTGGTGTTTGCCTGCTAGCTTTTACTCCTTGGAGTGCTAAATGGATTGGTCTCCCATTTTTATAAGAGCAGAGAGCAGAAGAGCAGCTGCTGGGTCAGAGTTACCTTCTGTGGTGAATAGCTGTGGGCAGGTGCACAAGGAGGAGTAAGAGCAGGATAAACATACATGATGATAATCTCCATTCTGCTTTCCTTTTTTTCTTCCTTTGAGCCCTCTCTAGCTCTTTGCAGCTCAGGGGCTCCTTAAGCCAGAAATACTTTCTGTGTATTTTTTAGAATAAATTTGAAAAAGAAATGTCAGAGGTATCGAAAACATAGAGTGTATTTCCATGCAGCCTTCAGACTAGTAGCAGATAATGTTACTTAATACTTTGGGAAGGCTAAATGCTCTGGAGAGTTGCTTAAAAATTTGCTGAACTAACAGGTTAAATTAGAGTTGAGAAATGATCAAGACATTTAGACATTCAGCACTGCCTTTGCTAAGGAAAAGCATGTTTGGCTAATCAGGGTTCTCTGAGCCATTCTACAAAGAAGGGGATAACAAAGAACAGTTAATTAACCTGGATTGCCAACACTTGCCAATTAAAGGCTGGTAGGGAGCCAGCTGGCTGTGAAGCAAAAGGAAAAAAGTGCAGTTGTGGACTTTGACACTGTTGCTTTTCTCCTTCACTTCACCAAAGACAAAATAGAATAAATAGCTAGCTTTGTGTTCAGAGTTGCCTGGAGAGGTTATTCGTGATATTTTTAAGTGCTCTGGTTACCTTCACTGTTTGATTTTTATATATTTAGGTATTTAGGAAGCAGCTTGGTTAGTTAGGAATGCAGAAGTACTTGTGAAAGGAGAAGAATTGGAAAGTATGGAAGGAAAAGAAGCTTCAGGGCCATGGTGCATAATTGAACCCAGCTCTTTTCCTTTTACTTTCTGGAACATTGTCAGGGAATCTCCCACTGTAGCAAAAAAAAAACAACAAAAAACATTCTCGCCATTTTGTGTTGAGGGCAGCCTGGAGAAGGGTTTTCAAAACATCATCTTCCTCTGTGAATCAGTCCAGCACCAAAAATGGCTGGGCACTAGCTGGCCAGTGAGAATGGCTATTCTCTAGTGACAGGAATCAAAAGACAAAGTGAGCTTTCTAAAAAACAGAGCTGGACTTTGTGATGGAAATCAAAGTAAGAAAACTTTTATTAGCTATAAACTCAGGAACAAAGAGAGATTGGTTTGCAGTAAGAAAAATCTAAAGATTCATCTAGGTGTAACTTCAAGCTAAGTAAATATTTTGCTTGTGTTTTTAGTTTTGCTTGTGTGGGATCATAGGAGTGAAGCCAGGATGACTAATGGAAACAGAGGTGAAAGCTGGAAATATTTTCATTTATGATCTAAGCAAAAATGTGGGAATTTACTTATCATATTTACTGTTGATGAAGTAGAAAGACTTTATTATGAGAACCAAAATATTGTGCAGAAAGCAGTGGATGAGCCCTAAAGCAATAAGAGGGAGGTGACTGTATGAAATAAAAAGAGATGAATTTATAAATTCTTGTTTAGCCTCTCTGATAAACTAGACAATCTTCATAGGAAACAACAGATGGTGAAATCCTGGCAAGTGCAATTATAATAACACAAACCATCTATTGTATAAAATATTAGTGACTTTAAATAAAATCCTACTAATCCCCCAGATGAAGTACAGGTAAAATACAGTATACACTTTTAATCATCTTGTTTCAAGAAAGGTGAGTTCTTAAGGTGCAGGAAGGTCTGGGTCTGTTCAGGGAAATGAATGTTCTGTCACAGTAACAGCTGAAAGTGGGTAAGGATTTTTTAGTAGTCCACACTCCCTGTCAATGTTATGGAAATGAAGCTTCTCAGAATAAAAATAATTTAATCAAAAGAACAACCAAGCATGAATTTGGCATGTACTCTGGAAGGTTTCTTCTAAACATTGATGGGGGAAGAGTGCTCTGAGAGAGCCTCCCAGCAGGGACCATGAGAGCAAAAAGATGGCTTTAAAGCAGAGCTCAATCAGCCTGTGAAGGGGGTGGCATGATGTGCCTCTGACAGCAGCAAATGCAACTCTGCAGGAAACAGAGCATCCAGGCTGATGATCTGTTCAGGTTTCCAGCACATCCAATCACTTATCACACAAGCTCTGCAAGTCTGGCAAACTACAGAGCAGGCTGGACATAGAATAGATGATCGAGCAGTTGAAATCACAGCGTGGTCATGTGTTTCCCTGGGATGTTTCAGTACAAATACACATGCACAGTCAGCAGGAGTGGGATGGGTCTCTGCTCTTTTGGCTCAGCGAGACCTGCTATCAGGTGTTTGTGTTAATATTGTTAGACAGGCTTGCTAAAAGGAAGAGGTAAAAATGTACAGGTTGAAGAATAAGTGAATATTCATTCTTAACAGTTTTGGGAAGAGAATGTAAATGTGGTGAAAAGCTTTGAAGATTGAAGTTCTAGATTGCATGAAATACAGTCTGTGCAGGATGAATAGAGATTAATTCAAGAATTAGGCCTCGCTTTCCAGGTTGTTTATGATCTGTGTCCATCAGATGTCTGTGTTTCTGCAATGGGATGGATTATCTACGCAGTGTGGATGACAAAACTTTATAGTTAATTTGCCCTGCTCATTTGTGTGAAGCAGCAGTTTTCTTGGAAACAAAGATGAAGCTGTGAAGAAGAGAGCCCATTGCAAATGTCAGCACTTCCTCTGAGTTTCAGATGCCTTCCCTAATGTAGGTAGTACATGTACACTTAAAGAATTGAGAGCTCTTCACCAAACACCTCAGTGCAAGCAAAGCGTCCCTCAGGTGGATAGAAGAGAGAGTGACTTCAGCTAAAGCAAACAGTTGTAAGATCCCTTTGTTCCCCTCAGCAGTCAAATGATCTCATGGTACTCATGAATCCCTGGTCAGAGGTAAAGCTCAGATGTGTATGGAACAAACAGCTGAACTTGCTCTTCTGCTTCCATGCAGGTGGGTCTCAGCTGGAGGTGAAACTGGTGCTGCTTTGGAAGCATAACATGAGGATTGAGTACTTAGCTGTGACACCTTGGCCCCTGGACCCATCAAAACGCAGCACTTGGGTGGAAGTGACAATGGAGGGAAGCTATGACATTTTGCACGACATCAGTTGCACCATGAGGAAGCCTATCACCAGTCTGTACCGCACCACAGTCATCCGGCGCTTCTGGAACACCTTGCAGAGGTGAGCTGGACCATGCCCAGCAGTTTCCAGTGCTCCGTGTAAACTGCCTTGGCAGTAATTCCGTGTAATTCCTTCCTTGGCATGCTAGGATGAGGGTTTTGCAGGTGGCCATCCCAATCCAGGCTTTAGAAGGAACGTGCTCTGAGGAGAGGACATGACTGGTATCAAGCTTGTTGTCTAGCCAAGGAAAATCCTCAAACTGGTCTGTGACCTAGTTTGTAAGGATGCTTCAGGGTGATGGTGTGGCTGCTCCTGAATCTGGATCCTGGGATGCAAACCTTACCTCTGTCTGCCATCCCATGGAGGTCATGTGTTCTTACAGCACACCGGTGCAGCTGTGCTGTGTGGTCACACTGGGAGCAGCAAACACATGACACATCTCTGGCGCTGAAGTGCCTGGGGTCATAACCATTTCCTCACCAGGGTGACTGTTACTCCCAGCTATTTGGCAGATTCCTTTTCCAGGACTTCATTTCCAACTCTGATCATCCTCTGTGTGGATGAAGCTGCTACACTGGAGCCCCTTTAACACACTCTTTCTACTTGGGCATGGAGTTGCAGCATTTCCTGAGGAAGCTCTGTTGGTGTAGATGGGCTCCCAGTACGTAGGGCATGTTGTGTGTGCAAGCTCTGTGCTGACTGGGGCAGCAAGGGGGAGAGCGTGGGCTTTTGAGGCTAACTGCCTCTTCTTTTACAGTATCAACCAGACAGATCAGATGCTGGTACATCTGCAGTCTTTTGACACAGTCCCAGAACACTTTACCATTCCTGAGAGCACCAAGAATGGGGTGCCCCTGTTCTACATCCCCCCAGGCTCCACCACTCCGGTATGTTGCCTCTATCTCTGTTTAATGTGGGACAGGTTGTCTCCCCTGCCTGTTCTTGTACTCAGGCTTCATCTCTTGCTCATTTTTTCTTCATCTTATCCTGCTCAGTCAGAGAGTTCAGGTGTGGTGCAGTGAACCTCCCATGCCATACATTTCCCCCTCTGTAACTGCATCAATGGAGACATAGGGCGATGTCTCCATCATCCTATGTCTCCATTGATGCAGCTACAGCTCTGAGCCCAACAGCAGGTCTCCTAAGTGTGCTGTGAAACCTTCTCCTGTAGTGCTGTGATGTGTGAGACTGATGAGGAGGCTGACATGCTTGCTTTTGCTGTGCTTTTTCAGTGGATACCTCATAGGCATGGAGTTGCTGCTGGCAGTGCAACCACTACCCTGGAGATGTAACGCGGTACTGTCAGGCGAAGATACACGATATGCTGAATAGCTGTTTAATAGGCTCATTGCTCTGAGCACTCATGTGGAAGGTGCAAGAGAGATACTTGCCATCTGCACAGCAGAAACTAAACAAAATATGAGCTAATAGTTTCCACTGCAAAATTCAAACTCATTGAAACTCACTAAGCAGAAGAGCCAGCATATTATCTGTTCCCTGCTACCAGTGTCCTTGGCATAGATGGAAGAGTACTTGCAGATATTGAAGCTAGGGGAGCTTTAATTTCAGAGAATTATTCCTTTTGTTTTACTGTTTAAGTCCTTCTTTAGATTTGCCTAGTACATTTTCCCTATGTAGGGTTGTGTATCCCACAGTATATCTGGAACGTCCCATCTTATGGCTAACCACCATTGTATTTCTATGTCAGCAGTGTTGCTATAGTTGGTGGAATCAGTGTCATCATACAAACCTATTAGAGTTGCCCAGTGCCACCCATTCTGGCACCCTATTTGCCTGAGCACCCTCAGATAAGTAATCTCAGTGTTTAATTACTTTGCTGACACAAGCCATATATCCCCCTCTCAATCAGAAGGCACCCTGTTACATATGCCATCTTTATTGTGGTTGATTTACTTGATGCTAAGTAGTTAAATTCCTAATTAACTTGACATTTTAGGAGCCTAATTTATTTTTGCTTATGCTATACTGCCTGTTTCAATGTGAACAGACTTACTCTGTTCAGAGGAAAATACCCAAAGCCAGGGATGTTGCCTTCTTGGCCTACAACAGCTCAGCTGCTAGAGAAATTCTTACTTTGTCTGGGCAGAACACTTTCATGCTGAATGTTGTCCTGTCATTTTCTCAGGTGTTATCTCTGCAGCACAGTGGGTCTGACTCAAGCCATTCCCAGTTTGCCTCCTACTGGAAGCCTATCCTTTCCATGGATGCCAACTTCTGGCAGAGGTGGCTGCACATGCATCGTATAGTTGTCCTTCTGGAGCATGACACGTATGTAATGGGCAGGGCTGAGCTTATGTGCACACTATGGGGCAGCCTGGGAAAGTAGGGTGTCCAGTACAGCCCAGCTGAGGAGTTGCAGCTCTTTTGCAGGTACCTGTGGCCAAGGAAAGGGTCTCACTAGTGGAACCTGATGGGTGCTGAAGGTTTATCTGAGAGGGACAGTAGGTTGGGAAGTCATCTTTGTTGAGAGTGGGAAGATAAATTGTTTCTCAGCTCCTTTTTGGATTGTGATTTTCTGATTACAGGGGATGTGGGACCATTCATTTGGGAGCTAACCCACATGCTTTTGTTTACTGCTGGAAAATGTCTCTCCCAAAAGCACTGCCTACCTGAGGCTCGTCCTAGTTGCAGAGTTATGTGAATAATAGTAATATATTGCATGGAGGGAGATGGCATACAAGGGATGTGCTTTCTGTGGTGTGGAGATTCCAGTGCACTCAGGGAGTGTGGCTTTCTCTGATGTTCGATTAGGGGAGATGCTTGTTCGTTGGCTGCTGTGGAGGAGAAAGGCTGATAGACCAGTCAGAGTAGGATGGATGTAGCAAAGCCTCTGTGGGTTTTGGGGGAAGAAGAGAAACTGCAGCTCTGAAATGCCTCTCTGCCCCACCCTGCAGACCTGTGCCCAAGCACCTGCACACACCAGGCAACAACGGCCGCTACAGCACCATCCAGTGCCGCATCTCCCACTCGGCGCTCACCTCCCTGCTGCGGGACTGGAGCAGCTTTGTGCTGGTGGAGGGCTACTCCTATGTCAAGCTGATCCACGGGTGAGTGGCTGTGACGTGGTGCCATGTGGGGAATCAGGCCTGTGGCCAGACCAAGGATCTGGTTAGACCAGTATGTGGTGATGGGCCTGAAGCAGATGTTTACAGGAGAAGATGAGAGCTACACAAGGAGGTGTGAAATCCTGCAGTTTCTGAACTGTTCCACTGTGTTCCAGGCGCAGCCTAGAGGGAGAGGGAAGCCCACTGGGGGTTTCTGCATGCTAGAACTGATATGTGGTACTGTGAAGTTGTGTGGGCTGTTTGCCTCTGAGGAGCAGACCTCTACTTGGTCTGGCATGACAGAGCAGCAAGATCCATGCCATTTCAGCCTTGTCCTAATCCCTCCTCCCTAGGTCTGAGGATCTTACCCCTTCCTCGTTCTATGTGGTACGAATCATCTCCAAAGCTCCCTGCATGGTTCTCCGGCTGGGGTTCCCCATTGGCACTCCTGCACAGGCCAGGAACAAGGTGAGAGCTGACTGTTTGCTTCATGGGGTAGGAGTAGAACAAGAAGTTCTGAATGTGGAAATGGTGGGTAGATCACAGGCAACACTGTGGGCAGCTACCTTCTAATAAGTAACTACTATGCTAAGGCTTAGATGGGTTTGAATCTGCTATAACAGAAAGGGTCAGTTGGGACAAACTTTCTGTGTTAAGTGTATGAAAGATCTAAACCCAAAGACTTGAAGATCAATAGAATAGCTGGTCACATGAGTGTTTTTCCCACTGCTTAATTCAACTGTGGGGCTTGAAATGACTCAAAGGTTATCTAGCCTATCCTTCTGGCCAAAGCACAATCAATACCATCTGTAAAGAACAGCAGATACTTGTCTGACTCATCTGTAGAGACCTCTGTGATAGATGTACTTACATGTTCCCTGGGCTATCTCTTCCAGTACATGTATATTGAATCTATTGGGCAGGGAGGAAGTTAATAGTTAAAATGCAAACGATGCCCCACATAAGCAGTACAGGAAGAGAAAAAAAAAGAATTAGTACCTAGGAAATGTTTTCAGGATAAAAGTCTGCAAGAAAGACTTTTAATAACCTCTTTGTATCAAAAGAAATGGGCTGCTCCAGTCAGATGCAGAAGGTGGAGTTTACCACCAGTTACAATGGCTGAGACAAGTCTTAAGTGTTCCTAGGTAAAGCATAAATATGAGAAAGATGCCCTGCTATTAAACTATGGGAACTTTTTAATATGAACAAGAGGTTTATCATTAAATCTAGATCTTTTATCTTCATGAAAGAAATCTTTAGTTTGTCTAACTTAGCTTTACTGTTAGAGATTAGTCTGAGGAGAAGCTGACAAACATGGGAAGGACCATCTCTTTCTGAGATAATGAACCCGGATAATATTAAATGTTCTGGCACTCTGGCAGATATGCCCTTTCATGTCTTTAGGGGATCCAGGACTTGGGCACTGGTTGCTGGACCAACATGTGGGCTTAGTAATGTCAAGTGACAGGTTTTTTGAAGGAGTTTTCTCTGGCAGGTATAATTTACTATCTATTTCATGTAGAAGGTGTGAGACAAGCACCATACCCTGCAGCTGTGGACAAACTCCAGATCATTGCAGGAGGAGCTGTATGTAGGTCATAAATTGTATCATCCACAATTTTTTTTTTTTTTGCCTGCCATAGGGCTGATTAACTACCCAGTGTGGAGGATGGCAGTAGAACTTAGCCTGCTTTGTTTAAGGAGAAGGGGTTTTTGTGTTGAGCAATTCAAATTTCCAATGCTGAAGGGAAGGAGAGCACCTCGTACAGTCGACTTCCAGAAAGCTTTAGGTGAGACTTTGTGTAAGGCACAGCTGTAGAACTGTAGGAATGGGGTGTCATAAAACAGAAATTGCCTTGGGGAGCAAAGCAAGGAAATTGAAAAAGTGCTCTGTTTCATCACAGCAGAAGCTGTTTGTGGATTTCCCAATTTTTTTCTAGTCAAAGGATAGGGAGTTCATTTGCAGAAAGGTAACAGGTACTGAGGTGGGGAAATGTGCAGATGGCATAAAGCTATTTCAACCTTTGTGCTTTGGTGACACCTAAGCAGCACAATGGTGGATGGAAGCCAGTATGGATAGCTGCAAAACAGTGGTATTTGGGAGCTTAAACACAGTTAATGATTCTGTGATACCAATATGAAACCACAAAGGGGACCCAAGTGGCAGGATAGTGCAGGAAAAAGCTCTTGTTTAACATTTGGGTTTGGGGACATTTCTTTTCTTGAAAAAGGCATAGTAATGTTGGGAAAAGTTACTGAAATAATTAGTGTTGAGGAAGATGGAGAGCTGCTGCTCTTCTGTTTGCCTACAATGGTAATAAAAATTGAAAAATCTTGAATAAAGGTCATGGAAGAAACCTAATCATAGAAAGTTCAAATACAACACTGGGCTATTGTGGGAATCAGATGCTGGCATGGGTAGAACCAAAATCAGAGCTGCTAAAAAAGAGTAATCAGGAAGTCATTGTGAAAGTATCTTGGAAAAAATTAACCTAAAAAATAACCCAGGCTCCTGAAACCTTTTGCCATAAAGGTTTGACAAATGAATACGATAGTGGGGGAATACATAAGACAGAGCCAGACTGTTCCCACAGCTGATATGGACTAGTTTACATTTACTGTGCACTGTTGAGGAGAGGAGGAGGGAAGAATGAGGGTGGGTACTTAGACTGCTTCTGTGGAGGAGCTGGCATGCAATTAATTTGTTTTTAATCTTGAGTTTTGGAAGGTGACTTTTTCAGCCTTGAAATAGTCTTGAGGGTTTTTTTAACCTTCCTTTTGCTTTTAAAAATACTTGCAGTTGTTAAAATAGGGGCCAAAGAGCCTTGTGTCATCTTGATCTTGGTCTTGCTAGTGCCTCAGAAGTAAAATGACCTTTAACTCCTGCTCTTCTGTGTATTCAAGGAGTTTTCTATTCCTTTTGGCCAAACTCTTTTTCTAGACACTTATTTTGAGTAGTTTATGTCTCCAGACAAAGTTTCTCATATTTACCTTTTGCTTTTGCCATGACAGATAGTGGAAGAGTTACGGGACCGAATCCTGCAGCTGCGCTTTCCCCACAGGGTCCAGAGCAAGGAGGCAACTCCAAAAGCAAAGAGGAAAATGTTGGGCAGTAGTTCTCCCTCCAAGTCTCCACCTGTAGCTGGGGCCCAGTCAGCCCTCTCAGACAGACCCTGCCTTGTTGTGCTGCACAAACCATTGGAGAAGCTGCTTATCAGGTAGTGGTGGAGTAGCAGGCTATCAGCACAGCCCCCTTGCCCTGGCAAGTGGGAAGGAGGAAGGTCTGTGCATGGTGCTGTCAGTTGTAGGATGAGGGTGCTGTGGGTGAAACTAGTGCTTGTTGGGATGGCTTTGGATTGCACGGCTGTGAGTTGCATCAGGGGTTCCTGGTGGACAGAGAGATTTATCACTCCTAATTAAATATGGTATAGAAGTAAATTTAGTTACTGCTGCCTGAGCAGGATCCTGTGCTGGACCAGCTGGAAGATGCTGTCCTGGGCCCAGCAAGTGGGTTGTGAATCCAGACAGCTCTGACCCTGAACAGAAAAAAAACTGTTTTTTCCATCTCAGCATGCCACACTTCTGCCTTCTCCTAGGTATGAGAAGCTACCTTCTGACTATCGAGCCCCCTTCATTCTCAACCTGGAGCATCCCCCGGTGTCGGGTCCCCTCACCATGGTGGCCAATCGCACTGCCTCTTCCACCCTGGCCTCGCTGTCCCGCTACTTCTATCACCAGCGCTGGATCTGGAGTGTCCAGTCAGGGCTGGCACCGGCTGTGCCCATCACTGCTGTGGCCCAGCTCCTTTCCACACTCACAGAGTAAGTTAAGTTGCACACCTGACAGGGGTCCTTTCTTCAAGCTAGTCATGGGGATACAGGGAAAGAGAGGTGGACCTGAGGCCTTATTATAGGTAACTGTTGAAGCTACTCTGTAGAGGGTTTTGGTCCTGTACACAGCTTCTAGAGCCTCTTGGGTCGGAGCTTTAGCCAGTTCTGCAGCTGTAGTTGAGGAGAATGAGAGTCCTGGAAAACACGCAAAAGGACAAGAGGTGTTAAACTGTGCCTGGAGTGTGCTGATCTTCACTCAGGCTGTTCTGGCAGTACTGTGTCTCCCCATTCTCTGTGTGTAGCTCCCTGTCTTGGGAAGGACGGTGTTTTGGGGGGAAGGGTACAGTCATTCTTGCATTTAAAGCTTACAGTATGGGTGGAGAAGTCCTGCAGGTCTGACTTCCTCTCTGTTGTAAGGGTTCGTCTGTCGGAGGGTTTCCACTTTGCGTCCAGCGGGGATGGAATTATCAACATGGTGCTGGAGCTGCCCATACAGGTGAGCCTGGGTGCTGTCCTCCTGTGGACACAGTCCCTCATTGCTGGTTCTGGGGTGGATTCACCTTTCTGTGATAGGATTTATCACCCACTTCTAGCACACACCCTTGACATGTGTAGGGAGAAAGTAGAGCAACTTGTGGATTGGGCATTTTTCTGCCTTCATCTGCAGATGAAGAGCTGGTTTGCTGGTAGGGTCATGCTGTGCTGGAGGAGTTCTTGGGGTTGGGACAGGCTTCCTCTTTCCACCAGTGCTAGTGGAGCTGGGTGATGGGGCTGTGCTGTGTAAGGGGGTACTGGGTAGGGAGGGCTCATGCAGTGTCTCCCCTCCAGATTGATGGCTCGACTGAGAGCAGCAGTGACAGGGAGAAGCACACCTGTGTCGTCCAGTACATCCTCTTCCCACCCCACTCTACCTCCACCAAGGACAGGTGAGGCTGCTCTTCTGCTCCCAGGGAGGGTTGGCAATGGAGTCACAGCTCCAGACCTGCCTTTTGCAGTCAGTGTGTATGGAAAGGAAGGGGACTTCCACCATCCAGTACAGTTGTCATGGATTGATCACCAGGTTGCTGGGGCTTCACCTGGCAATCTTGGGTTCCTGTGGCTCCTCTCTCAGCTCTGAGAGGATCTGCAATGAGCTACTAGCTCTGTGCCATCTCACAGCATTTTCCTTTTAACTTCCCTCCAGCTTTTCCACAGATGATGACAATGATACAGAGGTAGAGGCCATTGAAGTGGACACGGAACTGAACCTGGTCACTGAGTGCTGGGTAGAGCCACAGAGTGGCCATGTCCACAGTACTGCTGAGAACTGGAAGCACCTCCATGGCTTGCCCTACCAGAAAATACCTAAAGCGGTGAGTCCCTGAAAGGGGAGGGGCATGGGTTCTTTTGAGGAGGGAGAAGGATTTAGTGCATCACAAAACTGGAGGTAAATACTGAGGGCTGGAAGATAGGGGAATGCTAGTCACAGAAGAATCTGAGATTTCTAAAAGGAGCTGGCCACTGGCCATAAAAGGTTTCTGGATTGCTATGCAGTGGATGTGACACTGCTATGGGATAACTGGGAAAATGCAAATTATTTTGTGAAATCATTGCATTGGAGGGGAGCAAGCTAGATCAGAGAAGGGAATGCAGGTAGTACTGCCAGCACTCCTCCTGAGCAAGGTGAAAACAGGCTGAAGGGCTGGTGGAGAAAGAGAGGGCCATGAGTGAGAATAGGGCAACTCAGGGAACAGGTTTATGGGTGTTCCCTCTCCTTACTTTTAGACTCTTTTCTTCTGCATTTGTGAGTAATAATTCTGCATAAAGTGAGCCTTGACTGCTTATTGCAGCTGTACCCTCGGGACCTTGCGTGCATTGCCACCATGCTGACCTTTGAGTACATCAGCCAGTTGTGCCAGAACAAGGAGTGGGTCTGTCCTCCTTCAGACACCAAAGCTGCTGAAGGTGAGTCCACCATCTATGTACTAGCAAGCTTGATGGAGCAAAGAAGCAGCTTGGTCTTGAATGTCTCAGGACCCATAGAAGTTCCTGGAAGTTGGAACAGGTGTTTTGACAACTTTGTAGACTTTGATGTCTGTGGGTCACTTTGTTGCACTTACACTAAGCTGGCAGAGAAATTACTTTGTCCTGGGAAGGCCAAAAAAGCATTGAGGCTTTCTGCCTAGGCTGGAGAGGTGACAAGGTGACCTTGTTTGAGGGGGGTTGGTCCAAATGACCTTTCCAACATCAACCATTCTGTAATTGTGTGAGAGGAGCTGATTTCAGGAGCAGGTGGAAGATGAGCTCATCTCTTCAGTAATAGGCTTGGTGTGCCTGAGCAAGTGGTTTTATAGAAGTTGTAAAAGATGTAAAGAAAGAGCTCCTCTGTTCTCAGTTACAAGTCACAGTTCCCAGAGCAGTTAGTGGGATGCTTGTTTTCTGGTGGTCCTGCTCATCTTTGTTGCAGATCCAGACATGGGGCCTGGCTTTCGAGTGCATGAGATCCCATTCCAGTTCAACCTCATGAAGCTGTTGCCCAGGTGCCAGCAGGTGGAAATGTTCTTTCTAATGCTGACAAAAGGTAGGTACCTCTTTACCACCTGCCTCCCCCTCCTATGGGCAGCCTGCTCCACGTGCTTGTCTCCCTGGGCAGCAGCATTGAGCAGTGTCACGCCTCTTTTAGTAGTTCAATGCTGTTCTTCCCAAATCTGCAGCCCCAGGGCTGTCCAGCCTTATTGCTGCCTTTCCTGGGATGGTAGTTTGTAAGAGCTGCTTTTGAAATCCTTAAACTTAGATAGTTGCTTTGTGGTGGTGGTTTCTTGTATGTACCCCCAGCATCTCCACAACAGTTACAGCAGCAGGATGGGTCAGTGCAGGGTAACTAACAATGCCAAATCTCCAGGGCCTCCTCAACGCTCTCCAAGTCGGTCTTGCAGAGGTGCTGGGGAAATTCCTGTCTGTGTGGAAGTGTTGCTTTGCAAAGGGCTGTCTCCTGGGGTCCTGGGCAGATGGTGGATATGGAAATACTGTCTCTGAAGCTGCCATGATTCCATTTTGAAGCAGAGAATGAGGAGGTGACCAAGGACTCTTCGTTTGTGCCCAATGAAATGCTACTAAACCTCTTCCACGGCTGCCTTCAGCATGACCTCAGTGACCGAGAGATCCCCATGGCTGATGCTGATCATGTGGCTTTCATGGAGCAGGTTCTGCAGCGGGATCGTGATGGCCATCAACCCCCCTTCACACTCCCTGTGATCAGAGGTAAGGACCAGGAGTGTGGCAGTAATGGCACTAGGAGCAGTGAGCTGTTTCGGGAGCCTTGCTTTCAAGTCTCATCCTCAGCTGGTGTTTCTTATGTTGATTTCTTTGTGCTTCATTTCAGAAGAAACCTTAAAAGCTTCTGGGACCCTGGAGCAGCAGGATGCTTCTGCATCCTATCATCTTGTTGGCAGTAATGGCACCAGGGATATGACTGGCTCCACAAGTACTCTGCAGGTACTGCTGTGCTGCTGTTCTTCTCCTGAGCCCCCTCGGAATGCAAAGCAGAAGCTGTTAAAGAGCAGGAGAGTTAGCAGGGCTGAGAAAGATTGAAAGGCAGCTGTTTTTCCCCACCTTTGGCAGCAGTTTAAGCTGTATCCTGTGGCTGAAGTCAAGCAGGAATCTAGAATGTATGTGGATAGTATGTGGATATGGGCCAAGCCTGTTACAGCAGCACTGGTGCTGTGATGCAGATTGCTCTGAAACCATGGGCAGTCACTGCCTAGAGGTCAGAACCAGCCCCAGCAAAGCTGGCTGTGCATCTCCTCACTGTTGTACTGTACTTCCTGGAGCCAGGCTTCTCCCAGAATGGTGACTTCTATAGCCAGGCTGCTCTGAGAATGTGCAGAGGTGACCAGGGTGATTTCAGCACTGTGCCAACCAGCAGTCATGGAAGAACTTGCGCTGTGTGGTTGCTCCCTGCCTTAAGGTGAGCCTATGCCATATGCCATGAGTTTATCCAGCTTCTGCTCTTCCCTCAGAGCCTTGGCAACACAGATCTGCCTGAGGATGATGTGACACTGAGTGACCCAATGGGGCCCTTTCCCCCTCAATGGCGATGTTATGCCAAGCTGGTCAACCCACAGCATGTGTTCCTGACCTTCCTGCCAGCCACCTTTTCAGGTGAGGGGGCCTATTGTGGGAAGCAAGAGGAGGCAGCAGTCCTAAGTAGCTCCTCAGGAAAACGGAAGAGCCAGAATTAGCTCTTGCAGGGTGGAGAGAAAATTGAACAGCAGAGTTCATGCATGGTCTTTTTGCACCACATGGCCAGGAATAGAATAGTGCCAGATGTTGAATGTCCTGCTCTTCTGTCCTTGGGTATGATGCTGCCCACATAGGGTTTTCAGGCAGGGGATGTGGTGTTGAGTTGTTTACTGGCTGCAGCCATTTGGACTGTTCTCCCAGTGGGGTTGTTAGTGAATGGAGTAAGGAGATTGCTAATGGGATGGTCTGGAAGAGTCCCCACTTCTGGGCATTGGCACTGGTCTGGTTTCCACTGAGTCACTGGTGAAGGCTGCTAGGCTCAGGTGAAACTACTTCTACACACAAAGAGGGTAGCAGGAAATCTGCTCTCTTGGGAGTCTAGATTGAGGGGTTAAGCTGTTTTCACTAGACAGAGGATGATTTTGTTTTCTTTTCCTCCAGATGTACAAAAGCTGATGGCTTGTGGGTTGGACAAATCTCCAAAAGATGAGTGTCGATCTGGAGAAGATACCATGGGACCTGTCTGTGCAGAGCCAGTCAGGGCTGAAGAGGGGGATGCTGCAGTGCCATTACCAACCCTCAGCATAACACCAGCCCACGGTACTGACAGCACCTTGTTAAAGTATTGGTATCCTTGCTATTCTTGAGCATACTGTTGAACAGATTAAAGCAGGAGGAATAACAGGCTGCTGCAGCCTGGCAGCTCTTGCCTAGCAGTCAGCACAGTCAGTACAAGAGGTGCAGTGATGTTCATGGGGGCATGAAGGATGTGAGTTGCCCATGCCCTAAGGTTGGTTCCTTGTGGGCAAGAAAGTTGCAGGTAGATAGAAGCTACTAAGAATGGCAGTAGTGGGCTCTAGTGGAAAGTCAGTGTCTCTGATTTCATGATCCAGATTGGCACTGTCAGCAGCACATTGCCTTAGGGAGAAGGGCACAGGTCTTGAGGTATATGGGATTTGATTGCATAGCCCCTAGGGGAGATCAGCCATGTTCACAGTGAGGATTAAGGGTTGTGCTGCTGCAGGAGGTAGTGGTGGTGGTGATGAGCAGTCATGGCTGTGAAGAAGGGGATCGAGGTGGCCAAAGCACTGGGCTGAGTGGTTGGGTGCTGGGTGAGTGGTGAGAAGCTTGAAAACCCAGTAGATAGCTGTGATGCTTCTGTGAGAGCTGTGATGTCTCAGACCAGGAAGGAGCAACCATCAGAGGCCTTTATCTTAGAATTGTTTCTTTTGCAGAAGTGAGCCATGACCCTGGGGAACAGAGTGGCCCTTCCCGGAGAGATGTGCACATCTCCTTCTGTCGCCAGAACTCACAGTCTGAGCTGGGCGAGTGCCGCCGGTTCCGCTGCCCCATTTACATCTACAGCTGCTCTCTGGAGCTGCTGCGGGAGCAGCTCGTCAGCCCACGGGCACACCGCCCTCCTCGGGACATCTTTTTCAGGTCATACCAACCATGCTTGGTACCTAGACAAAAGCCAGAGGAGTTTTCTTGACAAGAGGCTGGCTCTAGCCCTGCCATCTTGACTTGGCTTGGCCTCTCTACGTCGTAGAAGCCACTGCCTGTGCATGCCCTAGGCTCCGCTGTACAGGCACCAGAGCCATTTACAGTCTGAAATGTGCTTCACTGGTACTATAGATCATGGTTCCTCTTTTCCAGGTCCCAGTCTCTGGAACGTCCTCCAACTGCTGCTTGGCTGGACCACAAGCACAAGGAGTTGGTGACTTACTGCACGCTGCTGCAGGAGCACTCCCACCAGTGCTATGTGAAAGGTGAGCAGCAGCACAACGGGAGCTGTGGCAGTGTTGAGGTTGGACCCTGGATCTTCTTCTAAGGAGGCAATGGCTCATTTTCCTTGTGATCTTACTCCAGGCAAAGGGAGGAGCTGTGGGACTGATGTCCCACTAGGAGGGATTTAAAGATGCCTCTCTGCATTCCCTATGGGCCTTGCAGCATCTGTTCCCAAATCTGTGGAGTGCTGTGAAGGAGCATCCCTTCTTTGATGCCTTCCTCTCACCTTCAGGGTGGCAGATCCCATGGGCACTCTGGTGTCACCCAAGCCCAGGCTAACATGTAGCATTAGGTGCCCTGGCTGCCTCCTGTCTCCCAGCACCTACGCTGTCTCCAGCTCTGGGCGGGGACTTGATGAAGATCCACATGTGGTCACTGCCTGACTCCCACAGCCTCACATCCTTGCCACGGAGTGCTCAAGCACTGTGTTTGTCTGTAGGGCTGTTCAAGAGCCTTCAGCAGTCACACAGCATCAGCTCCCAGGACCTGCTTACTGCCATGGATTACTGTGAGGAGCTGCTCCAAGAGATTGATATCACCAACTTTCTGCTGACGGTGTGCAGCCACGTCCGCTCGTTCCGAGAGAGCCATCAGCATTTCCATACACACTCCAAGACAGCTGGCTTCCAAGTGGGCAGCATGGAACAGGAAGAGGAGCAGAGCTCTAGGGAACGAGGTGTCTTGGTCTCTGAGTCAAGGTAGGGACCCACCACAGTCTTGCTTCTGTTCTTAGCATTGTGCCAGGACAAATCTTTCTTCTAGCGTCTTTTAGTGCTTGCTAGAAGGAATGCTGTAGGGCAGAGTCTAACAGCCACATGGAAGAGCAGATATTTGCAGCGAGATACCCTCCTGGTATGGTGTCCACCAGGACCTTCTATTTTTTAGTCTCTGGTGATGTTCATCCTTTCTTTCTCATGTAGTCTTGGCTCATTACTGTCCCATCTGGCCTGAGCTGGAGGGCAGTTTGTCTGCAAGCTTTGTTTCTGGAGAAATTATACATCTGCTGCTTGACTCATTTGAGTTAGCTGTTGACTTTGGTGTAAATGACAGCTTTGTTATCCTTTTCTAATGAGTAAAGTGTCACTTTTTTTAATTAAAACTCTGAAAAAACTGCACAAGAGATAATATCAAGGCAGAAATGAAATATGCTAAACCTCTGTCCTATTCCTTAGGGTATTTAAGAGATGTGTATCACCCCTGAAAACTTAAGGGGGGAAAAAGTGCTATGCCTTAGTGTCAGTCAAGGAAACACTTGGGTCCTTTGTCCTCAGCACATTTCCTTGATGTGAATTCACCAGCATTTGTTGGGAATCTCCAGTGCTATGTCATCTTATACTATAAATTGTTGAGAGGAGACTGTGGTTTTGAAGAAAGCTTAGTGTATGAAAAGTCAGGTGACTTCAAGTGCTTCTTTCCCCAAGAAAAACTGTGGGAACATTGTTTTTGTTATAGGATATTATGAATCACCTATCCCAATGTAAGCTGCATAAACTTTTACAATATATACATTGTGGCATATTGCACCCAGACCTGCCACCTCTGTCACTTATCTGAGTACCTGCAGAGTGCTTTGACCAGTAAACAACCCACTCCTCAGATTGCTTTTTCTGAGTTTTAGGGTCTGATTCTGCCATGGAGCTGCTGAGTGGCCAAGGAGCTGAGCTTTGCTGCCCAGCCACTGGGTTGCTGGTGTGCTGGTGCTTGCTGTGAGATGCCCTGAACTGGCTGCTGGTAGTCCAGGCCTGTCCCTGTAGTCTGTGTCTCTGTTTCCCAGGCAGGGGGGTGTGGTGTGGTGTGCAGACATGGTGATGTGATCAGCATGGTTCAACTACCTCAGGCCTGGCTTCTGACAGCATGGGGCCTTATCTGGGCACATGGGTGGCTTCTGGGCTGTGGAATTGTGGATGTTCAGGTTGTGTTGACACTGATGAGGTTTGGGGAGCTGGGAGGTGAGACTGGCAGGATGGATAACACGTAAAACTCATCTCATTTCTCGATCTGCCTGTCTGGCCTGTCCACAACCCTGTCAGTGCTGAAATGGAGGACTACAGCGAGCAGGACTCCCATAACATTGCCAGCCCCACAGAGGAGCCAAAGAGCAGCGTGGGCGCCAGCTGCTGTTCAGAATTTCCCCTCTCACTTCTGGAAATTGGACAGCCCTGCCAGGCGCACCCAGATTTGCATAAAATTATCCAGGTGAGGAATGTGCAAGCTTGACCTGGCTTCAACAGGAGGGTGTAGAGTAGGATGTCTGCTACATATGTGGGATTTCTCTTTTAGGAAAAATTCCTGGAAATTGGAAGTTTACATTTCAAGCCAGTGCCATCAAATCCTCACTATTTCTTTTACTGCCCACCATCAGCCAAGAAGGAGGTAGGCATGGGGCTGTCCTGGCAGGCACCTTGCGGGGTAGCTTTGCTTAGTGTCATATCTGGATTTGGGGCTGGCAGACCCATGGGTAGACTCAGTCCCTGGAGCTCCCATCAACAACCTGCTGTATTGCCTGGCATGGTTCTAGTATGTGCCCTTTCTCTCTCCATCTCAGGAAGAGGCATCTCGGGATCAGGCAGACAGGAAAGGCAGTGAAGACATGGAGGGATCAGAGGCAGAAATGGCAGCTGAAGAAGGTAACATATACTTGCTCTGCCTTGGAAAAGAAAATGTCTACTACCATGTGGTAATGCTTTTCAAGGCTAGGTGTGTCTGGTGGGGTCTTCTGCGATGTGAACCAGGTTTGCTGACAGGGAACCTATACCAACAGGAGCTGTGTCTGGATGCTGCATTGCCACAGAGAGTGACCCAGAGCTGGAAGTGGAGTACCGTGAGAAGCTGGAGCATGAGTTCCCAGACACAGATTCCCTCTCGGACTCCAACACAGTGAACCAGGATGACGACTCCTTCAGCGTGCTGGGAGGGGACTCGCTCAATGAGCAGGAGTTCCTGGAGCAGGAGATGCCCCCGCTCTTTGTGCACCTGACCTGCTCAGTGAAGCTGCGTAGCCAGCACAGCTCCATGCCAGTGCAGTCCCTGCCAACTTGTCTAGGTAAGAGCGATCCTTGCTGGAAGATTAAATAGCAGTAGGGCTTCAGTCAGGTCCCTGCTGGGTGAACAGCCCCTGGAACAAACATGCTATGTCTTAAACAGCAATCTCTCTGGGCCAGCCTTCCCTGTACAGAGCCTCCAAGGTTTACCATCATCAGACAAGGGCTTTTTTACCAGGTCTCCCACTTGCTGTGGGATTTGGTCATGGAAGGTTGAAAGAATCATGGAAGATGATGGTGGCCTTCTTGAGCCTGTCCAGGTGTGTGTGACAGACACCTCTTGCAGTCTCTGGGCTTGCCACCAGGCTGGGTATGTGTGTTTGTGAAATGTTTGTTGCTTGAGTCCCTTGGTTTGTGATCTCTCCTCAGGGGAAGTTCTGGGCTGCCTGGAAAGCTGCCAGGGCTTGAACACCATTGACTTGGGGGACCTCTGTGTGACCCTGGACATCTTTGTGTTGACACTGCCTCTGGAGATAGAAGTTGTGAACACAGACATCCTCCACAACAGGTAAGTGGAAAGAGGCCTAGTCACCTACCCTCTGCCTGCTCTTCCCAGACAGTCATTCTTGGCTCATCTCCATGTCCTGAGACTTATGAGTCTTCTTCTCACAGAGTGTCTCACAGCCTTAAGAAAACTATTTCCTAGATAGGCTCACCTTCTGTAGAGATCCCTTTTCTGCTCTCTGTGTCTGTTTATCCTCTCTGGGCCCATGCTCAGGCTGCTCTCTCTCCTGTGACAGGTGCACCTCGGAGAGCAGTGTGTCCTTCACGCGCTCTCCCGGGCAACCGTCCTCTTTCCGCTCGGATGAGGATATCATGCACAATCTGGAACGGCTCCCGTCCACCGGAGATGAGAGGTATGGCACTGCAGGTGTAAAAGCCCCTCACAGGTTCCTTTTACTGCCTGGGAACTGCACTGTGGTGGCTGCATGAATGAGAAGAACTGGTTGATTCTTTTGTCTCCTGTCTCCCAGGCACCATGCCCTTTCCAACCTCCCTGGAGTGCACAGGCAGGCTATTGAAGCCACTATGAATGAGGTAAGCCAGACTTGCTTCCCTGCTTCCAGCTAGAGCACACAACTGCTGTTCCACTCTTCCTAGCCTGCTCTAATCTACAACCTGTCAGCTGAACTGTTAGGCTTTACTGGTGTCACATAGGCTGTTAGCCTTGTGGTTCCCAAAAGTGTGGGATTACCTTGAGAAAATTCTTGCTGCATTTGGGGTGGGCCAGGCAGAGCTGCCTTCTAAAGGCCTTTTCTTAGGTACATTCGGGAGATGAGGGATGTGGGTGATGAGAGAGGCTGCCTTCGTCCTGTTGGGGCTTGGGTGAGAATTGAGGCAGGCTTGCAAACACAGATCACTTGGATGTTGCTCTGTGTCCTTGCTCTGCTCAGATTCGCTGGCTCCTGGACGATGAGATTGTGTCAGCGCTGCGTCACTCGCAGGTCATCAGCACCTCCATCCTGCACAGGGTGGCCACCCACATCTATAACTCCAAGGGCCGGCCCAGCTGCCACAGCGAGGTGGTGCTGCTCCAGTTTGTCTTTGGGCCTGAGCACTCTCTGGAGAAGTTCAAGGAGGTAAAGAGAAAGCCCTGAGGCAGCACCACGCTTTGCTAGCAGGATGCTTATTCTTCCCTGTGTTTCAGGAGTTCAGAAGAATGGCTCTGCCAGGCTACATGCTCAATGCAGAAGGCAACGACTACCATTACATCTCCATCAGCCGCCTGCACTCCAGGAGGGCTGCTCCAGACTCTTCAGGGACACCTTGCTTGCAGCAGCCAGCTGGAGGTGGCACCAGGACAGCCCTGGGCCAGGCAGGCCAGGAGGGGAGCAGTGAACCAGAGGCAGAAGGCTCTGAACTGTTACACCACACGAGCTGTGTCCTCCCAGAAGAAGGCCGGGGTCTCTGGGAGTGGCCAGAGAGTGAGACGCGCATTGTGCCGGACACAGGAAACCCTGCAGGTGGAGGCAGCCACACACAGAATGAGGTGAGAAGCACTGAGTGATCTGTTGGTGAGAAGGTGTGGGACGCTGGTAACAGAATGTAGAAAGATGATGGAATTTTTTTTCAGTGCCTGTTTTTCTGGCCATTTTTGTGACCTTGGCTTTATGCAGGCTCCAGGAGATATGCTGAGGCTTGATCAAAGCAGACCACCAGGTCAAGACTCCCTGGAAGAGGCAGTTCCAGAGACAGCCATACAGTCATTGCCATCCTCATCCTCTGAAAAGGGAAACAGCGAGAAATCACCATTGGTGACACCATCTGCAACGAGCCTGACTGAGTCTGTAACACAGGGCAGGGAAGGTAGGAGCTGCAGTGTGGGCAGGATCTTACCTCAGCCTCGGGAACTTTTAAGGGAAGAGCCCAGTTCTGGCTATGACATACATAATATAACCGCTACTCCTGTTCCTGTCCCTAAATACCAACGTTGTTACTGAGGACTTTGGTCTCTTCCTTGCCAGGTTGCTGGCAATTCACTGCTTAACAGTACCCAAGGTGCTAGGCTGGGCTGCTGCACTGATAGCCCTATGACATGCAGTTCCTAGTGACTTCAGTAATGGCTGTGAGAGCCCCATTCACCAGCACTGCCTCCCCATGGCCAGCACAGTCTGATTATCCTGTGGTGTGATGTTTCTCCAGCACATGGGGCATATCAAGGAGCTTAGCAAGTGCTTCCATGATCAAACCCCTCTTGTTTGCAGGCTCCAGCAGGCAGCGTCCCAGCCGCGTGCAGAGCCTCGTGTCGAGTCAGGGCAGCATGGACTCCGACCATCTTGGTGAGTCTGCTGGGGCAGGGAGGATGACAGTGTATGGTGACACTGATAGGGATGCACTGGGGGGGGTCTCTGTGCCTGGTCTTGGGTGAGCTCTGAGGGTTTGTGAGTGGCTGTCATGCCCAGGGAGGAGGTGGTTTGCCAGGCCTAGGGCTGAAGTGAGGATACATTGCAGGTTATGATGGGGGAAGCAGTGACTCGGAGTATGAGGAAGCATTAATGAGTGACCAGGAACCCAGGTGTCCCCTTATGCCGGATTTCTGGCTCATCATAAAAATCCATCAGGACCGAGTGGAGGTCTATTACCACACACGGTAAGGAGGGTTCCCTGTCTGGCCACTGCCTCTCTGTACCATGACCTTGTTGCCACTCACTGGACAGGATCTCCTCCCTGCCCAGTGTGGGTGGGAAGTTGTGGGACTAGGCTGGTGCTCTATAAGGGAAAAACTGCCATCCTTTCCCACTGTGTTCCTGCACCCAGTGAGAGGCACTGTCCAGGTGCCCTGCTGACCCAATTCTACCTTTCTTCATAAAGCAGCCTGAGTGTGGAGAAGGCAGCATCAGCAGAGACAGAAGAGGAGCAGCCAGGGGAGTGCCAGAGTCTCAACCAGGTGGTGGTGAAGAAGATCAGTGAAATCTGCAGGGTTGTCAATCAGGTAATAAATCTCAAGAGGGCACTGACAGAGCTGCCTGTGATTAGATGGCTTAGATGAGAAGGGACCTCTGGAGGTTGTCTAGTCTGGGCTCAGGTCAGAGGAAGACCTGGGGGACCAGTTCAGCTGGGGGGGTGTCAGAGGCAAAGGGGCTCAGTCGCCCTGAGCACTTCTTGCTGTCTTCCTTGGCTGTGCAAGCAACAGAACCAATCTTTCCTCATCCTTTGCAGCGCTTGCTGCTGCAGGACCTGCATGACAGCCACATATGCAACTCTTTACTGGTGGCAGAAAGTGAGGAGGACATCTGGAAGAGCGAAACACCCTATACTTCTTACAGGCAGCGCGTGATGCCCACAGATGGTATGAACATTCCCTTGGCCATGCCTCAGCAGCAGCGCTATAAAGATGCCTAAGAAGACGTTAACTTCCATGCTATGGCCCCAGCTATGTCCTATGTTCTTTACAGATTACTCTGTAGAGGAGAGCTACCAGCCCCGGGACTACCTGGCTGCCACCATGCAGTTCATGCCAGGGCACTTTGCTTGTGAGGTGGTGTGGAGCACACTCATCCACGTGCATTCACGCCTCAAGATGGGCCCCAACATGGGGGTCTCGCGAGGTATGTACAGCCTGGGTTCCCCCCGGTTTGGCGTGTCAGGAGTCCGGCTGCTGGCTGGATTGGCACACCAGAGAAGGGTATGTGGGATAGCTAATGTCCCACATTGCCCACAGCTATCCAGGCACTTCGCTCGGTGCTCAACGCCTTCTCTGTGGTGAACAGGAAGAATATGTTTGTCTACCAGGAACGTGCCACTAAATCTGTTTTCTACCTCCGGTAAGAAGCCAGTGTGACTTGTTGGCCCCACCCTGCCTTGCTACATGCGTTACCCCAGACTGAGAGCTCCTTGGGACAGAAAGTGTCTGCTCAGCCTCAGAGACTGTGTTGTGACCCAAGCACCAAATATCTGATTTCTGATGAGTCAGTTTCATCAAGCTAGGCCCATCCTGCTCTCCTTATGCTAAGCCTTTACACATGGGAAGAAAAATGATGGCCTTTTTGAGGGAGCCAGAGAACAGTTTTTCCACAAAACTCCATATTCTAAGGACTAGTCCCCACAAAGTGCACAGGGGAGAGAGCAAGGAAGATGTGGATCTTCTGTGGATATATGATGCTGTCATCCTTGGGGATGGAGGCTGACATGTCTTTCTCTTGTATTCAGGCTGACTGAAACCACCCACAGTGGGAAGGTGTGGGAAGCAGAGAGCAGCCTTAGTGCATCATCTCGCTCGCTAGCACTGACACGCAGCCAGGAGCCCATTTACAGCGAGGATCTAATGGTGAGTCTGCTGCTCTCTGTGAGCAGATATGGGCACTTGTGGTCACAGGAGGGGAGAGAACTCAGTAGTTCCAGCAACCTGGATTTCATATGGGGTAAAATTTACACTGTTGATACGTGCAGTGCAGCAGCAGTGGGTGGCTGACAGCCTGGGACAGTGATGCATCTAGAATTCATATGAAACTACTTCCACAGGGCTGTTTTTGCTTCTCCAGGGTTCTCGTTCCTCTCTGGACACTGTCTCGTGCCGTAGTGTGGACTCTGCCCGCCCTGTGGGACAGATAGACAGACACATCCAGCTGATGGTCCATGGTGTTGCCCCAGCAGGTATGTGTTAACAGCACCTGGCAGCAGATGAACTGTCCTGATGTAAAGCAGAGGAACAGAGCTCTGCTCCCTGCTGTCTTTGCTTGAAGATAGCAAACAGCTCTTCCTTAGCCCATAGCTGCTCTCTGTTCTGTATGGGTGAAAATAAAAGGAAAGGATCCACGGTCCACAGTTAAAGCTCCTGCAGACCATGTGCCAGTTTTCCCTGTGCAGAAGTGCAGTTGTCTTTGCCTATTGCACAAGCAGTCTTCTGTGATCATAAACCCATAGAAAAAAATGTCTGAAGAAATTGATGGTGGGGAAAGTCATGTTCCCCATGGGACATGAAGGTGGTACGTCCTGAACAGGGAGGGAGAGGTGGCTGTAGTCATTCTTACTGGATGGGATGAAAAAGCTCTTTGTACCTCTGCTCACTTGCCAGGGCCTGAGATCACGGATGAGCTGGTCAAAGTGCTGCGCAGACGCCTGGACGAGGCCACCCTGGATATCATCACGGTCATGCTGGTGCGGAACTGCAAGCTGACCCCAGCAGATGTGGAGGTACCTCACTGGCTGTCTGCTCTGTTCATCCCAGAGCACTTTCCTGCATTTTAACCTGTCTCAGCTGCTGCTGCCCCAAGGAAGACCAGGGCAGTTTGCTACATCCTGTTCCCTGCTCCAGTGCTTGGTCAGGCTAGCATTCACTGAGGTATATACTGTGTGGGTGCCAGGGTAGCTGGCAGAATCCCTCTGCTGGGTTTGCAGCACAGCAGGACTTCCCTGTGCCCTCCTTCCCACACCTTGGAATGAATCTCTATCCCCATCTTGGGGCTGTCCTGGGCAGGGCCAGGAGTTGGACTTTGATGATCTTTGTGGGTCCCTTCTAGTTCAGGATATTCTCTGATCTGTCTCAGGGCACTGTCTAGGGTTGTGCCCACCACACTCCCCCCTTGCAGAGCCAACTGGCATCATTCATATCAGTATTAGAGCCCCAGGGCAGCCTGCTAGTCCCAGCTGGGTTTTAAGACCTTCTGTGTGCAGTTTATCCAGCCCCCTGGGACGCCGCCCACAGAGGTGCTGCAGTTCTCCCTGCCGCCCTCGGCCCTGCCCTGGCTGCACGCCGTGGCCTATTACCTGCGCCAGAACCTGCTCATCTTCCTGCACACCCCCAAGTACACCGACAGCAACGTGGAGCACCACTTCAAGGTGAGGAGGGCTGGGATTGGGACAGCAATCTGCCCAGCTTCTAGCTGCTGCTGAGGGCATTTGTTGGGGCAGCTCATACACCATGTTCCCAGCTCTGCCATAGAGGGTTAGGGAGAAATTGATACTAATTCCTGAGGCCTGGAGGAGTTTTACAGGACAGGGCACATCCTGATTAGCCTGGGCAGTCACTTGCTGTGCAAAAAGCCAAAGCTCATGCCCACAGTCATCTCCCAGGAGCATGGGAGAAGATCCCCTTTCAAAGCTGAACTTGGCTCGTTGCATGGCTCACTCAGATCTAAGGACTGAAACATCAAGATTAATAAAAATCTGGGAGCAGCCACCCACCCCTTACCGTGGCTATAGCAAAGATAAAGGGTGAGGCCAGATATGTAGTGCCACATGATTCTCTATCAGCTGTAAGGGGTTCCTTCACCCCAGCAGTGGTGAAGGCTGTGTTGGCAAGTGTTTTGAGTAGCTCTGGATTTGATTCTACAGGTTTGGGGATGAGCTGTGCATACACACAAGCCTCTTTCCAGTTAAGGCAAGTTCTCTAATCTGTCAGTATTCTTCCTTATTCTCCTTAGCACTACTTCAACCACAACGGGAGTGCCCCTGACCAGGACCTCTATCTGTACAACAAGCCAGGTGGCCAAGGCACTGGTGGAAAAGGTACTCTGCTCAACTCTTCTCAAACAGGATATGGGGCTGTGTGTTGGGGAGCTGTCTCCCATGCTGGGGAGCTGTGACTGAGTGAGGAGGGTCAGTGCTGGGGGAGTGTGTTCCTCCATGGCTAGAAGGTGAGTAAGGTGTGTGCCTGAGGGACTGCACGCCTCTACATGTGTGGTGGAGCAAACTAAGGCCTCCCACAGAGCAACTTGCTAAGCCTGACCTGTTGCTGCAGGAAGCAGCTCTAGACATGACGAGACCTCAGTGTGGGGCACAGAAGCTCTGTGGGGCTGGAGGTGGGAGCAGTTGTGGCAGAAGCCTTGCTGCAGAGGGCAATCTGTCTGTGTGTAACTGAGTGTGGGCTGTGTAGGCAATGTCCTTGCTTTTTTCTCTGGACTGCTGGAGGAGGGATTGGCTAGGGCCCACCCTGCAGCAGGCTGTCATGTCGTGTTTTGTCCAGGCTGTGTGGTCTGTCACCTGGCAATTGCGTGTCTTGTGCCCCTCGTGCACTGTTTGAATGTTCTTCTGTTATGTAGGTACCATGTCGGACCTTGTGCAGCACCTCTTTCCACTCTCTCACTTCCAAGGTAGCACCCATGGCTCCAAGTATTACTCCATCTCCTTTTCCCATGCAGCTCTCTGGCCCCGGCTGATCTTGTTTTCCTTGTGTTGTGGCTTCAGCTCTGACTCCTCTGTGTGTTTGTGTGTGTCCATTTAGCTGAGCCCCGTTTCTTGCTGGCTGGATAAATGAGCAAACAGAACCTGCTGCCCTGAGGTGGCAGCTCAGCGATTCCCAGCTGCCGAGAGTCTGTGTGCTGCCCTATTTAGCTGGCAAGCAGTGAACTCCAAAATCCTGCATCTTTTTTCCCACAGGTCCGAACAGGCATCTCTTCCCTGAGGAGGACAGGAGTCCTGATGTTTCAAATACCACTGATGTTCCATAGTGTAGCATAATCACTCTCCCAGTGGCTGTGTCCTGGTGTGGGGTGTTCCCTTGCTTAGCAAAGGGCTGGAGTGGCCAGGCACCACTAGATGTGTGCTTTGTATTTCAGTGAGCCTGGGTCAGAGCGGGCTCAGTCCCCCATAGATGGCAGGTAACAGTTCTCTAGCACCCCACTTCCAGTGCACCAGGCAGTGAGACCCTTGGCAGCTCTTGCTAATGTACCTGGTCCTACAGCTCCAAAACTCAGATTTTGAGATTTTTAGCTTTTTTTTTTTTTTATCCATGATTTAGTGGTTTGATTTCAGCTTCTCCATGCTTCTGGAAGCCTTGTTTCCAGTGACATGGAGGAGAGCCTTTCTGCTCATTGGGCAGGGCCAGGCTGCTGACCTGGCCTGCTTGAATTGTGGTCAGTTGTTGTCGTGTCCTCAGCTCAGACAGACTGAAGCAGAGCAAAGGTACAGGAATGGATGTGATAGGGAAATGTGGCAGAGGCTGAAGGGACTGAGTGTAGTAACTTATCCAGGAGAAGAACAGGGGAGTAGTCCATGATTACATGATCATTCAGCCATTTTGGTGGGCCTGGGGGTGACTGCCAAGCCAAACTGTTGAGGAGTTGGTGCCTTTTACTGCTTAAAGAAAGTAAGTCTGGTTGGTAGAGCTCATATTCACTCTCATGTGGGGCAGATTTCCTGCTCTTGATACCTCTGTATTAACACCCATCTCCTGGAGAGCTGCCCTGCTGCAGCAAAAGGCTCTGTGGGAGTTGCTCATAGGTGTAGTTTCCTTCCCTCAGTGCGGGTGAACATGAGCTGCCCTCTGGTTTGAATGCCTGCTTCTCTCCTTTGTGAGCATCTCTCCTTTGTGTCTGCTATGGAGGAAAGGTTGCTGCAGAGCTTATGCTTCACGAGGAATGATGGAAACTGGGTGGTTGTGCTGCTGCTGCTCAGACTGGGTACAGCCTGCTTGGGCTGGGTTTGTCTCCATGCAGAGAGGGCACTTGTCCAAGCAGATCCAGTCAGGGACACTTTGGTTTCCCTGTGGCAGTGGAGTCTGGTGTCACTGCCATCCTTGCTGGGATGGAGAAGGACAGAGTATGAGCTCAGCAGTGTTGCAGGGCTAAGGTTGTTTGCATCTGGGCACATTGTCCTTAGGCAGCATTGGGGCAGCTTTGCCATCCAGCCACCTGAATGCTGGCTTAGTCAGGGACTTTCAAAGGGAGTGGGAACATTCTGGCTTACAGTGTGAAGTTTGGACCTTGAAGCTACTTCCCTGGTGCCCTGACCATTGAGCTGGGCCGTGGAGAGTCAGTGTTTGTTTCTGCTCTGGTCCATTGCAGGCTTCACCTGTGTGGTCCAGGGCTCGCACAGCTGCTCTGCAGCTCTGAACTGTCCTGTTGGGCGTGCACAGAGCTCAGTAGAGAGAGCCAATGGGCAGGGTCGGAATTTTTCTCTGCAGTGACTCCAGACTAGTCCTGGGTGTCAGCCTGCCTTGTTTCCAGTCCTGCCTGGTTGGAGTGCATGGGGAAGACACCTAATCTTGTTCATGTGTACAGTGAGGAGGGGGCTGTGAGTGTAATCTGCAACAAGGTGTCAGATCTGCAGGGATTCTACATCATTCACAGCCTGGAGGGGGCTGTTGGAGCATGTCTGGGCCCTGTGCTCTGTCCCTTAAGAGGACAGGAATGGTGAGCCCCATCTTGGATCAATCTGTATAAAGGCTCTCCTGGTGCAAATAAAGATAATTTCTTCTTGCGGGTGGTGCTGGACAACCCAGGAAGCTCCTGCAGGGCAAGTGAAATCTGCTGTGACTCTACAGGAGAGAGATTCTTGGAATGATGGGGACACCCTGTGCAAAACCCCCGTGCTTCTTACCCTGGCTCCCCACAGGCACAGCTAGCCTCTGCTCCCCTGGCTGCCTCCCCTCCTGTGGGCGCTGCCTGCCACGTGACACTGTGCAACTCAAGTGGTGACATGATGGTCCCAGCTGTGGGATGGCAAGGTGTAGTCAGGCACTGTAGGGGTGTACTTGGTGCTGTGCTGATGGAGGCTGTCTTGGGTTCTGCCCCACAGGAATCGCGTGCATTGCACTGACATTCGTGGATGAGCACGGCAGCCCCACCTTGCTGCCCCACGGGGAGAGGCCTGACCCTCTGAAGCTGACTTCCCCCTCACCCATTGTGGGCCTGCTGCAGGACACTGACTTCGAAAGCCTCACAGCGGTCAGCAGGCACCAGCCAGGGGCTGACCCCCCACCTTCAGGTGGGAAGTTGGCCAGCAGCTCCCAATTGCCTGCATCCCCTGGGGCACCTCAGAGGGCCGGTGGAGGCAGGGTTGAAGAGCCATGCAGAACTACCCTTTCCCCACAGAGCCCTGCGTGCTGGTGCGCCTGGATATCTGGGAGAAGGGCAACATCAGCCTGCTGCAGCTGTCGGAGAAGCTGCGCGGGGCCCTGCGGCACGCGCTCTGCGATGCTGTCATGGAGTTCCTGGTGCTGCCAGCCCCGCTCTGTGTGGAAGCCGCCTGCCCCCTCAGTGCTGCAGACCTGGACGACCTGAGCTCTGCAGGTGAGAGCCTGGCCTGGGTGGCCACCTTGAGCCTCTCCCAAGCCTTGCTCCTGCTGCCTGGCCTGCAGGAGCTTGCCTGTGCTGGGGGCATTTCTGGTTGGGTGGGCAAGGAGGGAGGAAGCTGCTCTCCCCTCTACAGTCTGTGTGGTGTGATGTCTTGGGGAAGAAGCATCATAGACATTAGTGTTGGAAAAGATATTTAAGGGTGTGTCTGCTCCCCAAGACTTTATCCACTTCGCTGGATGTTACTGATGGCTCTTGCCCTTCTCTCCAGCCAGGCTCTGGCCAGACACAGTGTGGTATACAGCAGCTTTGCAGCGGGAGGCTCTGCAGAGTCTGATTTGCTTTGTCTCCCCAGGAGGCCTAAGGAGGACCATGTCAGAGACTAAGGGCCTGGCCCTGGCCAGTGCAGGGTCTGGCAGGAGTTGTCCTCCACCCTTGCCCTTCACCTCTGCACCTTCACCGAGCTCCGGAGAGCCAGTGACACCCACAAGCAAGCTGGGACGCCGCAGCTTCTGGGACATGCTGGTAAATGTTGCTGTAGGAACAGGGCCTGTAAGGTCCTTGTGCTGTGTCAGGCCAGGAGGAATGGACAGTAGGGATCTGGCTGGGGGTGGGAGGCCAGGCTGGCAGCAGGGACTTTGAGATCAGGGTGTGTATGTACACACCATTAACTTACCTGTTTCTCCCCTAGAGCAAAGCAGAATCCTCAGAGCTGGGCAGCCCCAAGACTACTGATGACATTGTGCTGGAGAGGCCAGAAGAGGCTCGCACGAGGCGGCGGCACAAGACTGAGAATGTCAAGCAGCACCTGAGCCAGGATCGGGCCACAGCCACAGCTGAACTGGAACAGGCACAGAGGCAAGGACAGCCTGAAGGCTGGACAGCCAGGATGTCATTCCCCCCTATCGGTTGTACATTGCTCTGCATCCTGATGGCCTCTAGACCATGTTTCTCTCTCTTGTAGTTCCTCCCTTACACAGACAGTTTAGGAAAGCTGCCTTGCACACGCAAAGCCTCAGCCCTTATTGCTGGAGTGTTGCTGGGAGTACAGCTGTTTCTCCCTGCCAGAGATCCCTTCTCTGCACTGTGGGGCCCTGTGCAACACCTGACATTCATGGCTACTGACCAAGAGTGACCCAGCTCAAGGGTTGTATCAGCCCTAAAAGGACACTCCCAGGGCTCTGCTCTGGAGCTGTGAGGGGAACTGTTGCACTTTTCTACATTCACTACAGATGACTGATCTAGTGTAACTGTGCTTCCCTTCCCTCTCCTCAGGCGCCGAGCCTGCCAGTTAGAAGAAGGAGATGTAGGTACCATGCACCCACTCTTCAATCAAACCTGCCAGCAGTGGATGGCATTCATGCACCACCTGGGTATGTGTTTCAGGTCCCAGCTCCTCCAGATGGGCTGGGAATGGGCCTTTTTACCCAGAGCTCTCTGGACAAGTCCTCTTACAGCACCATCCATCTTCATTCCTTGCTGGTCCTAGTTGCACACCCTGTCTCTCCCCAAACTTCACCAGAGTCACATTGGTCTCAGGGGCAGCATCAGCATTAGAAAGCTGGGGCAGGAGGCCTTGCATGGGCCTGTGCATCAGAACAAACCTGCTAAGACCTGTGGTTATGTCTGCCATGCTCCAAATCCAGGGCTTGCCAAACTTGCGTGCAGCTGCTTTGGAGAGACCTGGACTCCAACAACCAGCTGTTGTAGTGATTTAGCTCCCAGATGGAGCAGGGATGGAGGATCTGAGCCTTTGCAACATGCTCTGGGACTGTGAAGTTGCATGGGAGACCCTCACTCTTGCAGGCAGGGAGTGAGAGGAGGAGCACCCTTCATATGCAGGGATTTGTGTTTGTATGGCTGCCATGTTGCTACTTTCTGGTTACTTTTCACTTTGGTGTTTGTACAGCCTCTCACACTCCTGCTGGCAAAGTCGAGCTCTCCTCTTCCTCTAATGAAGAGTAAGCCAGGGAGCAAGGACTAAGTGGGGGAATAAAGCACCGTGCTTGGAGCATACAGAGAGTTTGGTGCCCCTTTGGGCCAGAGCCTGAAACCAGGAGTTGTTTCAGGCTTCATCTTCTCCTTCATATAAAGTTCTTGTTCTCCAGCTCTGCCTGCCTCAGGCCCTTAGCCCTCTCCACTGCTCATGTGGGCAGGATGTGGCTCTGGGGCACCTTAGCACCTTGTCCTACAGTGTATCTTCCATGCAGGGTGCCCGTCAGTGCAGCAGTGCTCCTTGGAGATGGTTTCTCGTTTCCTCCTGTCCTCCATCCTAGTGGAAGTGGTGAACCTGGTCACTGCCCTGGCGAGTGACACCACTGTCAAGGTGTTTGAGCAGATCTGGTGAGTTATGTGATTCACAAGTGGCCATTTGGCACCAGCAGGTGTTGATCAGCTGTATTTCTACTGCCACAGCTCTACTTGTCAGCCACCTTTGGGGCTTTTCTTTGCAGCTACCATCGGGGCACTGCCTTCTTGCCCTATAAGTCTGGCCAGAGTGCCAGCCCTCGCCCTGGAGTCATCAGACACTTCATCCTGCTGGGACGCAACTTCCAGCAGTGGCGTTGCAGCACAGAACAGGGTGAGTGCCTGGCCATGGTACCCAGGACTGTGCTGGGTTCTCTTGGTGGGGGGACATCAGTGAACAGGGTTCCCCTCCTTACTGGGACAGACTGCTTTTGCCCAGAGGTGGGCAGTGGTTGTCTGGTTTTGCCTTCTGAGACCTTATTGTCATATGTGCTTGTAACAGCTTATATCAAGATGAACTGAGCTGTATTGTGGCAAAACATCCTGTCATGCCACCTTAATGGCATGGTGGGACATAAGAGTGGGATGAACCAGTACTGAGGGTCATAACTGTGTCTTCTTCCAGCTCACAAAGGGCTCCAGCGCTTTGAGGCCATGGAATTCAGCTCAGCAGAGAGAGGTTCTGATCCCAGCCTTGTTGGTCGAGACCTGGTGCCCCGGCAAAGGTTCCTCTTCATGGAGATCATTGACAAAAAGGTAATAATGGTGCCTGTGTGATGTTGCCTCCTCAAAAACTCTTCCCAGATGTTCCAGGTCTAGAAAGAGGAGAGAAGGAGTGCCTCTGCAGGCAAACAGCCTTCCACAGGAAAGAGTCCTCCAAAGCAGCTGTGCAGGATGTCTCTGCTTGTGTCACAAGTATAGCTGTGGGCTCCCTGCAGAACTCTAGGGAATGCCAGGGCCAGCAGCCCTTGCTGTCTCTGTGTTCAACTGTCCTGCTGTGGGCTGTAATTGCCCTTTCCCTACTCACAGCAAGGCCCACATCAGGCTGGGCTCTTGTACTGCCAGTGCAAGTACAGACGCCACCACTGCTGTGGCTGTTAACAGGGGACTGTAATTGAGCTGTTGCCATTCTCCCTGTTCCAGCCTTGTCAACCAAAACTGGCTGCAGCAAGTACCACCAGAATGCCTGGGGCAGCCTGTGCCATCCCTGCAGGCTCTCTCTGAGAGCCCTTAAATCTTCCCCTCCTCTCTCTCCAGCTGACGCTCTACACTTACAACTGGTCCCCAGACCTGGGGGCCAACCTGAACTGCTCCCTGACTCGCCTGCTGCAGTGGCAGAATGCCCGGTCACACATCGTGCACTGCCTGATCAGCCAAAAGCTGGGACTCTTCCACCACCACTGCTTCATGGACACACCATGGCATGAGGACAGCAAGCAGGTAGGGCACTGTCCCAGGCAGGGCAGTCCTTTTTTCTTCAGGAAGGGCCTTGGCAGTCTGGGGGTCTGAGGAAGTTTGCAGGTACCTTTTGTGTGCTGATTGGCAGGGCATCCCCAGACATTCACATGTCTAACTTAAGCATTCCCAGCCAGATTGTTGTCCTACTCTTGGAGACAGAGGTGGAAGGGGAAGCCAGGTCCTCCTGCTGGTAGCACTTATTGGTGACTGAATTATTTAGGGTGAAGGAAGCTGAGGAATGGGCCTCCCACTGCACATTAGAGCCATGCTGGGCCCAGGCCTGTTCTCCTTGGGACTGGTAGTGGAGAATACTAACACGGATCTCAGCAGATGGCCAGAACTGGATTTGCTCTGTGGGTTCTTGCTCCAAGGCTGGTAGTAAGGAGGCTTTCATGGCTGTGTCTGTTTGCTTAGGAGCCAAATCCTTTCCTGAACTCCACTTTGGAGGTGGATGCACTGATCCGGAGCCCGTGTCCCCCACCCAGCAAGGAGCAAGGCCGGCTGAGCAGCTCTGCCCGCAGCCTCCCATCCCTGCACTTCCATCCCGACGTGGTGCCCTTTGACGAAGCTCTGCGGGATGTTACCACCATCAGACGCATACCCCACGGGCCTGACTCGGGACCTTTGGATCCCGTGGCTCGGCATGGGGCCCAGTTCCTGGAAATCAAGAGCATGGAGAGGAAAGGTAAAGCAAAGGGGCTGATATCATAGGAGCCTGCCTAATAGTCTCACTTCTGGAAAAGGAGATCAGAGCAGAATGAGAATTTTGACAGGGGACAGTTCTTTGCAGGAATGGGTGATGGCCTGTTCAGGATGGGAGCAAAGGAGCGTAGCGTACTTGGGGCTGTGGCTTGATGCTCTTGTGACTGCTCTCTTTCCTCCAGAACTGGAGAAACAGATGAAGATTGAAAACCTCTTTGTCACCTGGCAGCAGAGATCAGCTCAGTCCAACATGCCTATCAGTGTGAGTGCAGCCTGGGCAGGAGGTGGGCCTTCTTACAGTACACTAGGAGCACCAGCAAAGGGGAGCACTGAAGCACTGAGCAGAGTCTGTGTTGGGGATGGTGCTAGGCAGTGGAGCAGTGCTCTCTGCTTGAACTTTTGGGACTGTAGGGCTTTGAACCATACTTGGGCATGGGGCCTCACTCCCCCACACTGGAAAGGCTGTAAAGCAGGGGATTCCCCCAGTTAGCTCCATTTGAGCAGCATTGCAGTGTCATGGACAACTTGTTCCCAGCCTCAGTGAGGGATGTGTGCTGTAATCATGCCCCTGTCGTGTCGTGCAGCTGGCAGACCTGGAGACTCTGAAGCAGTCCTCACGCCTGGTTCACTACTGTGCCACCCCCTTGCTCTTTGACCCGGCCTTCCGGCAGCAAATCCAGACTGACCAGCTGGGCAAGGTAGAGGGGAAGGTGAGTGTCAGCAAGCACCAGGAGGTGCTTATTGGTGACTGAATTATTTAGGGTGAAGGAGGCTGAGGAATGGGCTTCCCACTGTACATTAGAGCCATGCTGAGCCCAGGCCTGCTCTTCTTGGGACTGGTAGTCTGAGTAGTCTTTTCCCAAGACAGGACTGCTCTAGCCTCACTGCTACAATACAGGATGAATTTGAGCTCCATAAGATGGAGACTGAGAAAATCCTTGGGTCCTCAGAGCTGTTATCCTGCAGCCACACTATCCCTGGAGAAAACTGATTTCCTTTTCTACCCAGGGAATTCAGGACTGAGTCTGGAGAAGCCATCAAGGGCACTGTCTGGTACTGATCTGTTAAGGAAGCAAAACTTCCCTTATGTATTCAGCAGCCGGACCTGGTAAACCTTTCCTGGACCAAACAAATAGCCGAAACAATTGAAAGCAAAGCAGCTGAATCCTGAGCAGGTTGCAACCTGACAGACTCTAACCAGTGCAGATCCCATACCGGCTGTTCACAGTCTGTATGTGTGTCAGAAGGGAAGAACAGGCTGTTGTAATTTATCAAAATGTCAAAAGGATTTTGACAGAGTCTTTAAGCAGAGGTTGCTACAGAAATTGAACACTCACGAGTGAAAGGGAAAGTATCATCACAGAATGAGAACGTCACTTTGTTTTTGGAACAGAGCAAAATGGAAACTGGTTATTGGATTTGAAGAGCCTTGCAGCAGGGGTTTCAAGGTGGTGTATTGAGTTCAGTATCTCCAGGTCTTTTATTGGAACATATGAGATGGCAGGCTTTGCAGGGCTGGAGAGCTGTTCAGATTGGTCAGAACAGAAAAAACTGCAAGGAACTCAGGAGACAGCCGAGTAGCTTGTGAAATGAGAGCTCTTGTGGGAGCTGGGATCTGGTTCCCAGTAAAACAGCTCAATGTGGAGAGAAATTTGAACCCTCTTGTATTGTACACTCATTGCAGAGCCTGTCCAGAGCAGACATCTCAGTAGTTTCTTCAGTTTGGGAACAGCTGGGTACAGCAGACACTGGTTAGAATACACCAGAAAGGGGTGTTAGTATAATGGGTAATATTCTAATAAATTTCTAAACTGCTAGTGTATTAATGTCTTCATCTGACTGGTAAGTGTGAGTCCAAACATCTTGTGGCAAAGGCGCTGAACTGGAGAGACTTGGAGAAGGTCAGAGAGTAGCTGGAGCAATGCCAGGTGAAGAGACATCTCTTGGGGTTGGTGGAGCAGATAGGCAGAAAGCCAGCTAGAAACACATAACAGAGCCGCAGGCTTAAAGTAGAGAGATCAAAAAAAGAAACTGTAGTCTCTCTCAGCACAAAGAAAAGGAGTATTCAGATCATCAAAAGGAGAACTGATAGTGTTTAGAAGGAAACACTGTTCCTTTTCAATGCTACTGAACTGCTAGGAAATCCTGAGAAGTCAGCATGATTCATAAGGGGATTGGACTCTTACCATGGCAATAGGAGCTGAAGCTCTGAGCTTTGCATGAACCAGTTGTGAGCCGCTAACACTTTGTGGAAGCTGTTCTGGGAGGGCAGATGTGAATTCTGGCACAGGCTATTTCCTTCAGGTTATTGCAGTGCTATTAGGTCAGAGCATGGCTGGGTAGATCCTGGATCTGGCATTTTGGCACATGCACTAGGACACTGCCTGGAGAACCAGATGTTAGTGCTCTCTGCCATCTACATCTACCTTTTGCTCAACCAGGGCACCTGGTGTCCTCAGCTGGGGCCAGTCACAGCAGTTTTCCTTAGCAACTTTCTCTTGCAGAAGCGCCACCGCTCCAATGACTCTACAGCTTCGGGGAGGGACCGCAGCCACAGCTGTGACTCAGCAGAAGCACTGCCCTGCAAGGTGAAGGAGGAGCCATGGCTGCAGGAGATGTGCAATGCCTTCCTGCAGCAGTACATCCAGTACCTGCAGAGCATGGGCTTCATCCTGGTCCAGGTGCGGCCACCCTCCCCCACCACTCGCAGGTCAGTGATGTGCTGGGAGCCCTGGTGTTGGAGAAAAGCCAACACACTGAGCTGTGCCCTGCTTTGACCCAACAGGTCTTGGTTCCCTGCTCAAGGCTGTCTCTGCTCTCATTTCCAGTAGCACAAGCCGGATCCGAGCTCTGGCAGCAATGGGAGTGGAGGGTAGAGGGTCCTTTTCCTACACAAAGCCAAAACCGGAGGGAAGTCCAAAGGTGAGTGCATTTCTGTTACAAGGGTGGAACTGGGATGGAAGTCAGGCTGTGGAGTGGGCCAGTTCTGGTTGGCTTTTGAAACTGTTTCAGGCAGAAAGGATGTGGGAGGGCAGAGGAAAGTCAGCCTGTCTAGACCAGCACCATCTTTGGGTATGATGAGATCTCTTTGCCCTCCTGCATGTCCTCCCACTGGCCTCAGAGCCAGTTCCTAGCACTGGGCGGAACCAGGGCAAATATCAAAAGACTGGTAACAACTTGGAGGGGCTCAGAAGAGGAACAGGATGACCTAGAGCAAGGATAGCTGCTTTTGGGTGAGATTCTGGAGGATTACCTGTCAGAGAATCTTCAGCATCTACAGTTAAGGGCAACTCTAGGGCAGAAGGATCTTTAGTTAGAGTGAGATGAATGTAGAAGTTAAAGAGGTTAGAGAAGGTAAGCCTAGAATGGCTCTACTGTGAGAGCAGGCTGAGATTCCTCATGTACAAAGAAGTGCAGCTAGGGAGGAACAAGTCAGAGCTGTACAAAAGTGAAGCTAACCTGGAAAGGGATTGACCCTTTGCTGTCTTATTCAATACAACACCTAGAGACCATCAAGTGAAAGTATTTGGAGCCAGTTTTGAAACTAAGTAGAGTGTTTCTTCGAGCAGCAGCTAACAGTGGTCATCATCAAAAGGTTTTGTGAACAATTAAGACCTTACATGAGTTTTGTGAACATGAGCTTACAAGACAAAATAAGTATCCGGAAGAGAATTCCATTGGAGTTTCCAGCTAAGCAGAAACCACCTATGGTTCATGGAATCACCCAGGGATGATGGGAACATGTAGCATTTACTCACCCTTTTCCAACACTTTATTGGCACCTGCCTTTGGCTGATGTTGGTGCAGGACTGTGGGTAAGACAACACCTTGCAGATAAAACGAGAAGAGAGCAATCTGCTCGGCACATTAAGAGGGGGCAGATGAATTTGCTCGCAGCTAAACTCTGAATTGTCTCTAATAGCTCTGTATCAGGCAAGCACAATGGTCTGGGGACACCTCAGCAAGGAGTGAGGTTCCATGGACACTATCCTTCCTTGGCTCAGTCCCACACTCTAGAGACACCATGTTCTGAGCAAGCAGGAGGTGAAGGGATCAGTGTGCCTGCTGTGTTCTCTCAAAGACTGTTTATTAGGTTTGTTAGGATCCTTTTCACTGTCAGTTCTGCCATATCTCCTCTCTTCTCTCCAGTGAGATTGCTCAGTTGATGAGACCCCTCTATTTCCACCTCTGCCACAGAGCCTTGTGGCAGCTTCACACCCTTGTGTGCCAGTGAGCCTCTTCAGCTTTGTCCTTCTCTTCCCAGAGCACAAGCCCTGCTGTTGCCACCTACCATCTACAGAGAGCTCTTCCAGGTGGGATTGTGCTCATGGAGTTGGCCTTCCAGGTAAGAAAGAACAAGAAACAAAGTATGATCTCTGGGGGTTCAGGGACAGTCTTCAGAGGTGAAAAAAAGGAGTGACGAGGAGTGCAGCAGGGACATGTAATTCTTCATTTGTTGTGTTTCTTCCATGGTCCTGCAAGACTGGGATCAGCTGGAGATTATTCTGCAGGGCTCAGAGCAATATGAGTTGCCTGTAGGAAGGATGATGGAGGGCTCAGCAGTAGTTAGGGTGCTGTGCTCAGCCACATATTGGCTGGTCTGGCTTGGTTCAGACAAGGTGAGACAGAACATTGGGCAAGAATGTCTGGGCCCTAGCCCCAGAGCATGAAGCGTGGGGACTGTACTCCTTCCGTGGAGAGCCCAAGGCTGTGCTGTGCTCTGCTCACGTGCTCTCTCCTCCAGGGCTGTTACTTCTGTGTGAAGCAGTACGCGCTGGAGTGCTCGCGGATCCCCATGGGCCAGTCCGTGAACTCTCAGGTAATGGCTTTGCAGGCACAGCTGGTGCTCCTCGGGGTCAGGGGATGTTTTGTGGGGAGGAGTGATCTCTGGAATAGAATGGACAGTTCAGGCATAGCAAGTTCTGGGGAGCTCTGCTCCCTCCTCATGGAAAAGCAGAGCCACACGGAGCCTTTTGCAGCCACGTGCCCTCCATGGCACTGCTGGAGCAGAGCTGGAGTGCAGTGAAAAGGGATGGGAGGTTTGGCAAGAGGATGACTCTCATCCTAGCTTGGGGAGCAAGACAGAACAGTCTGGGGAGGAATAGGAGCAATTCTGGCAAAGATGACTGCTCCAGGGAAAGTCAGTGCATGGCTCTCTGCTTCCCTTGGAACAAGAAGGAAGTGGAATGGGAACAGGCATCTGTGAACATGATTGGCTGCCCTTTGCCAGAGGAGATTACTTTCTGCACTCCTTTATACCTCTGTGCCTTGCTCTACAACACTCTGGAGCTGCCTGCTCCCTTCTCCTTTGTAGGGTCAGGGTGTTTCCTGCCTGTTGCCAAGGGCACTAGGTGTCTGTGTAGAGGCTGGCCAGCCCCAGGCTGTCTGACAGGAGGCATGCCAGGACCATACTGTCCTTTCCAAGGTGCTGCTGTAGTAAGGCTGCATCTTAGATATGCCAAAAGTGTCTCTCCTAAGCTTAGAGCCTTCCAGGGCCTTGTCTGTGGGTTTGCTGAGGCTTTCCTAGAAAGCTTGCACGTGCACAGGGCAGTGTTATGAGGCTGCATCCTGCTCTGATGCTGGGACAGCTGCACTGGCTGTGCCATGCCTTGTCACCAGGGCTTTGCAGGAGGGTGTGAGGTGCCTGGCAACGTTCCTGCCTTGACTCCCTGTCCCTCCATAGCTTTCTATGCTCTTCACGGAGGAGTGTGACAAGGTGCGGGACCTCATGCACGTGCATTCATTCAGCTATGACTTCCACCTGCGCATAGTCCACCAGTACCTGCTGGGCTCCCACATGACTCTCCGCCAAGGCTACCATCTCACCAGCTTCCTGGAGGATTTCATTGCCCATCATCCTGACATCCCCAAATTCGGCCGTAACCACGTTTTCCAAGGTCTGTAGATCAACGTGCAATCAGTCTGGGGCTGATCACTAGCATGTAACTTGGCAAAAGGTTTCCAAGTCCTTTACAACTAAACCTGACCTTTGGAGTATTCAGGGAGATGACAGGGTGAGGGTGATGGGAGGGGCTGAGCTCTGGGGGAAGTCCTTGTTGCTGTTGTGGAAGGGGCAGGTTGGTTGCTCTGTCTCCTGGAGTAGATGGGAGGACACTGCTCTGCCCAGGTGAGAGGCACAGAGTGTTTCCTGTGATAGCAATGTATTTTTCCACTAGGCACGCTGGCCCTACCCACCAACATGATCACTGCGCATCAGCTGTACAACTACATTGCTGACCATGCCAACACCTACCACATGAAACCCCTGCGCATGGCCCGACCGGCCACGGGCAGTGACAGCAAGAAGGGAACACCGGGCACAGAGCAGAACGAATATGCACTGGTCTCTATTTGGAACAGGTGAGTGCATCAGCTGCAAGTTCCTGGAGCTGCTGGACATTGGTGGCAACCTGCCAGTCCCTTGGGACACTGCCCCAAGGTGCCAGCAAAGCTGATGGTTGTACACAGTGCCAGACAGCAGTTCTGGCCAGTCCTTCTGAGATGGCCAACAGGGGTGGTGTGTATGAGTGCAGGTGCATTTGACATTTCCTGTGGCACTTCAGAGGTGTCCTGCTATGTGGAATTCCCCATGTCCATTGGTTCTGTTGTGATCAGGAGCCCTGGGAGAACAAAGCGAGGTTTCCTTCATATTGATGTGCTTTTTTTTATCCCAGCTCGGGCTCCTACAAGGACTCTGAAGGTCTGCGTCATCATGATGACTTTGACGTGTCCCTCCTGGTTTGTCACAGTGCAGCACCATTTGAGGAGCAGAGTGAGGCAGAGAGACGCATGCTCCGGTGAGCACTGGGGGCCAGTGACAGCAAAGCTTCCTTGCTGGGGAGGAGGGCTCTGGGACAGACTGGTTCTGTCTGGAATAGCACAGGCAGAGTTGTTGGTCTCTAGGGAGGATCACTGTGAGAACCTGGGCAGAGAAGCACCCTTTCTGGCAGGGACAGTGGGGCCTGTGGTTCATTTGCAGTGCAACTGAGAGGGGAGCAGCCCTTCCCCAGTTCACAACTGTCTTCTTGCTCCCAGTTTGCGTTTCTACGTCATCATGACAAGCCAGCGGGAGCTCTTTCCACGGCTCACTGCCGACATGCGACGCTTCAAGAAGCTGCCGCGCTTGCAGCGGGAAGTGCTGGAGCCTGTGGTGGGCCGGGCAGCCTGGGAGGCAGCGGAGCCAGAGCCGAGCCTGGGCCGGCAGCCATCGGCAGAGCGCGAGCTGTGGCAGGACGTGGAGGACAGCAGCGAGTTCTATGTGGGGGGCACGCAGGTCAAACTGGGGCCAGGGCTCTTCTACACCTCGCCGCTCTTCCCCTTGCTGGCCTCCGAGGTGGCCTCAGCCCAGAAGCAGCTCAGCAGCATGGTGCAGCTGGCCAAGTGCCACTGCCGCAGGGACAACCTCTGGAAGCGCCTCTTCCTTCTGGAGCCTCTGGCTTCTGACAAGCTGAAGCTGGGCAAGCTCTCCCTGGTGGAGCTGGAGGAGCTGCTCGACGCCGTGCATGGGAAATCCATTGCAGATGTCGACCCCCAGCTGGTGAGCAGCAAAGATGGGGGCACAGAGCACAGCAGCTGCTGTTCTGCTCTGGAGATGAAGTGGGGAGCCAGGTGAAGGGGCCTGCAATGCACATCTCCTCCTGCTTGGTGGGAAGACAGGCAGGAACATAGCTCCTAGCTGGCAGGGGAAGGGGGAGACTGCACGGACTTGTCTGTAGAGAGTGAACAGCCCACAGTCAGCATTCTCCGTGGGCTGTGAGGGTTGCATCTGATTCGGGGTCTGGAGGCTGCTGTAGCATTATGGCTGCTGGTGCAATGACTACAGGGAGGATGAAAATCAGGCCTTTTCTATGCCTGCAGGAATGCTTTCTCACCATGACAGTCTCCTGGTACCAGAGCCTTATCAAGGTGCTGTTGAGCCGCTTTCCCCAGAGCTGTCGGCACTTCCACAATGCTGAAACTGGCACCCAGTATCTGGTAAGACACAGCCCATGTCCCTGTCTTGGGTTCTGTACTGGCTCCTTTCTAACATGCTCTGTGACTCTCCTGACAGGTCGTGCTCAATCAGAAGTTCACAGATTGCTTCGTTCTTGTGTTTCTCGATTCTCATTCAGGAAAAACGGTGAGTCCTTGGGAACAGAACAACAGCTATGTTGGCTCAGGCCAGGAATCTGTCTAGATTGATCTAGCAGTGGCCAAGGGCAGGTGTGTGTGAGAACACAACCAGGTCAAGAGGCTTGTAATGATTCTTTAAAATACTGTCTGTCCCAACATCTGAAAATCAGTAGCTTAGGCCCATCCTGAGCTAGAAGTGGCCTTTGCATTTATTTAATAGCCCTCCACAGCTTTATTTCCTTTGGTTAATTTCTAGCATCCATGATTTCCCCTGACTTGCAGCTCCATGAAGCAGTTGCAGTCTAGGTGAAGAACTTCCTTGGCTTAATTTTGAAGCTCTTACTGTTCTTTCCATGTGATGCCCCTTTGTTCTTGTATTAGAAAACAGTGAGCACTTGATCCTCTTTTCCTTCACAGGATTGCTTTTGGATCATTTTCTCAGCTGTCTCTCTATCCAGGCTAAGCAGTCCTTCTGTATTCAGTCCAAAGTCAGATCACACTGGGTCTGGCTGGGAGGGGTCACCAGTGCTGTGGGCTGCTCCCTACCTGGGCAGAAAAGAAGGGGACCTGCACCATCAGGGTCCCAGCAAACCTGCAAGGGCCTTTGCCATCACTGAACTTGAGGGTAAAAATACTCTGCTTTCAGCTGTGCTCCCAGGCAGGGTACAGGATGGGTCACAGGGAATGCAGCTCCATGTGAGAGCAGAGGATCTACAAGAGGCTTCAGTCCACAATAAGGCTTTTGCAGAGACTGCAGAGTAACTGATACTGTATAAAATAAATCACACTCTATCTGAAAAGCAGGTAGTGGAGACAGAAGAGGTGGTGCTTGCTGGAAGGCTGCTCAGTGCCTCCTGACACCTGATGGTCTTAGTGTCACCTTGTGGTCATTGATATGATACACCCAGCCCTCCATCCCCTCTCCCAGTGACTCCCATTTTGTAACAGAGATCCTTTATTTTCATAACACTGTATTTTGTGCTTAGCATTCATTCCAATCTTGTGGCCTCTCAAAACTCTCTCAGGGTTTTGGGGTTTTTTTTTTTGCATTATCCCAATCCTCTTTTGAATTAGTGCCTCAAATTTTATCAGCACACTCCTCATCTTTGTACCAGACTTGTTAAAGTACTAGGCAATGTGAGTCCCAAAGCCTGTCCTGAAAGAACTCTGTGACCTCTCTCCAGTCTGCTATTTCCCCTTTCAGCATTGCCATGTTCTCACCTTATAATTTTTAGCTAATTCCTATCTTTTCAGCTCACCTAAATTTCCCATGTGGTACCACATCAAATCCTTCCTGAATCTCAGATAAGATGTACCATGATTCCTTTATCTAGAAATGTTACCTTATCAAAGAGAACTTTAGTGTTAGCACATCACTTTAGTAACACTGAGCTGTGTTTCCCTCATGGTTCTGTCTCTCCCAGCCTGCTCTGAAGCACACTGCTGGAGTTGGGTTCACAAATCACTTCCTTTCTCCTCTTAAATGATGGTGGTGCCTGTGTTGTTTTGTAGTTACACAGCTCTTCTCATGGCTTTACCAGTTTGTTAGGGATCCTGGCTACTGGATGTGCTGCATTTCAACTCTGGAGAACATCCCATGTCCATGATGCTGATCTGAGTGCACTGAGTCACTGACATTTTTGTTCTGCTTCAGCTCCTGCAACCTCTGCCTGCTCCCTACTCCCCTCTGCCCTTGCCCTGCCTTGTCAGTACAGTCACAAATCAGAGTGGAGCAGGCAGCATTTATTTTTAGGATTGCAGTTATTACATTTAATCTCCTCCCCTTCCCCATTTGTTGCACTCCTACTCTTTGCCTTAGAAGAAGAAATTTCCCTCTAATTTCCCTGGAAGCTCTGATTACTGTGGAGGCAATAGGATCCCCTCCTCCCCTGTGGCTGCTGCTGGGACTGGTGTAACTGCAGATGCATGAGAGCTGGGACAGAGTGGGCAAATCTTTGCATCAAATTTCCACCAGAAAAACTGGGAGGAGGCTTAAACATGCTCTGTCACAGGAGGAGGCACTAGTTTTGTGCCCTTTGCATTTTGGGACTTCTCCCAGTATTTGCCTAACACTGCCAAAGAAATGTCCACACACCTGGGCTAGGGACTGCACAGTGCTTGTCTACATCCTGTCTCCTGACCCTCTCCTCCCTCTTGGCAGAGCCTCACCGTGGTATTCCGGGAGCCGTTCCCAGTGCAGCCCCAGAACAGCGAGAGTCCTCTGCCACAGCTCGTGTCCACATACCATCACCTGGAGTCAGTTATCAACACTGCCTGCTTCAACCTGTGGACAGGCCTGCTCTAGCACTGCACCCATGTCCTGGAGCAATGCATATTCCAACCTCGGCACGGCCGAGCCACTGGTGACCATGGGGAAGAGCAGGTCTCTGGGGGGACCTGTGTGTGGGCACTGCAGGCAGCACTGCCAGTGGCACACATGGCTACTGACCTGAGGAGCCTGGGGATGTGCACCTCATCACTGGCTGGCTGGTATGGCCCTTGGTGGTGTCTTCAGTGGGTTTGATACGAATGGCCTTGAAGCAAACAGCAAGGGTGGGAACTTGGCTGCTGCAGCAACTCTCAGGGACATGGCTTTGGCATCCATAGGTGAGTTCTGCCTGCTGGGAAGGCACTGAGGAGCACACGTGGCACCATCTTCTGCCCAGGGCAGCACTGCACAGTGCTCTGGCTTTAGGTGGAAAGACTCCTGACTGCAGGGCTCCTGGCAGTGAGCAAAACTGCTTCTGGCCTTTTGCTTTCCTAGGGAGAGCACAAATGGGACAGGAAGGGTGAACTGCATCACAGGAAGGTTTTATGGAGGTGTACATTTGAGCCATTGGTGTATCTGTGAAATAAACTGAACCAGATCCTTGCTCAGTCACTGTAGGCTGTGGAAAGCTGCTTGTAGAGGATGCAGAGTGGCCCTGAGTATGGGGCTGGCTGGGTTTGCTCTGGAATCTGACACTTGCTCTGCAGCAGGAGCAGCAGGGCAGTCAGCCTTAAATGTCCATGGGCAGGCAGCCCCCAGCCTGTTACCTTGGATTGGACAGCCTGGGAGAGGATGGTTTGCCTCACTTGCAGCCCTGCTACAGAGTCAGTGCTGGGCACTGGCAACAGCCTTGAGAACTTCCCTACCTGGAAGTCCAGAGCGTACTTCCCACAACTTCAGGCACCAGATGGAATGCTCCCCTTATTAGGGGAGATTGGAAACCTCTCCCTGGACACCCTTGCAGCCTGGGAAGTTAAAGTTCTCTTGTGTGCCTGAGCCATTCCTAAATCTAATGTGCTGCAGGTGGTACTTTTGTAGATGAGGGTCCAACAGTTTGGACTGGCCCAGTAGAGGCTGGGGAAGGGAAATATGACATAGATGCTTCTAACCTCGCTCTAGCAATCATCCCACCCACCACACTCCCGTAGTCCTAGAGAAGACATGTGCCATTGCTGTTAAGCCATTGCTTTGTCTTTTATTCTCATGGTTTTCTAGTTTTACTTGGCTCCCTTGCTGGTCCCACCGTGTTGCAGCCCTCGGCTTTCCCAGTAGGATCGCAGCCAGCCCAGACCTTCCAGGGTGTCTCCTGCAGTGACAGACAAGGTCTCCTGCTGCAGCTGGAGCAGTTCTGTTCAGGACAGAACTCTCATCCCCAGGTAGGGACTGACACCCACTACCTGTGCACGCCAGGACCTGCCTGTCTTTGCACAGTACCCAGCCAGCTGGTCTGTGCTTGGAGCTGACCATGGGGCTCAGACCTGCAGGCCCACTCACCCTTCGGAGCATACTCGCACCCCACGTAGCCATTGTAGCCGAGGGACTCCAGGAGCTCAAAGAGGTAGGGGAAGTTCAGCTCCCCCGGGCTGTCGGGCTCGTGCCGCCCTGGTACCTGTGCAATCTGGATATGACCTAGGGGGGAAGGGGAGAGGTTGTGCTCAAGTCAGCCCTGCCTGCAGCCTTCTTTGGCCATGAGACAAGGTGGCCCAAGAGTAGCCCCACACCCCCAGCCAGCTACAGCAGAGCCTGGAGTAGGAGGGCCCCTAATAAAGCCACTCCTGCCCAGTGGCCGCAGAGGAGTTGTTCAGGCTCAGGGCATTACCGATGAGTGGGAAGTACATCTCGAGGTTGCGTGACAAATTGCCATCCATGATCTGGCAGTGAAAGAGGTCCTGGGGGGGAAGAGGAAAATGGAGGGTGCAGCTGTTCAGCAGTGAGCAGTTAAGGACAGTTGTGCTATGGTCCTTGTCCCATGTCCCCAGGAGGGGATAACAAGCCCATGGCCACCAGAACTCCCCTATGGACCTGTGCAAGTTTCCCTCATGGAGAGCTTCAATGCTGACTCACCAGCTGGAGCTTCAGGTTGGGCCGTCCCACTTTCTCCAGGATAGCAGCAGCTAAGGGGGCAAGAAATGAGAGATCATTTCCCCCAGGGTTGAAGCTTCGCAGAGAAGCCTCAGGACCGCCCTCCATCAACTGTGTTCCCTCAGTATCTGCCTGCTGGTGTGGCAACTTCCGGCCTTTCAGACTTTAGAGATCCTTCTCCTCCCCTGAAGGAGACTCTTGGTGTCTGGCTTACCATGGTGTGGGGTGTTCAGATAGTAGCGAGGGTCAGTGATGCGGTTGTTAATGGGCTCCAACAGTCCAATCATGTCTTCCTGTAACACAGTAAACGTCACCCTGTGGAGCATCCTGTCATCTCTGCAGTAGGAAGTGTAACTTCCCCATGCCAGGCTGGTGCAGTATTCCCCATCTTGGGTATCCCAAGAGCTGCACACTTGAAGCAGGACCCATTCCCCACTTACCTGGGACAGGAGGTCAGCAGTGTATCGGAGATTCTCAATGAAGGTGGTTTCCATCTCACGTGCCACTGCAGCCCGCTCTGTGCCCATGGGAACCCGCCCAGCCATCACATGAATCCTACAGGCACAGAGAGACAATCACAGGCACCAACTGCAAGCAGCTACCCTGATCTAATACTCCTTCCTCTGCTGTTTGGTAAAGGGGCCAGGCTTGGGGAGCAGACACAGAAGCGGGTAAGAGGAGCCATCTCCCCTGCAGGAGGCACAACAGCAGCCAGTGAGTTGCCAGCCAGGACACAAATATGCAACCTCCCACCTCAGTACAGACAGGGATGACTTTGAACTTTTTGCCTGACAAATCACAGACCTTGCCTCTTTCCTCTTTTGCCAAATGCCTTCAGCTCTTTTACCCTGAGGATGGAGCTTTCTTGGGGTGTTGCTCCTTGGGGGGCGCCAACCTCACAGGCTGGGCAACTGGTGTGCTGCTTCTGCCAGTGCCTGCCCCATGCATGGTGTCACTGCTTGCTGGCTGTGAGCAGGTACAGGGACAGTGCCCTGTGCTGACTGCCCTGCCAGGAAGAGCTTGAGGGCCAGGCTCTTTTCAGCCACCATTGGGAGAAGGTGAACAGTAGAAACAAAAACCTTTTCAATCTGCCTTTACCAGTGTTCAAATGGTGCTGGGCAGCCTCTTGCCTGCCTGGCCCATGCCCTCCACAGGGCTTTGGACTGAGTATCAACGGGAAGAATGGTGCAAAGTAAGTGGAATAAAAGGGCCCTGTTGGTTTACGGGAGCTGTGCCACGCTAATTGCATCTTTTACGGTGTCTCTGCTGTGCTGGAGTCAACGTGGCCTCAATAAAGCAACTGTTGTGGTGTCCTGGAGGAAACAACTGGTGCAACTGGGGAGGAAAAAGGGAGGATTATGCTGGGGACTGTTGTGTGGAGGGGGGAACAAGAGTCTCCACTACGAAGGGCAGGGTCAGGCTCGTGCCTGGCAGCTCTGGATGCACTCTCACCGAGTACGCTGAGGCAGCGGCCCCACACAGCGGGGCCTGCCCCGGGAGAGGCTCCGTGAGCCGTCGTGGGGAGGCACCCTGGGGCAAAGTGCGACCTCCGCTCGGGCGCACCGCTGGAGCCGGAGGGCAGCGGAGGAAGCCCCCCCCGGCAGCCGCGGGGCCGGGAGCGAGGCCGGAGTGGGGGTCCCGCCTCGCACCTACCTGGGGCAGCCCACGGCCCTGGCGTAGTGCACGGCCGCCTCCAGGGCCTGCCGGAAGGCTGCCTGCCGCCCGGGCACGGCCGCCAGCCCCAGCTCGCCCGCCTCCTGGTCCCCTGGGAGAGAGCGGCGGGGTCAGCGGAGGGCCCTCGCTACCCCACGTACGGGAGGAGCAGCGGGACGCGGCCGTACCGGGGGGGGTGTTGAGGAGCGCGATCCGCACCCCTGCCCGCTCCGCCGCGGCCCGCAGCTCCAGGGCCGGGCAGGTCGCCGGCCAAGCCGCCTCCACCGCTCCGAACCCGGCGGCTGCCGCCGCTTCCAGCCGCGCCGGCAGCCCCGGGAGCTCCGAGAAGAGCCACGAGATGTTGGCGGAGAAGCGCAGCGCCATAGCGGACGGGGCGGGGCGGGGGCGGTGCTCCCGCGGCCACTCCGGGCAGCGCGTCCCGCGTGGGCGGCCCCGGCCCATCCGCGGGGCTCAGCGAGTCCCCATCGGCGGGGGCGGTGCTGGGCTCAGCCCCGCGGCCGTGCGGCGCGATGAGGGCTCCGGGCGTGCCCGCGGCCCTGGGTGAGCGGTCCCACGCCGCGCCCTGGCGGGCAGAGGTGGCCCCGCGCTGCCGGTGACACGCGTGGGGTTCCCGGCTTCGCCGGAGGGCCTGCGGGACAGGGGCGTGCTGGGGGCGCGGGGTGCCGCGCGGCTGGAATCCGCTCTGGGAAAGGGGATTTTGCCAGGTGTTGGCCTGACACACGCAAAGCGCCCTCTTAATTGGTTTCCTGGGGAGCTTGTCTCTGGCAGCGTCTCATTATGCGAAAACCCTCTCTCCTTTTGTCCCATGCTCTGCATATTTTACCATAAAATGTGCATCTCCACTTCTGCAGAGCTGTGGCTCGGGCGTGCAGGAGTCTGATCCCGGCGGTGCCCGTAGCTCCCAGTCCCCATCCCCCGTGCTCTGTGTCCCCAGGCGCACTCCCAGGCTGCAGGTGGGGTGCGTGTCCTGTCCGGCCCATGGCCAGGGGCTGTGCCGTGCCTGGCAGAACGGGTACCATGAGCCGTGGACATTTTGCAGCCTCTTGTGCTCAGTTTGTTCCTGGGGGCTCCTACCCCGTGCTGGGGGAGCCCTGCGTGGTCCGACTCCTCTGTGATTGCTGCAGTAGCCCTCTCCAGCCCCAGGCAACTGTAAGCCCAGGAATTCGCCGTCATTTGGGAGCCCAGCCTGGGCAGAGGCCAGCCATGGCAACAGGGTTTGGTGGGAGGTCAGGGCAGTGCCGGCCAGGGGGATGACAGTGGTGAAGCTACCCACTGTGGAGTCTCAACTCAAACAAAGCTATCAATTAATCAATAAGAACGAACTTGACTCAACTTCTCAGTAATAATCCAAACTGTCAATTGCAGGGAGTGGCATCCCTGTCCTCAGCATACATGTCCCCAGGACACAGACTGCTCCCTGCCTGCAGCCGCCATGCCAGGGGAGCGCTGCACCTTACACGTCCTGTGGCCTCACTCTGTGGTGCACAGGGGTTGTCCTCCTCTTCAGTCTTTCCCAGGAGGTGCCTGAGTGCAGGGGGTGGATGGCGGAGGCGCGCAGTCATTGGAATCCCCAGAAGGAGAGGTGGCTCCTGGCTGGCCTGGGGCTGCAGCCTCACTGGGTGCTTACGCCTCAGAAAGGCCTTCACTGAGGCCGTGCATCGCCCCAGCACCAGCCGTCCTGGTTGCATCTTTAGCTGGAGCCTGGGCCCCTTGACAGGGTCAAAGCCCAGAAGTCAGTGTGTGGGAGCAGGAAAGCCTTGCTGGGTGGGGATATCAGTGAATAAACACAGAACTGAGCCCCAGCATGTGGGTAATCTGGGCAGCCGGATGGGAATGCACAGAACCCTCATGTAAACCTGCCCTGCAATGGCAGGCAAAGCTGAGGGCTCTGCGCTGAAGCATTAATAGCGTCTTTATGTCTCTGGTAATATATTGCATTGATTTTCTTGTGTTATAACTGCGGTTCCTGCATTGCAGGCCAGTGTTTTGTCACTTTACCTTGACAGGACGCAGAGGATTTACTCCCTGCCGTGACACACACTGCTCTGGAGCTGTGTCTCACACTGGTGCTGGAGCTTGTGCTCAGCACCCTCTGTGTGAGGAGACAGCACAATGAGCATGAGGTCAGATGGACCCCCGTGTCCCCAAGGAAGATGAGGAGGGGGCTGAATGGGGCACTGGAGAGGGAGGGCAACTCTATACCAAGCATCTCTGCAGCTGCCCAGGAGTTTTATTAGCCTGAAGAAAACGTAGCTCCTGCACATTTTATTGTCGAGCTGACATTTCGTCGCAGACCCAGCTCTGGCCTCTGTGATGGCTGGGATGGGGAGCTGGCAGTGCCTTGGGGTGCCTCATGGTGCCAACAGCAGCAGCCAAGCCAGCTCCCACCCTGAGCCCACTGAAGTGGGGACACCCGTCCTCCCAGTACCCCATAAATCTCTCATCTCATTGTGCTGCAGGGAAGATTTTATCTTTCTCCTTTATGAAACATGTTTTAATTTAAATTGAGATTTCTGTATTTTAACTGCTTGTCCCAGTCTCCCAGGTGGCTCAGCTGGCATGCTGGGGGCCATGAGGGATGAGGTGCTGTGGGCTGGGGTGGCTGGATGGCACCATTCCATTGACATTTGTTATGTCTGTCCCTCCTGGGCAGCCCCAGACCTGTCCCACTCCCCCTGCATCCTGTGGCTGTGTGAGGTAATCCAGGGCTTGGGCTGGGAGGGGTTATCCCAGGCATCCTTTCCCCCCAAGCTTTCTTCTCTCCTCTAAAGCACCCCAATATTTTGCAGCCATGTTTGGGTTTTGGCTTTTAGAGTGAGTAAATTCTAGCCTCTTTATGTGTGGAAAAAGGCTGGGAAAAATAATCCACATGTGACCCAGCATCTTGCAGAGACAGCTGCAGGAGCTTTGCTTGTATTAAATCTCATGATTTTTCACCAGTCTTCCTTAAACCTATGTCCCCTGGGTTGCAAAGGAGCCAAGAGATGGAAAGCCTCTCCACAGGATCCAGCACCAACCCGGCCCTGCCTCCCCACCCGTGTCCCCAGGCCCAGTGTATCCCCACGATGGCTGTGCCCTGAGCCCCATCAGCCCCAGCCCCTGCTGGGGTGTCCCTCCCAGCTCCCCGGTGTTGGGGCAGGCTTTGCTGAGCAGTGTGACCTGCCTGGCTGCATGTGCATCCCCAGCTCTCCTCCATACCCAGGATTGCACCTGAATTTCTTGGACCTCCTTGTTTCCATGGCCATGGGATTCAAGGACCTGGCACCAAAGGGAGGTGGTAGCCCCGGTGCCTGCTGGGGACTCCTTGGAGGGATTGTCAGTCTGTCAAGTCTCCCTCTGTTTACCCTGGTCAGTGCATACTGTACAGAGTTAATTTGTTAATTAGTGTCTTTCTGCTGCTGAGCCACCTGTTTTCTGCCATTGAAGTCTGCTCTGCCCTTCAGCCACCTTTGCTGCTCACTCAGTTTCTACCTCCTAATACGAAGAAGCTACCTTGGCTGCTAATGATGGGGTGCAGCAGGACTGTGCCATAGCTGGGGCTTGCCCTAGTCCTGTGGGGTCCTCGCCTCCTGGACCCCCTCTGTCCTCCTCCTCTTCCTCTTCTTCATCTTTGCCTTCTTCTATTTCTTCTTCCTCCTCTGCTCCTTCTCCTCCATCCCTCCACCCCCTCCATATCTCATCTCCTCCATTCCTCTGTCCCCCTATCCCCTCTGTCCTTCTGTCCCCTCCGTTTTTCTGGTTGCAGGCACTGCACAGCACATGAGACACAGGGAAAGTTGGCAGTCCCTCCCAAAGCTATGACAAAGATTCCTGCAGGATGCCTTAATGAGCACATTGTCCAGCTCAGGCCTCACTTTCTTGCAGTTCTCCCACCGGCTGCGTGAGAACTGCGTGTTCACTCCAAAAACACATGGATATAAGAAAATCTATATACCAAGTTATAGGAAACAAAAGCCCAGCCTTTGCCAACTTAAGGCTAGTCTTCATCAAGCAGGATTGAACTGGGTGCAAATATGACATAATCCCATCAGAGCCAAGGACTGAGCCCCCCTGCATCCCTGCAGCTCCCAGCAGGGGTGGGCTCTCCATCAGCTGGCCAGGATTTTCTTGCTATTCCAAGATTTCACAGGAAATTAATGAGGAGGCCAAATTCTCCTCCAGCTCTTGGAGGAGGCCAGGGCGGGCGGTGCCTGGGCCCACTGAGCTGGCAGATGTTGTTTAACATTCCCGGCAGTAATTAATAGATGGTTTCATCACTCTTGTACAATTCAGGCATGTCGTCCTGCTTCTCTCCAAATACAGAGCAGAAATATTTGTTAAACGTGGCTGGTGTTTTCGCCTCATCATTAGTGCTCGAGCGGCTCCAGCCACTCCAGGATTTATCACCGTGCCAAAATTTCTTTCGGCCTCATGATGCTGCCACCATCCCTCCCTCCACTGCTGGCCCCTCCTGTCAAGAGGCTCCCTTTATCATTTTCCCTCTGATTGATGTCCTGCTGGTTGCACCCTTTCCTTTACATCATGATTATAGATTCCTCCCTTTTCCATTCATTACACTGCAGGAGGATGGGCTTTGGCCAAATCATCTCCTTGACCAGGGGCGCCCTGTGGAATTCAACCAGAAAGGGTCTGCAGGGATCACTCCCACTTCCCAGCACCCATGGTGGGATGCAGGGGAAGGGTTCCCCTGGGGATGCTTCATCTCACAATGTCCAGCTGGGCTGGTGAGACCACCCCAAGCAGTGTGGGGACAGCACTGGGCTGGGCTGGGCTGGGCACAGCACAGTGATGTTAAGCAGTGGCTTGGAAGCAGGGCAGAGCTGCCTTGAGGGAAGTGGCATCCCATTAGCCAGCATTGCTGGCACCCCAGGGAATCACTGCAAATACAAATTAACAGGAATCTCCCAGCTCATCATTAGTTATTAATAGTATCTATTAGTTATTACCTATTAGTTATTAATAGGAGCCTGCCAGCTTGAGTTCACTCCCAAACAAAAGGAAGTGGGTTCCCCCCAGGAGTGCCCTGCTCATGGCAGTGGCATGGCAGTGTCAGTCTCCATGCCCAGAGTGGAGGCATAGTGGGAACACAGGGAGCAGGCACTCAGCAGGGCCCCAGTGGCCAACCTGACAGGGGAAGGCAGGGCCCAGGGAGAGAAGGGGATGCTCCCACTGCTTCTGGCCTGGCCGAGCCGAGGTTGGCGAGATGCGCGGGGTCTGACTTCAGCCTTTACCTGCCTGGAGGCGCAAGGATCCTATGCAGTCCGGCATCTCCAGGGCACAGCCAGCCCCTGGCTCTCACCCCCTCCCGCAGCCCTACGGGGCTCAGTGACCAGTCCCAGCAATGCCGGCCCCAGCACACTCAGCCCCGTGCCCCAGGCCGTGTGGCATAGGAGCCGGTCGGTCCTTGTGGCCTCCCTCCCCAGCACAGCCTGCTGCAGCCCGGTCACCATGTTAAGTCATCTCTTAATTAATCAGGCTGATTGTAATGTGTTTTTAGGGCATTAAAATTCAATTGTGGAATTCTCCGCTGGCTGGGCTCGCAATGAATACAGAAGTTTGCCTAATTAGAGCTGACACGCAGCCGGCGGGAGAACCAGACAAACAGCCCCGCCAGGGCTGCCCACCTCGGGCCCCTCGCCTGGCCCCAACACTCCCATCCCTGCCTCTGTGGGGACCAGCACCGACCACCCCCGCTGTGGGCACCTAGCCCCTGCCCTGGGCACAGCCCAGCGCTGCCTGGCCCTCGTATCCTTGGGGACAGCTTCATCCGTGCGCCTGTGCCAAACCCCTGTCCGGGGGCACCAGGCAAGAGCAGAAGAGATGTTTCCTTATCGGCAGCATCAGGTCTTCGTTGTCATTACCACGGCAATTATCATCTCATTTGGAGTCTTTAGCTGCCATAATCTGTCTCTTGCACTGATTTATTCCGCAGGTCTCTTCCCCAGACGTGCAGGAGGGAAAGAGCCATCAATAAGGAGTCAACGAGCTCCGTCTCCCGGGAAAGCCTCTTCCTACCCGGAGCTGAGCAGAGGTGCCCGGCGGCTGGACCGTCCTCCCGAGCAGAGCGGGGCTGCCCACACGCAGCACATGGCCAAGGCTGAACCAAAACCTGTCACTCCCCAGCGCCATCGTGGAGCTGGTTCCCCCAAACCTGAAGCGTGTTTGTTATTTCAGCTGCTGTTGGCACCAGCACAGGCGGGGCTGAACTGGCCGTGCACACACGGGTGGGCTGGGAAGCAAAGGAAGGTGTTCACTCTTCAGGGACGGACAGTCACCCAGGGGCTACTGCCTGCGGTCGCCAGAGCTCCCTGGGCGGGGCTATCGCTCCTGCCTGGCTCTGGCGTAGCTGTGCCAGCACAGCTCTACTCCCTCCTCTTTGCTTCTCTGCCCAGCCCTCCATCCCTGCCAGGAGGGAGCCGTCCTGTCCGGGCGCAGGGCAAGTGGGGCTGTGCTGTGGGGCTCCGGGCTGGTGCATCCCTTGGGAACGGCCCTACAGTGACAAGTGATGCAGGGGGAGGCATCTCCTCACATCGGCTGGCCCCACTGCCCAGCTTTCCCTGGGCATCACTCTGGGGCAGCACTCAGGTCTCCTGACTGCTGTGAGCAGCCACCCAGATGTCCCCATACACAGGACACCCTAGGCACAGGGGCTGGTGGCAGCAGTCACCTGCACTGAGCACATGGAGCAGGATGCCATCCCTGCAGTGCCTGCAGTAGAGATTCTGTGTCTCCATAGCCCATGGTGCCCATCCCTGCTCCCACCTCAAACCCCTCAAACAGCAGGGTGCCTGAGGCAAGTGTGGGGTCAGCAGGACAAGGGGAAGCCACTGGGTTTGGGCACAGGTAGGAAGTCTTTGCGGAGCCCCTGCAGCACAGCTGAGCCCGGCAGCGGGGCACAGTGGACTGGGGCAGGCAGAGGGGCAGTGAGGCCGTGGTTCCTCACAGCTCCATCCCTAGTTCAGTGACTCGGCTCCCATCCCACCGTTGCACCCACCACAGCTCAACCTGCCTAATGGAATCCACTTACATGCAAAATCCCCAGAAAAAAGCGGTAATTAATGAAGTCCCTTTCATTACCATTATGCAAATGCGATTAATTTCAGCTGTTATGAATATGCAAATATTACAATTATGCTTAATTGCCAATGTGTGTAGGGGAGTGGGCAGAATATCAAGTCTCAGACCAGGGCCCAGGAGCTTTGGGGGGCAGAGTCGCTCCAAGACATTTCAGGCAGGAGGGGGAAGGCCAGCTAGAGAGGATCTACCTGCTCCTGTGGGCTCAGCAGAAGTGTGTGTGAGGGGACAGGCAGCAGGGACATACGTCAGCCACTATGTGCCTGCATCATGGATCCTGCATGAGGTCCTTCTTCCCACCCCCCAGTGCTCCAAGACAGGCTCCACACTGCATCGTGATCCCTAACCCCTCTGCCAGGTAAGCCTGTCCCCAACAACACTGTCCCTCCACTTCCACTCCTGTTCATACTCATATGACATTCACTGTGCTGCAGGGAAGAGAAGGAAAAGGAGGAGGAAGGCTACCAGGCAACGTGGTGCTACAGGGCTGGAGGCAAATGGCAGGGGGAGGCAGAGATGTGCCGTGACCCTGCTCCCTGCCAGCTGAGGCGATGCTGGCCCTATGCCCACACACAGTGCCACTGCTTTTAGCAAGCCCCAGCTGTGTGTCACTGGTCCTGCTGCAATCTCAGGTTTGGAGCCACTTGCTACAAGAGAATCCTGTCCTCTGGGCCAGCTGGGCCCTCCAGCCCTTCCCTCACCATTTAGTTGGGGGTTTGGCCTGTCCCACTGCCTGGGATGCTCTGGGCATGGTGGGGCTGGAGGTGGGGGCAGTCAGCACATCAGACATCACAGGTGCTCTGGCAGCAGGCGGGCTGTGGAGATTCCCTTCATGGGGCCACGGGATGTTCTGTTTGGGGCCATAGGGGTGCCCTGCGTGGGTCCCGCTCCCTCCAGAAGGCAGGCAGCAGCCGGGGGCCGGGCCGTGCAGCCGACAGCCAGCAGGCTGTGCTCCTGCTCCCCACAGCACTCGGATGCCACGCAGGGAAAGGCCGGAGCAGGTCACTGCGCTGCGGCCGCCTCCCGCCCCAGCGCTCATCCTGTCCCGGCCTGCGCCCGGGGCTGCCCCGAGCCGGTCCCAGCTGTGCTTGGAGCCCGTCCTAGCTGGGCTTGCAGCTGGCAAAAGAACCTTTCCCGAGGCAGAGCAGCCCACATCTGCCTTAGCGCCTCTCAGCCCCATCCTGCAATCCCTGTCCGGGCAAGCGCCCCGTCACAGCCGTCACAGCGGCCCCGGACTGGCGGAGGGCAGAAGAGTGGTCCCTGCCCGCCCTGGGTGAAGGCTGTTGGCCACTGGCCGTGCTCCGAGCACGGTCTGTGTTGTGCCACAGAGGAGGGGTGTGCTGGCTGGGGAGACGCTCTGTCCCAGCACCTCTCATTCTGTCACCTCCAGCCCCCCACTGCAGCCTTTGAGTTCCTGTCCCCACTGGTGCAGGGGGAGCCCAGGCTGCCACCCCAGGGAAGGTGGCAGAGGAGTGGGGCTGTAAGATCACTGCCACCCCTGCAAGGACCCTGGTGCCTGCTCCCCTCAGCTCCAGAAATCCCATCTCCACTGTCCAGTGAGGCTGATGGCTCTGGGGCTGGGGAGCCTTTTCTTCACCCACCACCACAACTCTCTTTCCCGCAGTGACAGGGACCAGTTGGAATACACATCTTCCCCTCTGTGCCTCCAATGTGGAGACAAAGAGACACACACCCCCCTCCCCCCCATTACTCAGGCTAATTTGAGCACCATGTGTCTTATTGGAGGACCTCTCACACACAGGGAGGAGAAACCAAGCAAGGCAGCAGGTAGCAGGATGTCCAGGGGCTGGCAGGGACAGGCAGCCCCCTTGCCTGCACCTAGCAGCACAGCCTGGGCTTGTCCCCAGCCCCAAATCCCCAAATCTCTCTGGCTTCTTCCCATGAGGCTCAGCTAAAAAGAGAAGGAGAAGCAGGAGATTGAGAGGCTCCTCAGAGCTGCCTCTTGGTTTCCAAGGCGATGAGACATAATGGCTGTTCATCCCGGCAGGGTCATCCCTCTGCGCTGGAGCTCTGGAAGAAGGGGCTGGGGTTCAGCTGCAGCCCCCAGCCCTGGCATCCCAGCCCCCCAGCCTACTGAGATGTGCTGAGCACCCACAGCCTTGTCCCTGCTGAGGCCAGTTCTGCTCCGTGCAGGTCAGCACTGGCCAGGCACTGGTCAGGGGCACAGTTTGCTTCACGCAAGCTGTTCGCTGTCAGTCGCCATCAGTGCCGCGGAAGGAGCAAGATGTTTGGTTCCTCCACGCAGCTGCCGCCGTGTCCTGCAAATGCTGGTGGGGTGCCCAACCTGGGTTGACCCTCAAGGGTTTCAAACCACTTGTGGCCACCCATGTGTGCTGTCACCACTGTGTCCAGTGGTCCTCTAGTGATTCGCAGCAGGTGCTTGGTGTTCTATTCCCTGGGGTATGACAAGGGCACAGACACAGCCATGCTCCCTGTGATGCCCCTTGTGTTTTCCCAACTAATTGAATTAGGAGAGATTTCTTCCCAGCAGTGCCAATCGATGAACCTCGTGTTACCAGCCCCTCCCTTCATCCCCCGTCCCCCCCACCCCCCCGCCCCCGGCCCGCGGGATGGATATGGGCAAAGGGAAAAATTGAATTTGCGGCCATTTTCACTGGGATTTAATTGGGCAGTCTCACCTCGTTGCCTTAATCCCGGGCGCTGACGTGCACAGCAGAGACGGCAGCTCCCCTTATTTATCACTTTTCAAATATTTGCCTCTTTGCAGTTGTGGGAAATCGATGCTCCTGCCTGTGGCATGCTGGGAGCGACCTGGCCGGGCGGCCGGGCGACTGGGGATCCATCAGCCGCTGCCATCGCTATCGACAGGGCGATTGGGGTTTAAGAGGCACTTTGATAGCAGAACCGGCACACATTAAGTGCTCGTCATCAGGGGATGATCATGACTTATTACTGCTAATTCTCCCCGCGCAGCGGCGGGGCTGCAGGGCTCTTCCCCGCTAATTGCCGCTCGGCTCCGTTCCGAGGCGCCGGCGGGAGGTTCCCACGGCTCTCCCCGGGGACAGGATGCTGTGTCACCCCCTGTGCTCCCCCTTCGGCCCTCGGTGCCTTTGGGGGTCCGTGTCCCCAGGCCGCGGGGCATTGCTGGAGCACCCTCTTCCCCATAGAGAAGAGAGAGGGTTTTCTCTGCCCCCTCACCACATATCCAGCCTGAGGGAGGCCAAGTCCCTGCCAAGCTCCTGCCAGCCCAGATGGGATGTGGAGGGACTGTGAAGCTCTGGTGCAGCCACAGCCACGGGTGCCTGTGGAGAGGACAGATGCCCACGCTGTCCCCCTCACCTCTCGCTGAGCATTCCCAGGCCGTGGTGCTGGCTGCAGTTCCTCTGTCGTGCACCACTGCTCCCCCACTCAAGCCATCAGCATCCTGGTCACTGGGGGTCTCAGCTGGACAGGAGACAGGACTAGGATCTCTGAGAATAGCAGTGCTGCCAAGGAATCCTGTACAGCTGGTATGTAGGCCAGGGATGGGGGACAGCTGGGATGCATGGCGTCCACATTTCCTGCAGCCTGAAGTGCAGGGGAAACTTCCTGAGCTCATGCCAGGTAGCCCTCAGTACTTCTGTTCACTGTCATGATAGCTTGACTCTGGTCCCATGCTCACGTCCCTGGATCCCTCCTCCCTGGGATGCTTCAGGACCCCTGTGAAAACCTGGGCATCCTCCAGTTCCCTGGCAGAGCTACTATGGGGCAGCCACTGAGCCCTTCGCCAGCATGGGCTCTTGCTGTGAAACCAGCCTGATTAGTGTCATCCTGCCCTGTCACTTGGAAGGTGTCCAGTAATGAGCAGGCAGAGAGAGAGGAATCCTCAGTGGCAGCAAACAGACACTGCTGTCACCATGCAGTGCCTCTGGCACACCAGGGCCACCAGCTCTGTGCTGGGAGTGAGACTGTGGAGGCACTTCCCAATGGACCCATGCAAGGGATGGGAGCAGCAAGTGATCCTGTCCTGTCTCCTCTGGGTGGGGAAGGGGATCCCAGACTCCCTACATTAGCACTGAGACAGCTGGGGGGATGCTCCTGGGTTGCACAGAAGTCCCCCAGCCATGCTGCAGAGGACAAAGGTCTTGGCAGCTGGATGCCAGAGCCTTGCTGGCATGGGGTGGGCACACCCAGAATGAAGGGCATGTGGAACTGGGAATGGCTCCATGCCTGGCAGCTGCAATCCTGATGGAATCCATCCATCCATCCATCCATCCATCCATCCATCCATCCATCCATCCATCCATCCATTCCTT
>JACBWW010000016.1:15359089-15401264 GCA_020086605.1 Lanius collurio
CATCCATCCATCCATCCATCCATCCATCCATCCATCCATCCATCCATTCCTTCCTCCCTTTCTTCCTCCCTTGGCTCCCTCTCTCCAGCCTGGCTTTAGCTCACATCCTGGGCTGTCCATTTTGGGGTCACACTGGAGCTGGCTGCTCTGGCAGTGAGGACCCTGCTTCTAATTTCCAGCCCAAATTCTTTCATGGCCAGTTCAAACCCATCATTTGTATGCTCCAGCCCGGCAGTGCTGTGCCCTCCTGCATGCTCATCCTCACTGTGTGTTTAGAGGGAGAGAGCCTCCATCCTCCAGCTCATGGAGGTCTCCATGGGGACACCCTCAGGTGGACAGCTGAATGCTTGCAGAGGGGCCTGAGCCCAGTTTCCCTCCTCAGCTCCTTGTCCTGTGCCCTTGCCTGTGTCCCCAGGTCGTGCATCCTCATGCCTGCTCTGGCGGTTTGAGATGTCCATACCCTGTTCCCAGAGACACCCCTGGTGTGACCGGCTTCACCCACTTGTCCTCATTGCAGTGGGGGCTCGCTGCCCTCAGCCCCACAGGCAGCCTTTAATAAGGGACCTAATGAAATGAAGGGGTCAAACCATGCCCATGGGGCTGCTGACCACCGGCTCACATGGCCTGTATGACTCTGCCACCAGTGACCCCAGCAGGGTTGCCCGGGGGCTGTGCTGCTCAGCTTGATGTGAGGAGGAGGTACCATCCTGGGGTGCTCTGGAAAGGGCACAAGGGCCAGCTTCCCTCCCTGCCACTGCCATGTAGGAACCCCTTTCTGGAGATGAAAGATTCATTAGAGGCTGAGCTGGGGTCTGGGGCTTTGGAGGATGGGAATTGGTTTCCCTGTTAAGCGCTGGGTTTGGCTTTTTTAGCAGCCTGTTTATGGGAACGGAACCGCCCCAGCGTGAATTATTCATGGCCCCTCGCAAGCTCATTCTCAAAATATCAATTTCTCCCAGTCATGTCAAGCAGCACTTAAGCCTAAAAGCCTTGTTAAAACGAACCACTGGCCCAGTGATACGGGGAGGGGATGGAAGCAGCCAGGAGCAGAGCTCTGCAGGGGGATCCTGCCCTTGGCCTCTGCACCCACCTCGCAGGTCCAGCATCAGGGGATGTAGCATGGGGTGGAGGGTTGGCATGGGGATGGCAGACATCACCCCAGAGGGGAGCAAGGAAGGTGACTGCAGTGCCTGGGTACACTCCCTCAGGCTCTCTCCTGGGCAAGCTGCTCTTGTCAGGCAGAGGGGACATGCAGATCTCCCTGCTCTGGGCATCATGGCAGCATTTAAGGAGCCACATGAGGAATGAATCAGGGGGAGGAACAGGGACAAGTGCAGGCATTAGCAGAGGGAGCTGCTGCAACACAAACCAAGACAGCTGGGGCCACAGATGCCACAGTGATGCTCTCCTCCCGTGGGGCTGCAGCTGGGACACTGGGAGCTCCACACATTTGCACAGAGCCCTGCTCAGCAGGTCACCCTCCCTGACTGGGACCATCCATGCCAAACCTTCTGCTTGCCTGCTGGCACAGGGAAGAGGGCAGGGCAGGCAGGCTGAGGGCATCTCCAACTACCCCAGCAGGGCAGCCCCAAGTGGCAGCAGGGACCTTGCAGGCAACAGCTGGGTCGGAGCAGCACTGTTGGTAATTACTAATTAAAATGCAGATGCTCCCCAAACTGCAACTTTTAGTTTCTCTAGCAACTGCTAAATCGAAAGCAATGAGGCAGGGAAGCACCAAGTGATGCTGTGGGTGCCACTGTGCCAGTGCTGGTGCCAGTGCTGGTGTCAGTGTAGGCAGGGGATGCTGGTCCTGCCCTGGTCCAACCCCACAGCCTCATGTGGCATTTCCAGCCTCGGTGCTGGGGACAGAGTTGATGGGTGCCCCAAGTTGGAGGGGTGGCTGAGCCCACGAGGGCCAGCAGATAGTATCCTGCCCTCCCCCTGCCTCACACAACACAGCTCCCTGCAGTCCATGGGCAGGAGAGGCTCAGCCTCCAGCAAGGCTAGGTTTATTCCTTACCACCTGCTCCAAGCCTGCTCCTGCTGCAGGTTTCCTCAGCCCCACTAGCCCCAGCAGGCCTGTGTGTCCTGCCCTTGCCCTGTGTTCACAGTGGTGTCAGGTGAGTGGAGAGCCCATGGCCAGACTGAGTGTCCCAAAGCAGGCATGGGGGATGGTTTTCCACAGAACCAACTGCTCGCAGGAAGGCAAAAAGCCCGAACAAATAGATAACTCAGAGGTTAATGTGCCCTGCCCACAGAACTGTGTAAAATGTATTTCAGGAAAGAGGACACCCCAATTCTCCTTAAACCTATACCTAAACATAATGTCACCTCATGTTGCAGTTTGCTCTGCTGTGCTATCCCTGGCACCTCAGGCTGTGATGCTGCAGCAAACCATCTTCTTCTTCACTATCATTTTTCAAATTTTCTGCACACCAGGGAAGTCTTTGCAACCTCACATTACCTGTTGCTGCAAACAGTAAATAGTTTTAATCCCCAGCGCCTCTCTTTGGCATAGGCTTTCTCAGATATTTCCCCATTAACAGGACCAGGTAGGGAATCTGTCCATGAGCAGGTTTTTAATCCGTCTTCTCTGTCCTCTTAATTCCTCATAAAACAAGTTTTTAATCAAAATGTCATGTGGCAATAAGTGAAAAGCTGAAGGGAAATCCATGGTGCTCTGCTGGTGGAGCTATCTGTGCCTGCCAGGCTCTGCTCCTGCCTGAAGAGGCAGTGGGTCTGCTGTACAGGGCTGATGTGGGACATAGAGTGGGTTCCCTCCTTGCTCTTTGACATGACTTCAGATGAGCCTTCCACCATTTCACTGAGTTCAGCATCTTCCCACTTGGTCTTTGCTTTTTGCACCATCCCTTTTTCTTTGCCATCCTTGCCCAGGAGAAAGTGGCTCTGCCTCCAACACGGGGTTTGGGCCATGCTCCAGGTTTTGGGCATGGCTCTATTTTCCCTTTTTTTTGTCTAAATTAGTGTCTGGAGGACTCGTCAACAAGACTCCTCTGCAATGGGGTGATCTACCTGCACTCACAGGCCTGCCCCTGCTGCACCTGCATGTTCCCTCCTGCTGCAGGACTGTGAGTCACCTGCCCACTGGCGTTATCAGCACCAAAGTGAGTGCCAGAAGGGCTGCCCAGGTGCCCTGGGTGGGAGGATGTCAGCATGTGACAGTGTGATCATTTCCATGGCAACAGTATATGACAGCATAGGCACGGTTTGCTGCTCCGCAGTGTTGGTGCTGGTGCCTGGAGCTCAGGTGGCCCATCAGTGTGTTCCTCCTGGAGGCAGCAGCAAGGCATGGGCACCTTCTGCCAGTGGCGGGGTGCAAAGGGCTGCCATGAGCCTGAGATCCACCTGAGCAAACCCACAGCTGGTCTCTGACCACCTCTGTGAACGTGGAGCAGAGCTGTGCCCACAGCTGGCTCAGTGGAGGCATATGGGAGCCATGGACTCCCTTGCCCAGGTCCCCTTGCTCTGCAGTGAGGGCAGAAGCCAGTCAGGAGAATGACAACCCAGTGGGTGCCACAGCTCTGCCACCAGCATGAACCCCTGTCCCTGGCAGGCACAGGACAAGGCAGCATTCCCATGTGCCCTGTGCCCTTTCCCAAGAGCAGACACTGAGCACAACACCCCTGTTCCTAGCAGAGCCAGGAGGAGCCAACCCTGAGCCCTGGTCCTTGGGGGTCTGGCAGCTCCCACTCCCTCCTCTCCTGCACTTCTGCAGCTCACACTGTGCCCAGGGTGAGCATCCACGGGCCACGGGCTGGAGCTGAGCACAGCAGGGGCTTCATGGCCAGCTGGGAACGTGACAGGTAGGGAGGGACAGAGGGCAGGTGAGCAGCACGTGAGTGCTCAGCCTTGCTCCAGTCCCCAGCACGCCTGTTGCTCAGAGAGACCTGCCAGGGAGAATGGAGTGGGCACTTAATCTCTCCCTGTAAGTTTAATTAATGAGCTGCAGCACTCATTCTGTGCTGCTGCCTTAATTGGTACAAGCTGCAAATGCTGTGGAGCCTGGAAAAAAACATTTGGAAATGAAAAATATATTAAGCAGGAAACAGATCAATGGTTCTTAATGAAGCTGATTTGGGGGCTGCCTGTTGTCGAGGGGCCGGGGCCTGGGAGACACAGCTGCTGCCCAGGCTCCATGGCCTGGACACCTGCCCTCCTGAGAGGAATGAGCAGCCCTCGGGAACAGAGTATCAGCCCTGCTCCTGTCTGCAGGAGAGTGGTCTGGAGCTATATCTGCTCTGTTTGGGGATGTGGGGCTATGGGGATCTTCCCCTACATTTTTGGGGGCAGCTTGAACTCTCCTTGCTACAGCTGGAAAAGCCAGCCCTGCTCAGCAGGAGCCCCATTCCCGCCTCTGCACAGCTGGAGAGGCACCCCTATGGAGAGGCATAGCTGAAAAATCACCTCTGCACATCTTTAGCCCCTAGAACAGCTGTAAAGACCACCCAGGGCACAGCTGGAAGGGTAATCTCAGCACAGCTGGCCCGTGTGGGGCTGCCCCAAGAGCACATCCAGCCCCAAGGGCCCAGAGTGTGGTTGCTGAGGGCTGTGGGCAGAGCTGGCTGTGTTTCTCTGTGGTGGTTTAATGGGAGTTTCTCCCTTTGTACGGGGCAGGGACATGGCTGGGCTGGTCTCTGTGAGGGGGCTGGGGGTGCAGAGCTGTGCTGAAGGCTGTAATTGCCTTAGCTGTGCACAGAACATTAGCTGTGCTTCCCAGATATTTACACAGGGGAAAACAGAGTCATAACTCACCAAATAAATAATCTCCCAGGCGTGGCATTCAGGGAGCAGGTGCCCCCTCACACTCACACAGCTGGCCCAGCACAGAGCAGCCTCCACCATCCCTTGGGGGCTGGCAGGACTGCTCAGGCCACACACTGAGGGGCAGAAAGGGCACCCAGTGAGCTAGGAGGTGTCATGGGTGCTGGGATGCAGCAGTGCATTCCTCCCCACTGAGGGCAGAGGGGTGAGACACCAGGGACTGGCTGTACACAGTTACATATCCCAGCTCTTGTGCAGGAGAGCTCCTGCTCCCTCCAAAGCCGTGGGGCCAGGGGAGCCCTGCAGGTGTCCCACATGCCAATGTACACCCCAAGAGTACCCACTGCTCAGAGTCCAGGCCATGAGACCTATAAATCTCCCTGAGCCCTGTGTGGGAGCGGAGTGCCACATGGGAAATGGGGAACTCGGCACTGGCCCGTTTCACGCAATACATTTCATTTAATATTTGGCATTTCACTTCATTTACTTGACAGCCAGCTAACAAATTAGCACGGCATGGTATCAATAGCTCCAGACTGTGTGGATTAAAATCTGTTTAACCAATGGATCGGAAGAATAAAATAGTGAATGAGAACAGCACAGCTGCCAGGGCTGGGACTCTGTTGGGGCTTCAGCACAGCTGGGAGCAGAGCAAAGTGTGTTCTGATATCCTAGGGGGCTCGGCCACCAGGTGACCAATGGGAGGACCCTTTGGCTCACTGTGCTGGCAGGAGCAAGGAGGATCCCAGCATAGCTTGGTCCAGCTGTGAGCAGTTGCAGAGATGAGCAGCCCCTCCCTGCCCCTTGGCTGCCCGGGTAGTTTGGCAATAGGCTGGGGTCTGCAGGGACCACTTTGATTTCCTGATGCTAAATCCCAGCCCCACTAATGTGATTGCTAACAGCATGTGGCCCCTAATAGGGAAAGTACCCTGCAGCCTGCCTGCCTGCCTGGTACAAATTGCAAATCTTGTTACGGGGTTGTGTCCAGATTTTTAACGTGATAATCACTCCCCTGCTCAATTATGCCTCTGGCTCAGTGTCCTGATGGTCCCCTTGAAAGGGTTAAGCAGCTGCACTCTGCCGTGCTCAGGGGACAGAGATGGGGAGGACAGAGGTTGTTTAAGAGAACCTCATTATGATGCCCCAGGGTCCCCAGGGCTGCCCTTTGGTGGCAGTAGCCCCACAGGGTCCCCAACGATTCCTGGCTGGGGGTGAGTATATGCTGGCTACGCTGCCCCACACACGGCCCCTTCCCCATGGGTCTGGCTGCTGGTGCTAATCCCAGGGCTGGGCAGCAGCAGGTGAAGCCCAGTCCTGCATTAGTTTCCCTCCCACCAGGCTTGGGCATGGCCACACTGCTCCCAGTTGGCCACTCATGGGCTGCTCCTCACCATGTCTAGTTAGAAAAAGAGAGAAAAAAAATGATAAATAATTTAAAACATGAAATCCTTTGCACCTCTTTAATGGTTTGCACTTTCAAGGCCTGGTGTGCCCATTAATTAGTGAATCATATCAAACGTGCTCTTGCCTCACATCTTGCCTGGTCTCGCTGTCCCTGCTGTCCCCAGCCCTTCCCTGGTCCCCTGGCATGTCACCATGGGGCCCTGTGGTGGAAGCCCTGGCCTGGACAGACAGCCCCAGTGCAGCACTGGGGTGCCCACAGGCTTCCCATGACATCCCCCTGCCGTGGGGTCTGTCCCGTGCTGCTGCCGGCGTCCCTGGGATTGCTGGTGGGCGCCGTAGTGGAGGGATGGTGAGACTGTCACATTTTGGCTGACATTACATATTCATTACTCAGTATCTTTTTCAAGCTTTTGAACATGTTATGGAATTGAGACCACGTAAGTACAGGGATCATTTTCCTTCTCCCACCTCCAAAACTCAATCACCCTGCAACAGGGTGTAATAGCTGTTTAGCAATATGCTAAACAGGGATGTTACTCAGCAGGAGGAGAAGGATCCCATGTCCCTGAAAGGTGAGGGATGTGTAAGTGTAAATTACTCGTGCAGAAGTGGTGAGCTGGGACACAGGGGAGCTCAGCCCCACCTGTGGATACACACTGCTCTCAGCTCCACTGCTCCTCCCCAGCCCTCCTGCCTCAGGAGCCAGCCCTGCTCCCAAGGGATGCACAGCCATGTCGCCAGCCAGCCCTGCTCCTAGTGTCACAGCCCTCACAGGATGCTGAGTGTCCCTGGCCCCGCTGCAAGCAGGGCAGCAGGAACAGGCAGGGCTGCTGCCTACGGGGAGCCCTGGGTGTGTGCCCGCTGCCTGCAGTGTCACAGGAGAACTGGGTTTTAGTCCAAACAAAGAGGTGTTTTCAGAAGGCTGAAATTAATAACACAAACCCTAATTTAAAATTATATTAGGCTATCAATTACTCCCCAAGCGTCCAAGAGCTCCGCTGCCAGCATCAAATTGCCAGCTGTGATAAATGGTTTTATTGGAATTTCATAAGGTCTGAATTATTTGCAGATAGGAAATTTTCATAGATTAATTAAAATTTTGTAACAAGCTGAAGTGGTTTGTGGCAATCCCCCTCACTGCTGGCCCAGGGCAGAATTGGGGGACTCTCATGCCCCCGAGGTGTGCCCTGGGTCCACCATGGCAGGGGTGGCCTTGCTGGTGCTGTGGGAGCATTGCAAGGAAAAATCCTGTGTGTTTGGCAAATTGGAAGAGACAATTATCAAAACCTGAGTGGTTAGATGATTGCAACGTGTTTGGCTTGAGACAGGACTATCCAGCCTCATTTCTTGTATTAGAACTCTTCTAATACTCCAGTAAAGAGTGAGTAGAGGGAAAACCACTCGACAGTTTATTCAGATTTTCAAAAGGCCTTTCAACAAGATCCAGCACAGGAGGTTACTATAGAAATTAAGTTGTCGTGGAGCGAGAGGCAAAGTATTGCCATGGATCAAAGGCTCGCCAAGAGAGAGAAAACAGAGCAGGAATAAACGGGCAGTTGTCATCCCAGCACAGGGCAGCTGCGGGGGCTTGTAGGCTCTGCCACGGCCCTGCATCGCTTAACATATCCGTGGGGTGTCTGGGGAGAAGGAGCAGCACTTTGAGAGACGATGTGGAAGCTCTAGGAGGGTTTGAGGCTGCTGGATGTGGGAGGTGCAGTGTGGGCAGGCAGGTCATGGCAGCACTGCTGGGCCAAGCTGCAGCACTTGCTGCCCCTCCTGCCCAGCTGTGCTGGTACTTGGGGGATGCCCCAGGCACTGCAGCTGCTCCCAGCTCCTGCAACAGGACACACTCCCCAGGGCTGGCAATTTCCAGGGGAGAAGGTCAAGGTTCAGCTCAGTGAGCAGACAGGCTGGCAGTACCACGCTGCCAGTAGTGCTGTCCTGTCCCTGGAATCACCCTCTGCCCTGGCAGTGTCCAGAGGGGAGAGGCTTGGCACCCAGAGCTGCTGCCCACGGAGCAGAGCTGTGAGCCCCCAGGCTCAGGGCACCCCTCTGACTGCCCACGGCACAACAGTGAGTGGGACACATCTAGGGATGGATGCCATGACCCCTGACTCCTCCATAGGACCCTTTTGCACGTGTGGGTCCCAGAAGCAAGGAGAAAAGGGGGATTTACACCCTGACAGGCAAAGCCAAGCCACACAAGCAAGAACATGATGGGTGACTCTGAGTCACACATATCCTCTGATGAGGTGTCCAGAGAGGTGCACACACAGGAGAGGTGGGGTGTGCTCCGGGGGGTGCCCAGCCTACCCACCCCGTGCAGACAGAAGTTCAGTAGGGCTTTGGCACATGGCTGCCCCATCCCATCTCCTGTCCCTGCAGGCAACCCTGGCAACCAAGGACCGTGCAGGGTCAGCACTGGCGCCGAGCTCCTGCTTCTCCCCCGCCCGCAGCCAAGGAGAACCTGTTCAGCAGGAAAGGGGCCCCACAGTGCCTATGTGCAGATAAGGGAGGGAATGTAAACACCCTCCCAGCTCCGGAATCCCAGCTATCTGAAGTAGCAAATGCCTCCAGAGCAAATTCCTCCTGCTCTGCCTCCTACATCAACTGTGGGGGACTCGATCTGCAGGGACATGTCTACCTCTTGCTCTCCTGCACCCTCCCATTTTCGTTCACCCCACACCTGTTTGCCCCCTTCACTTCTACCTGACACTTCCCTGGCTCCCTGGAAACTTCCTAGGCCACCCCACACTGTCACCCCATCCCTCCAAGAGGATGAGGGGTGGTGGTGGTCCCCCCCTCCTCCAGCTCTGGCAGCCTCAGCCTACTGCTCGACCAGTTTTGCCAGATGAAATATCTCTGCCATGCAACCCTGCCAGCAGTCAAAGAGTATTTCTCTGTGATTTCAGCATTTCTCACCAATTTTGGCAGCTGGATAACAGCCATGCTGAGGTAACAGAGGCTTTGGAAGAGGCTCAGGATGTCTCAGGGCATCCCGGTATGGGGCACTCAGCATCGCTGCCTGGTGCTTTGGCTGATGTCAGACAATTAAACTCTCCTCCCCCCCCTCTGAAATTAGTAAATGCAGGTGCTGTTTGCTCCCTGTCAGCATTTTGTGGGCCGGGGGACAGCCCTGCTATGACCATGGGGGATGCTGCAGGGTGTTGGGAGAAGCCACTGGTCCCCACTGCTTCTTTTCTCACCTGCCTGTGGGCTCAGTGTCCCTCCCGTCCCCCTCAGCATCAGCTGCTGCCTTGTGATGGTGACCAGGTGCCGTTGCTCGGCAGGGATGGATGCAGGCAGGGGTGCCGGCAGCAGGCTGCAAACTGGCAGCACTGGGAGAAGCAAAATGCAACTGGGGACATGCCTGGCAGAGGCTCCAGGAAGCAGAGAGGAGAGGGCACTGAAGGCATGTGGGGCCACAAGCCAGGAGTGCTCGAGCTCGCATCACAGCATCCCAGAAGGCTGCATCTGCAGTGAGAAACTCACAGAGAACCTGTTGATATGGCAACCCTGCACGGGAGAGTGCTCGTCCCGTTCGCTTCTGCATCCCCTCGTCCCCTCCGCACACGGCGTCCCCTGCAGTGTCCTCAGCCAGCATGGTCCCTGGGGCCACACCTGGGCCACAAAACTCGTAGTTGAGGGGGTGAAATACAGTCAGGTGAAGCAAAATGCTGCACGCAGAGGAAAAATAATCCCAGCATTCTCAGACAACGTAGAGCTTTCAATTGCCTTTTGGATAGGAGACCCCGAAGTCCCTGTGGGCTCCTCTCCGCAGTGCCAGTGATGCTCACAAAAGCTGCGAGGAGAAGGATGGATGGATACTGGAAAAAGAACAGAAACCACTCAAAAAAGGGAAAAAAGGGGTGCCATTGTGGCAGAGCCATGGGATGAACAGTGCAGCTGGTGGCTACTCTGGCTCAGTGAGGGACTGAGCACCATCCAGGTGGGGGGAACAAGCTGTGACTTTTGGTTGAGAAGAAGTTCAGTAGCCTGGAAGTCCTCACTGTATCTCTCAAAACAAGGAGAGCACCCAAATTAGTTGGCGTGGCATTTTTAAAATCAAGAGAATTCTTTCTCATGACACAGATTCAAAGTACAGACTCACAGGTCTGGTGGGGAAAGAGAGGGATCAGTCACCAACTGCCCAGTGTTGGACCTTTTTCTGTATGTGACAGCACTGGCAGTGCCCACTGGCTTCACCCAGCCCCATTTGGCTGCTTTTCCATTCACCCTCTTCCACAAACCCACCACTGGAGTCAGTTACAGATCAGTTCTTTCCCCAGGGCAGAGCCCTCTACACCCCCACACTTGTCTTTGGAAATGTGAGAGTTTTCCTGACTGTGAAAAGTCACTGCACAGTGAAAATCTCCCCTGCCCCACACTGCCAATGTTCAGGGGTTTTGGGGAGGCACAAGCATCCCGTGGCATCCACCACTGGCATTTGGGAACATTCACAAGGTGTCAAAGAAATAGGTGACAAACATTTCTGGGCACATCAGACGTCAGTTTTTTTACTGCCAGCACTGAGGCTGGAGGGGCCTGGGTGTTCAGGGGCAGGGGAGCAGCCTGGTGGCACCACCAGCTCTCAGGTCTGTGTTTGGAAAAGGTGGAAGTCACTGGTGACAGCAGATTCACGTTCTTTAAAATCAAATGGTGCTTAAAATTAAATCTCTTTGCTGATGACTGAAATTTGGTGGATGACAGGCATTTCTCCACATTTCCAAGTGATTTTTTGGTGGCAACTCTTACCCTCACCATGTGTCAGCCCCAAACATGGTGATGGCCGTCAGAGATGCACAGGCCACCCTCACTGTGACCCTGGGAAAGGTGAGCACAGACAGCAAGCAAGGAATTGCTATGAGATGCAAGACAAGGAGCAATTCCTCACTGCACAGCTGCAGTGGGCTGCTTTAGAATGTGATTCAAATCTACTTCAAGAGCTGCTGAGCCTTTAATCACACCTCCTAATCCCCTACCTGAAGGTTTACCTTCATTTTCCAGGGACTTTGGTGCCTTATCACAGTGGGGTGGTCTCTTCAGAGGGGCCCCCTGAAGTTTGGTGCCTCTAACAGTCCCTTTTGCAAGGGCCTGAGCCAGTGTTGACACCACTGCAGATATTTGTCTCTGGCATGGGGGACAAGGCTGTGTGCCCAAGTCCCAGCACAGCCCCAGCATTTGCAGCAATGCTTGAGCTGCTGCCAGTGGCTTTCCCTCCCCACGGGCTTGTTTTCTGCCTCCCCGTGACCTGCTGTGCCCAGTGTTACACCCAACCTCTGACATGTTCTGGCAGCTCGAGAGCACTCCAGGAGCCACTCGGATGCATCCCCCCAGGTGTGGGTCTGCAAAGCCACACCTGCAGGGCTGATGCAGAACATCATAGCCCCAGGACAGGGACCGCCAGCCCGTGCCAGGGGGCTTCTCCTAGGTGGAAAAATGGATTTGGATGAAAAGTAGGATGACTCCAGAATCCCCAGCAGTATGGTTGGTTGGTGGACCCCAGCTTGGTTTGCCCTTGCCCCTCTGCAGGCACTGTGGGCTGTAGAGAAAGTGGCTCCTCAAGAGCCACCCCAGGGTTGAAGCTGTGACCCTAAGCGGGTGCCTGGAGGCAGGACGTGGGGTGAGGCATGCAGGCAGCAGGGGCTCTGGGCACCCTTGGGAGGGGATGGCACCACAGGGATGACCTTCAGGAGCAGCGGCAGGATCAGCTGGCAGCCCTGCTGCGGGAGGCAGAGTGAGGAGGCCATTAGGAGTGTCGGATGTCTGCGATGCCATTACACACGGGACGCCTGTCTCCGCACCCGGTTAATTATTAACGGAGTCCGTGTTGAGCTGAGGGGGGACACAGCCAGACCAACCTGGCACTGCTGCTCTGTGCAGCAACTGCTGCCAGAAACCATTCTCTAACCCAAGCATAGCCTTTCCTGCAGCAGCCCCCACTGACTGTGACATAGCTGCAAGGCAGCCCTTGGAGCAGGGAATCCCACATCCCACAGAATTGCTGTGCCACCAGCCAGGGACAACACACGTTCACAATAACGCCTCTCTTTTCTCCCCTGCAGACTTGTGCCTTTTTTCTCTTCTTCTCTCCTCCTGGCTTTGCCATATGCAATAAGGAGTAAATAAAGAACACTGATGTAAGAAAAAAAAAAAAAAAAGATCAAGGGAAAGGCTGGGAATCCTTTCTCTGTGATTTCACTCACACCAGCCCCGGGACTCTGGTGTTCCCTGAATGTGTGGTTTACAGGGCTGAGGGACTGCCTGCTCTAAGCCGTTGATGCTGCAACCAGGAGGAACCAGTCAGAGCAAGGAAACCACCATCAAGCCCTGCTGGTGTGACAGCATGGGGATGCCACTCCAGGCCACAATGGAAAATAGAGGAGAAGGGTGACTTGGAGAGGCACAAGAGGTGAGTTCCACTCTAAGACACACATCCAAAGCACTGTTTCCATGTTTCAAAGTATTTTCTTCTAACAACTCTCATATAAGCCCCAGTTTGGCTTTTAGCTGCAGTTTGAGTGGCTGGTGGAAAAAGAATAAAAGATTTCTGAATTTCGATAAAAGCCCCCTTATCTCATCCCTCTCCATCAAGGCTACTCCGCATTCTCTGCCTTCCAGGCTCAGTGATTTACATGGTAATGGCCTCTTCAGCCCAGGGTCAGATGGGGAATTTCACTGGAGCCAGACTGCCGGCTTGGCCTTGAGGCAGAGGGCAAGGGCCAGGGGTCTGCCCCAGCACCCTGCCAGCAGCAAGGTTCAGCAGAGAACCAGGCTGGTGAGTGCAGGGGAAGGCATGGGGAGAGCCCTGGCAGCAGGCTGTGGGGTGCCCCAAGGCCCCCCAGCACTCCGGGGGTGTGTTCATGGCACGATCCTCCAGGCAGGACTGCCGGAGCTTGGCTCGGAGCGCTGCTTCTTCCCTGCTCGTGCCAGATGGTGACTGGTGCAGAAAGGCAGAAATGTTTAGTAGATATTTCTGTTCTGTATTTGGAATGAAGCAGGAGGATATATTCATCTCCAGATGATACTGTGGATGGAATATAAATTCTGCCATCTGTAACAATGGGGGATGTGAGGCATGATCTCCTCGAATTCAGCATTTGCAGATCATCCAGACAGCTGATGCTCAAGAGTCTAGAAGGAACTAGCTCAAGCCAACGCCACAGCTTAACAGATCTTAGAAAAATGGTCAAATTCCAAAAGACTAGAGAAATGTCAGTGTAGTTCCTGTGTTTAGAAAAATTTAAAGGCACAGCCCAGAGACTTGCACATGAACCGGTTGGTTCATGTCTTTTTGTGGGGTGTTTTTTTGGACAGCCTTTTAGGTCTGATTGATAAAGGTAAATGTACCATTACAGCAAACCGGAATTCCTTAAAGAATTTTTTCTATTTCTACATGACATTTGGAATGCAAAAACCCACGCTACTGAAGGAATTATCAGAGCACACACTAGATGGACTAAAACCTGTCTCAGATCTCACCATGGGGTGGCTACTGGGGAGACTTCAGAGGATGGAGGTGTCCTCAGTGACATCTCTTGGGGGAATCTGTTCCTGTTGCAACAGTGCGTTTGTTTTTATCCAGTGGTCAACCTGACCATGAAAAGCTGTGATGGTGAAGTCTGCTGGGGATGCAGTGACTGGTAGGGATGTTAATAATGAGCAGGCCATGTTGCTGCTCTAGTTTCTTCTAAATTGCCTGGTAAAATGGCCATAATCCAACTAAATGCATTTTAATATTGGTGCATACAAGCAAACACAACTGGGAACAAAGATTGCAGCCTTTATCTCCAGGATGGGGCTTGGAAAGCTGTGACAGAAGAAGGCTCATGAAAGATTTCAGGTTAACTGACTCCACATGCAATTTAAAAAGCATGCTGAAAGTATCCAACATCTTCCTTGAATATATAACAGGAGAATATAAAACAAAACCTGGGGAGCATCTCAACTCTTCATGTTACTGTTGAAATTATTACTATGGGTTATTGGCAACTTGGATGTCCAGAATTAAAAAGGTCACCAAAGTTCAGGAAAGGAAAGCCATACATACTATCCAGGCATCAGAAAGCAAGCTCTGGTACAAGACTGGAATGGTACAAACTGCTCAGTGTGCTGAAAAGAAGATTGAAGGAAGCTCCAACCTCATCCAGAAATGCTCCTGACAGTTCAGCAGTCTCTGTCTCACAGAGGAGCAACAAGATCTGAAGCATCAGTTAGAGAAATTCAGTCTAGAAAGGAAATACAAGGTGCTAGCAGGAGGGCAGGAGATGTTGGATCAGCTACCTATAAGGCAACATTTTTACCAATTCAACAGCCAATTCCTCTATGTGAGATAGGTAAATCCAGATTCTGGGGCAGCTCCAGAGCCTTGTTGTGCACAAGCCCTTCTGTACCCAGCAGTGCTTCAGCTGCCCCAGGGACACAAGGACAACCTGTACTGGCCTCAATATGTTCATTGCCTGCATACCACAGGGGCAGGAGGTGGCTCAGGACTGGTTTCAGTTTCCCTCTCTCCTTTCTCAGATGTTGAGTCCAGCCCAGCAGGGCTGGGCAGCTGCTCAGAACACTGGGGTTGGATGCCCTGTGGAGGTGTCATCCTGTGCTAAGCTGAGCCTTGAGACCATAGCAGCATACGTTTCGTGTGCCCCTACCTAAGCACCTCTCCAAGCATCCTGCTTCTCTCTGAAAGATAGAAGTGTCTCATTTGGGAAAAAAAATGCTATGGGTATAAAGCAATGTCTCTTCCTTAGTGATTTTGGGTTTGTTTTTTTTTTAATCACAAAAAAAATCTATTTCTTTGAAAGGAAAAGTTTGGAAGTTTGGTGTGTTATTTTATTTCCCTTGCCTTTTCTCCCATCTCTCTCCCATTAGTTGTTCCTGCTCTGGAGTGGAGCAGAAGGATAGTGGGTGGGGACTGCCTTATGACTTTTCCCTTTCTAGCTGGAACAGGGCCAAACTTCTTCAACTTTGGAAAAGTGACAAGAGAGGGAAAAAAAAAGAGGCACTAATTCTGGTGATCTGAAATGGCAGAATAAGAAAAACAGGGGTTTGGGATGTTTTTTTTTTTTCCTAAAGAAGAAAACGAGAGCGTGTAAAGTAAAATCCATAAACACACAGGTGAAGAGAATGTGACAAAAATGAGGGACGGTGTGCAGAAGAGTCAGAAACAAATTAAGGAAAAGATTTCATTGGAACCAAGCAAAAGAGAAATAAGATTTTTCATGAAGTTACTTTTCCATTTTTCTCTGTTTGGGCAACAATCAGAGCCCTGTCAGGGGCACAGTCTCATCCCTTCAGGGAGTGAGCTCATGTCCTTTGCTAGGGACATCTCCTAGAGAGCCCCTGCACCAGGCAGCCCTAAGCAAGAAGAGGATTTGAGGGGCCCAAAGGAGGTGTCCCCTCCTGTCTCTGCATGTGGATTTCAGAGACTGCACAGGCAAAAAAAAAAAAAAAAAAAAAAAGTGGCTGTGGTGAGATTTGGAAACTTAGAGGGAGAATTAGAGAGGGAATAAGCAAAATATGTCAGAGCTGTCTCTGCTTTGAGGCTGGAAACCAAGGGAATAGGCAGGAGGAATGAGAAGTTCTCATGCATGAAGTCAACTGTGATTTGGCTAGCATTGCAGAGGTTGGGGGAGGGTATGTGACCGAAATACTGGTGGGACACTGTGCAGAGGAGCCACAGGGAGCAGCACTGGACTGCCAACCCCCCTGAGCAGGCATGCCTGAGAGGGGGAATTAGCAGAATCCTGGAGAAGACAGCAAAGGCAGCTGCCATCACTGCAGCCATGGAACCCTGTTACACCAGGATGGAGCCTTGCTGCTGATCACAGGGCACATGGGAGACTCTGATGTTGTGTAGAGGAAAAACTCATTTTTATTCATAATTAATTGCAATGCAGATTAGTGGATGCACATGTGATGGCTTAAACCTTAAAGCTCAAACATAGGATTGTTGAAAACTTAGTGACTCATTAATAACAGACTTGTATGGAGAGGATCATTAAGTAAATGAGTTACAGAAGGCTGTGAGAAACTGCCATAACCTGAACCTCAGCCAGAGGCTTTTGGGGTGAAATTCAGCATGGGCAGCACGTTGGCTGCTGGGCTGTACATGACTCCTGCCTAGAGATAGGGGGATGAAAAGGCTAGCAGGCACCAGCAGGGCTCTAAATCCCTCTCTGCAGAATAAGCAGCTATTTATGCTGCATCGTTTCCAAAACAAAAGGCTAAAAGTGAAGAAAATAAAGGAGGAATAAGACATTTTCTGACAGGCGAGAGTCCCTGTTTGCTAAGTTTTTTTGGAAACACGAGGTGAAAATCATACCATGTTTAGTCAAATATGCCACAAATGAAGCAGAAAATAATTCTCCCTGGTAGTGGCAGAGTTTCGCCAAGGTGCCTTCTGGCAGAGAGGGTAGACACAAGATTGCATGTGCAGTGAATGTGAGCAGAGCAAACCCTTGTACAGGGGCAGATATGTTCAAGTGAGTGGTGAAACTTTACAGGGAAAAGGATGAGAAATGAGTGTGCAGCCACCAGAAGTTGGCAATGTTGCCAAGCACGGAAACCCTTGCCTCCATCCACCCAAAACATCACATATTTGGCATTAATCGTCTTCCAGTTTCTGAAGAGGCAGTTGCATCAGGTTTTAATGCCCTTCTCTGAAGCTTCATGGGATATTAACTGATTCCCGCCCCCCCAAGAAAACAAAATAAAATTGCCAGAGCTGGGGAATAGATGGGTTCATGGAAGTATCCTTGAAACGGGAGCCCTGGACAATGCTGTGCTGGGCCAGCCCTGCCCTGAGGCACAGATGAGGGCAGTGGGTGATGGGCTGAGAGCCTCCTGAACGGGAGGCAGCGGGCACTTCCCTTGGGACCGGGGAAAGGCACAAGCCACTTTGGAAATCACTCTTTGAAAGCAATACAGGGTGCTACAGTAATGGGAATTAATCAGGAGCCTACAACAAAGACTGCTTTGCATTTAGAATATAAAAAAGAACAAAAAACCACAACACTGTTTGTCTTTAAACAAGCACCAGATAATGCATTTCCAACAATTCCATCCAGAGGCACCACTTGAGAACCTCTCCTAATTGTGAACTTAGAAATATTTTTATTGTAAATGCCACAGGATGACATATAGGGAGATGTTCACCCTGTGCCACTCCATACTCTTTGTGACAGTTGAGTCCCACTTTAGATTAAAAGCTGGTGCACAGAATGTCATTTACATTAAAAAAAAAAATCGTCTGCAAAGAAGGAGAAACATTTGCTATAATAGGCTTAGCCCAGGAGGATTCTCAGATATCTGGTTGGACTGAGGCTGTCTGGAAGGCAATACCACATTAAACTCCAAAGACTGGTTACTTCAATGATCTTTCCAAACCAAAAAAACAAAAATCCCACTTTTAAGGGGTAAAATGAAAATGCAACATCATATAGAAAATTTGGGAACTGTTGAAAGAAGAAAAAATTTCAGAGGGAGCTAATTCTGTATCTGTCACTGCTGAGGCAGCGTAAGGAGGGAGATGCTTTGGTTTACATTATTTAAATGCAGCTGCAACACATGAACACTGTTCTGTGAAACCACTGTATGACAGGCAGGTTCCCAGCAAAAGGGGAAAAAATCACTGTGAAATGAAGGGCATTTGCTTCAGCAAATAAACTGTGAAGAGACAAGCTTAAATCTAACTTCAACAAGATCTTTAATATGCTATTTGGATGTTGTAAGGGTATGAGAATGCCCTTTGATATTAGTCCTGCTTCTGAGATATTTCACACCGTAATTGCCTACGTCTTTAAGGTACAATGTATTGAAGCTATGGTGATTGCTATTTTAAATTGGGCGATGGTTCTAAAAAAGCAGAACCGAAGAGCCAGGCGAGAACTGGAGAGAGCAGAGAAGACACTTCAGAATGAACTTTAAAAGGTCAGGATTTGGTCTAGCAGAATTACCTGCACTGTCTCTGAGCTGAGCTATGATGGCTTTGTTGCCAATTTAGATAAAATAGAAGCAATAATTAGAATGTCTAGCCTCTAGGATATAAAGCGGATCTACAGAGATTTATGAAAACAATATACTATTTGGCAATATCTATTCCTAAATCTATGGCCAGTATTTCCTCAGGAGAGAAGTGCTGCAGTCTGAAATTGCCTGGTGTTGGGCAGGCAGGGATGTGAGTGCTGGAAAGGCTAAAGCCGTGGTGATGGAGAGCCTTTCCTGTGCTGTGGGGTCCTGTCTGCCCTTTGCTGCTGGCCCAAAGGCAGCGAGCAGGGGCCCCAGTGAGCCATTCCTGGGCTTGCCTTGTGACAGCCAGGGAGGCGTTTGGCGTGGGAGTGATCATCACTGGAGCCTCTCTGGTGCCTGCTGGACAAGTGGGGCATGCACCACATTTCCTACAAAAGGAGGGCAGCAGGCTCTGCAGCCGCTCCTGGCCCCCCAAAACCTGTGCTACCCAGGACGTCAGCCTGCACTAGGAACACTTGAGCATGGCTAAACACAAACTCAGCCAGAGTTTGGAACAGAAGGAGGAGGCTTTGCGGAGCCTTGTCCTGCCAGCTGCACCACAGCAAACACGATTAAAATAGGCTGCAGACTATGCCTTCCTTAGAAAAGCCTGCAATTGCTTAATCCAGGAGGGGCAGCCAAGGTTCTGGGGGAAGAGTCCTGCTCTAGTTCTGTGGGAGTGTGGGATGCCCAGACTGGTCTTTTCCCTTCAGTCTCTATAACCGCACTAATATACAACTGCTGTTGTTCGCATCTAAATTTGGGCTATTGAGTGCCATAAGGAAGCATGTCACACATGAGGGTTCACTTGAAATGCTCAGCCTCAGGAAGTGCTAAGCACTGAGCAAAACACAACAGGCAAGTGTCTTGAACAGCTCTGGAGTCCTGACACATATTTTGGATGTGTGGATGTGTCAGAAGCCCTGCTGCATTCAAGTACCAATGCTCAGCATCTTGCAGAATCACTCCCATAGTGATCAAAAGGAAATGGCTACTAACATGAAACTCCAGGTTGAATATCCTTTCCTCATGTCTTGAAGTGCCTTTGGTCTGTAGCAGATTGAAGCCATCCAGAGTTTTCACCACCACTTTGCTGATGAGTGGGAGCAAACGGAGATGGTGAGCCCCACACCTCCCAAAGGCAGAGGGGCAGCACGAGTGCTCGACAGTGATTTACCCAGTTTCCAGGCCATCCCTAGAGATGCTGTTGCACTTTCATCATTCCACTCACTGGACAGAGGTAGTGGGTTGGTGCCAGGGCTTTTGTCCTGTCTCTGTGTAGTTGTAAGTGGCTGACGGATGGTTCTGCCACCCATGGGCAACGACAGCCCAGAGCAGGGAAAATTGCAGTGTGCTGTTTTGCAGGGAGAATTGCAGTGTGAGTGGCTGGGTGGTGAGAGGAGCAATTCAAAGATAATGCACAGGTATAAAATGGCAGACAAGAAATGTGTAGCTAGGGAAGCACAAGAAATAGCAACAAAATTACAGAAGATAGTTAGGAAACAAGAAATAAGAAAACAGCCCATATACATGGGCAGAGCTGTGACCTACTCATTTAATCTACCAAACACATGAACACACCAGGTCCACGTGAAGGTGAGCAAATGCCAAAATGATGCATACCCGTAGCAGCATTTGCTTGAACTGTGCATTTTAAGCATCCTCCATGTGGACAGCTTCACTTTAGTCACACTGTGGTGTTTGTAGAATAATGTTTTTAATTCAAAAACAAGAACAGAAGGACAGAGGAATTAGAGAATAAATCCGAGTCTTTACGCTACTGCAGGGTAAGTTGGGCTGAGTCCAGAGTGGTTTGGGGTGGGGAGAACCATGCTCACCTACCTTCAGTAATGATAATGAAGAAACTGGGGATTCTTCTGCAGGAAGCAGAGAATTTGTGAGAGAGTAAATGAAGGGGGCAAGAGCAAAGGATGAACACAGAGATGGTAAAAGAGTATCTGACAAAACTCAACATACATATTGTAAATCTGCAGATCTAGACACAGTGCACCTGAGAATTTTAAAAGAAATATCTGAAGACAATCTTGAAAAATAATCTTCCCTTCATCAGAGGGGTTATCTGGGCCCTGAGAGAGGCTAATGTGCATTCCATTATAAAAAAAAGGTTGAGAAGACAGGGCCAGAATCTGTCGCCCTCTTGCCTGCAGGTCTCTGGCAGGAAAGTTTCAAACAGGGTTTCATTCCATTCCTCCATCTTCTTCTTTCCTTCTTCTTATTCCTTCTTTACCCAACCTACAGCCTCTGCCCAGGGCTCCACAACACAGCCAGGAGCTTGGAGGTGAGGCAGCCTGCCTGCAGGGCTCCCCTCTTGCCTGTGTACACAGCCTTCTGTGTTTCAGTCCTTCCCATGTAGCAGGAGGGGAATGTTTGCACTCTGCCTTTGCTTTTGTACATGGAGACTTTTTTCAAAATCCAAAGGGAACTGAATGTCAGTGGGGAGGGAAAGCTAACTCTATATCTTATTTTCAAAGTCCAGCAGCTCACATAACCAACAGCCTTTTTAAGTGCAGTCCCTGGAAAATAAGAGTTTCAATAATCTCTAGTCTCAGATAACCTGCTGAGCAGCCACATATCTCTCCCTCACCAGGAAGCAGATGTTCTGCTCTCCTCCCCAGCTCTTTCACGTTTGGGGAAAGGACTAAGATGTGAGAGAGCTGGTATGAGAGTGGTATGAAGTTTATGGAGGCTGGGGAATCTGCCCTTCACCCAACTCCTCCTGGCACAGAGCTCACACCAGGGATGAATCACAAAGCTCTCCAGCCGAGTGTGCTCCACTGTGGTAATGATAAGGTGATATGGGATGCACCTTGAGCCCTTCAAGCAGCTTGTGGTTTTGGGACCTCTGCAGTAAGTGAAGCTGCTTTGCAATCAGTTGCTGCCTGGAACTTAGCCACATGCTCCCTTCAACCCACAGGGATTTCTGGAGGTGGGACTGCTCTGCCTCCAACCCTGCCTATCCCTATGACTTAGAACTGATTTTCTCCTCTATCTGAACTGATTGCCCTCATTATGCAGCCTGCTCCTCCATCCCCTCAGTGGCCAGTCCTCTCAGAGTTGCTCTTGTAGTGCTATAACTGAGTTTCCTTAAAGGCTGAATGAAAACTCTATAAAGAATTTGGTGTGGGCTAGAAATTGGTTGATGAGTCATAGACTCAGATAGTAACCATAAAAATTAAACTTCAAAATTGGGAACAATTTTAGTGACGTTACCACCGGAGACAGGACCGGCACTTGCATTTTAAAGTTTCATTAAAGAGAGAATGAGGTAGCACCATTTATATCAGTATCACCAGCGGGCACTCAGTACAGCCTGGGATGCATCCAAATCTGTCTAGAAACATTACATCCATGGGCTGGATGCAACAAGACAAGATGCAGCACTAACACACAGCAATCTGGAACCTCATAGAGAAAGGAATGTGACAGGTTGACCCTGGCTGGACAGCAAGAGCCCGGAAAACTTGCTTCACCACTCCCCTCCTCATCTGGATGGGGGAGATAAAATAGAACAAAAGCCTTATTCGTTGGGGTAAGGACATGGAGAGATCACTCATCAGTTACCATCTCAGCAAAACACTCTTGACTTGGGGAAATTAGCTTAATTTGCTAACAATTAAATCAGAGTAGGATAATGAGAAATACAGCTAAATCTTAAAATACTTTCCCTCCATCCATTCCTGATTCCCAGGTTTAACTTCACTCCTGATTTCCTCTTCCTCCTCTGCTGCAGTGGCACAGGCAGACAGGGAAAGGGGGCTGTGGTCAATTCATCACATGTTGTCTCTACTGCTCCTTCCTCTGCAGAAAGAAGAGTCTTCACACTCTTCTCTGCTCTAGTGTGGATTCCCCATGGGCTTGCAAGTCCTGCCAGCAAAGCTGCTCCACAGTGGGCTCCCTCTTCACAGGTCCACAGGTCCTGCCAGGAGCCTGCTCCAGCTCAGGATTCCCATGGGGTCAGAGCTCCTTCAAACATCCCCCTGCTCTGGTTGGTGTGGGGTCATCCATGACTTGCAGGTGGATCTCTGCTCCCCTGTGAACCTCCAAGGGCTGCAGGGGCACAGCTGTCTCACCATGGGTGGCAACCAAGGGCTGCAGGGAAATCTGTGTTCTGGCACCTGGGGCATCTCCTCCCCTCCTTCTTCACTGACCTTGGTGTCTGCACAGGAGTTTCTCTCACATATCCTAATTTTGCTCTCTGCCTGCAGCTACTGGTTTGTTTTCTTTTTTTTTTCCCTTCTTAAATTTGTTATCCCAGAGGCACTGTCCCTATCTCTGATGAGCTCAACCTTGGCCAGTGGCAGGCCCATCTTGGCTCTGTCAGACATGGAGGAAGCATCCAGGAACTTCTCACAGCAGTCACCCCTGTAGCCCCACCCCCACTACTCAAACCTTGCCATGCAAACCCAGTACAAGGAATGGCTCAGGTACAGAAAAACAGTGAGATCAAGGCTAATGGGTGAGAGCCAGGCTAACACTGCATAATCTTGCAGTTTAACAGCCCTGAACAGGGCTGATGCCACTCAGGATGGAAGGTTGGGAAGAGTTCTGCACAGTACCTGCCACACCAGTGCCTGCTCCAGTGTTGCAGCTCAGCAGTGCTGCCAGTGTGTTCCCTCACCCCATTCTTTTATCCCAGCCACATTTGAGTGCCTGACAGCTGTGCACCACCTCCTGGGATAGACCCCTCTTGCACTGGGCTCTTCTTGCCTGCTTCCCCATGAGAAGAACCCAAGTGGCCAAGGAGTGGGCGGTCTGTCATAGTGCCTGTCCACTTCCCTGAGTGCAGGTTGTTCTAAGTTTAAAATATAAAAAACATCCTTCCACTTTGAGAAACAGAAGTAATAGAAATTATGCCAGGATTAAGGCACATGGGTATGAAAGACTGAAGGAACCAAGGTTTTATCAATTAGCAGTGTGAAGAGTCAGAGAGGATGCAGTCTTGCTCTATAAATACCTTCAAGGTAACAATATAAATGAAGGAAGGGAATTAGTTCAGAGTCTCAAAAGATGGTAGGACAAGGAGCCTGAAGTTAAAAGGAGAAGCTGAGGCTGGATGTAAGATTTCTCAGCAGTGAGCATTCCCAGGCAGGGCACTCAGCTCCCCATGGCACACAAGGCTAGAGTGACGCAGCAGCGGGATGATGGCAAGGAACAGCCCACGTGCCTGCTCCTCACCCACTGCTAATGGCTGGCAGATAAAAGTAAGAAGGAAGTTTGAAGCTCTGGCTCACAAACAAAATAGTACCTGGCAGACCAGAGATGTGAGTTGGAGGGTGTGTGTGTTTGCTGCAGCAAGAAGCTCTGCTGGTGGCCCTGGAGTGGGATCTCTCTCCTGTCCCATGCCGAGGTAGTGATGGCACAGCATTCCAGGGTCCCACAGGGACATGCAAGTTGGATTAGTGTGTCTCATTTGCAGAGCAGCCACTCCTTGAGGAGCTGCCAGGCTGGGTGCTGACCACACAGGGTACCTTCCCACTGCAGGTGCGGCAGAAGGCAGGAGGGAGACTCCAGCAAGACCCGCCAGCGTTGCCATCCATCCCCATGATTGTGTCAGAGAAGAGGCTTGGAGGGCTGAGTCCTATGGCCACTTCCATGAATCCAGGGCACACTCTGGCTAGAAGGTAGGGGAGGACAAATCCAGTATCCGGTGCTGCCACACAGTGGTGAAGAGGCATTTCAGAAAGTAACATCTGCAAAACCACCCCATGGAGGAGGAGTTTGGTTGGAGTCTAAGACAACCCTAGGTTGGCCTCAGGGGACACCTGGGCAGGTGCTGACAAGAACTTGCAGGCACAGGCCCAATTTAAAGCTCTTTGGTGACCAACTCAACTCTTCCCCTGTGGACATGATTCCCTGCAAGGTGCTCCCAAAGGCATTCCTTCCTTTCCACCACTGGTATTGGGTGTTCTTTGTTGGAGTTACATCACCATGTTATTATAATTTTTTTTCCATTTGATTTCAGCCCAGAATTCTTGTTTATATCCTTACATCATACAAATCAAACAGCCTTCCATGTTTGGCTCCACAGACTTCACAGATTCATAGCTTAACAGTTTGTCCTGCTTTGGCAGGGACCCTGAAAAGTGATACTGTACCAACACAGCAGGTTCATAAAGTAGGTTTTTAAATTTCAGTACTCAAATATGCAGAAAGGAGCCAAGGAAAACTCCTAAGATATCCACATGCCCAACATACACTTCCTTGCAAGGCTCAGAGCCCACCAACAGGAACACAGATCCTGCAAAGATTTACCTTTAAAATTTGATCTCTTGACCAGGCAGATTCTATTCAGCTTTGAAACATGGAACAGGGATGGATCAAACACAGGACCCCGTTTCCTCATGGTCTGAACAGCTCACCCCTGTCTTTCCAAGGTATAGATCATTTACTGTGGAAGCTCCTGCCTGTACTGCAGAGGTTCATGATCCTTTTGTATTATTTATGTTTCTTCACTGGTGTGTACAACACTCCCAGCTTTAGGATGATCTGCATGCACACAGCGTGCTATTAATACTCCATTGCAGATCATTACTATAGAAGTTAATTAATACTTTGCCTAAGTGCTAAGCCCGTGGCAACCTGCTGGAAGCTCCATGTAATCTGCAGGCTGGAGTTTAGTGTTGCTCATCATTCACCCCGCTGGCATCCCACTTCCCCCACTCCACCAGTCTCAATTAACTTTTGTGGTATGACAATAGCTGAGATTTAGTTGAGCCCATCATCCAGAGGCTATGAAATTTGACCAAAAGGAATAATGATATCAAGGAAAATAATAAAGTTTTATGTAATATGTATTAATAAAGTAAGCTTTATACAATAAAGCAATGTAGATATTATTATATGTAGCAACAAAGACCACACCACAGCCAAGCACAGAGACAATAGGATCTCTTGGCCAGCACTTGGTTACTCTATTTCTACACACTCGAGTTGCCCCAGCTCTTTTGGCCCCAAACCACACTGGCAGCTCATCTGCAAGTGATTCCCCACCAATCCCATTAGTCCTTCTCAGAGTCACCGCTTCCAAAGCCCTCATTCCTTATTCGTAGGCATCCGTCTTTGTTTTTAGATAAAAAATTGCTTATACTGAAACAGATATTGTTTGCCTGCTCCTGTGTTATACACTGCATTCTGGCTTGCTCAGTAAATGTTTCTTTGCTCTTCATCACCTGTGACGCCTGGAAGAGTAGCTGTGGGGTGGCAGCCACGGCTCCTGGCAGGCAGCACAGCAGTTCATGCCAGTTGGAGGGACCTTCTTTCCCAAAGCAGGAAACTGGCAGCACGAGTGCTCACTTTCCTCCTTCACCACCCACTTACCCCTGGCAGGCTAGCAAACACCATTTGCTGGGTTCCCTCACTTTGTCACGGGCACACAGGTTTCTCGAGACATCTTTGAAAGAGTCTGGAAGCAGAGGGTGAGTTGTGAGGTGACACAGTCTGAAGACGATATAAGATTATTCAGGTTACTGAAATGAAGCTAAACACAACCAAAGCTGATTGCAAAGAGTGCAGAGTGATCTCATAATATTGAGTCACTGAGTTTAAAATTTATATTCAGTGTTTGTAGCTGCAAAATAATACACAGGGAGAACTTTAACTCAACATTTAAGATCATGGGCCCTGAATGAGCTGTTTGTACTATGAAAAGGGTTGTGGAGTCACTGCAGATGGCTCCCTGAAAACAATATCTCACCACTAAGCACCAGTCTAAAAAGTAAATCTGAGATTATTAATTATTTAGAGAAGAGTGGAGAACAAAGCAGAGGAAATCACTGTCATTCTCTAGGTCTACCTTACAGACAAATCCTTACAGCCATGTTTAGAATACTGCAACCAGAACTGATCCCTTCTTTTTATTTCTTCTTCTTCTTCTTTCCCTCCCTACTTCAAGATCATGGGAGAAGTACAAAAGCCTGTGCTATCAGCAGAGTCACAAGATATTTGGAAAAGAAAGGCTGAACAGTGAAGTGAAAAAATTTGTTGACCGTAGTTATTCAAGGTTAAAGGACAAGAATTTAACAGGAAGAGATTAGAAGGATCTTACAATTCAAAATGATTGGACAAAAAAATGTCACTAAAACCCATGTAGATATCTGAAAAGTGCCGTAATGAGAACACCCAAATCTAATTTCAAGTACATGTTTGGTCTGTGAGTTGACTGTTACCACACAGAGAAAAGATTTTGAGGTTATCACAAAGAAATGCTTGGAAATGTCATCGCAGTGCTCAGCAGAGATCAGAAAAGCAATAGAATAACTGAGAAAGGAAAACAGACCAAATCACTAAACAGCAGCAGGTCAGTAGCACTGTGGATGCTAGGTGCAGCTCTGGTTGCACCTTGGGAAAAGCAGAGAGCAGAGCTGGAAAAATTGGGAGCAGAATACCAAGGGTAGTTCAGAACCCTGAGTACACAGGGATACAGGAATGGCTGAACAGCTGAGGACTCCTGACCTGAACTGACACAAACCATGCTGAATGTTTATAAGGTCCTTTACAGGCCAGAAAGAATGAATTGGGATTTACTCTCCAATGACTTTTTCAATACCAGAGGTTGGGGCACGAGCCAAGTAACCAGATGGAGGTTCAACACCAAGCAGAGGAGATGCTCCTTTGGAGGAGAAGCAAACGAGGTGAGGAACTTTGCTGCCAGAGGATTCTGAGCACGATGAAGGGTCACAGCATTCAAGAAGCAACTGAGAAGAATAATGCTCATCTTTTCTGGATTAGGAAAAGCCCAAGTTACAAACAGTGGGATGAAGGAGAACAGATCAGGAAGGTGCATACTCCTGTCATCCCCTGCTTGGTCTTCACAAATTTTGGTGTGATTCCCCATAACTTTCTTGAGGCCTCTAAGAGCAGCAAAGCATGGAACAATGCCTATGCAAGGAACAATTAGGATCATGCACCCTGTAAAAGACAGAGCTGAGGAGATGCCATAGAAGTCTGTAAAATCAAAAACGATGCAGAGAAAGTGATCCAGAATAAACTGCTCATTCTTTCTCACTACACAGGAACTGGCAAGCTCCCAGCTGAAATGGGTCACAGGTGTAAAACCAACAAAAGGAAGCACTCTTCCCCACAAGATATATATATATAGATACATAAATATATATATAAATTTGTGGAATTCATTGTCACAAGATACTGCAGAGTATAAATGGGCTTAGAATGGGATTAGACAAATTCATGAAGGATAGGCACATTTGTGGCTATGAAACACAATCCTGTGGTTGCAAATTTTCTTTTAGAAACTGAAAAGTGCCGATGTGTCACAGCTCTAGCTAATGCCTCCCTGACCTGAGTGGCTGAATACATGTTCTTAGGTTTCTATAAACTATATAATGTTCTGCATACATATTATAAAAAGTATTAAGTGTAAGCTTATGGTTTCTGGTATATTCTTAGCCTTTGATGGAGAATGAAAATACTATTTTAGGGCATACTGTGAAGAAGGCATGTTGCCAAGATAAGCCTTTGGTGCAAACTGTCTTTTTTCATCTTCCATCAGGGCTTTCTGCATTTCAGTACCTCCACAATTCTTGTGCCATCAACAAACTAATGATTAACAATTTATATTTTCTCTTTCCTTCACTGTTAAAACATTCAAATGTGCATGGCCAGGAACTGATTGCTTTGGGCTCTTTAGTCACACATGTGAACAGTCCTTATTTGCCATTACAGTGCCAAACATGTGCCAGAACTGTTGAGGAACCACCCTCAGATTAATTTAATCTTTAGCATGTTTGCTTGCATGTTTCTAATTAATTAAGGAGAATATTTGGTATTAGGCAATTAGAAGTCTAGCTGTAGATGGTATTAATAGACTATAGCTTTTTAAAATTGAATTTGTCAGCTCTTCAAAAGTATATCAAATCAGCTTGGTATTTTCCATAAATTCGGTGGGGGTGAGTTATGTTTGCCAGTTCTAATTCTTCACCAGTGTGCTGTATCATTCATTTAATTTTTTGCTGTGGTTATTTGTCAAGATGAAGGGCCCACAACTATGTATCTTCCTAAATACTCAAACAGTATTATTTAACAGATCCTAAACTTCCTGTAGTTCCATAACCTCTTGAAAACCAATGGTAATCATCCAGACAGCTTCCTGACTGGCTCCTAAAAAGATCCTTGATGTAAATTATCCAAGCTACTGGTTTAAAAATGGTGCTGTGCATTGCCTTCTGTGATCAACGACAGTTAATTATGTCCCACCATCATTTACCATGACAATGTGATCTATCTTTTCCTCTGAAGACAGAGGATTATGTTTTATAAAAAATTGTGCTTTTATAATTTCAACATTTCTAGTAATAGACCAATATTACCATTAGGATTGTTTTCATTCCAAATCCCCTTACCAAAAAAAGGGTTTTAAAAATTAATTATCTTAGGCATAGCTTTATAGTTTCATCCTGACTGATTTTCTTTTTAAAAAATGATGAAGACTAGTCAGGATTTCATGTACTTCTATGAACATGAAATCTTCTATGCTGGTTCTTAAATTTGTTTGGCTTGAGATTATATTACAGCAATGAAAAATACTGCTCAATGCAAATTTACATGATAATTCGGAATAAATATGAACTGGAAGAAAGAATGCAAATTGGTCAGTACTGGTGAGATCTTCCTCCCACTTATAAGTATGGCTCTGATTTTCAATTCCTCTCTCAAATTCTCCTTGCCTGATTAGAAACTGTATATGAAGTTTAATAAATTCATCAGTTAGTTCTGTAAATTGGTTTAGGGAAGGGTGAATTTAGTCACAGGGAGGCCATGCAGAAGGGAAAGGGCACACACAGGAATGCATCCACAAAGGAGCTGAGCAGTGGGATGGAGGCAGATGGGCATGGCCAGGAGATGCTGGAAGAGGTGGAGATGGACTGTGGCCCTCTGAGGAGGTGGGAGCTGGGCACCAGCCACCCATCCCAAGCATCCCAAAAGTACAGTTCCACCCCTCACACTGTGACAAAGGGAAGACAGCTGTTGTCACTGAAATATGTTTTACACCTCGCTCACCCCTTTCGAGAGCTCATAATTGCCTTTAACCAAACTCTGCTGGATGTTGAATCCTGTTTTAGATTGCATTTTGAAGTCTTTTAGCAAATCCATCCTGCCATTTTGCATTTTGCCTGGATATAAAACCCACACAGACACAGAGCTTTCCATCATAAATTTTGCAGAGGCAAAACAACTATATTAGAAGGAATTATCTTGGTCAGTTTAAATTAAGAAATTCTGTTTTCCTCAATAATGATGACCCAAAGATTTTTAAATTTCATGTAACTTAAGTGTTCAAGAAATTGAATTTATTAGCCTCCATATAATATTAATGATAAATTTGGTTTTCCCTTCAGTTAAGTTAGTACATTAAATAATATTGATGTTTATCATTCTGAAGATGGTCTTAGAAATACTCTCTATGAAATTAGTAGAAATTTTGCTATTGACTTCAATGGGCCCAAGGTTTTACCCCTAGCAATTAGCAGTCATTCTACTGTATAACTTGGCTCCCCAAAGGTCTGCAGAGCTCAGCATAATTATAACAGATTGTGTAATCAGACTGGCAGGACATGCAACTAGCAAGAAGAACCATGTCTACTGCCCTTTTTCTTAAATTTAAAATCAGATATTTCCCAAAACCATGGGTAAATTTAAATGAATGCATTTTCTTTATAAATGCCTAAAATACAAGCTAATGATCAGCATGAGTTACAAGAAAAGATTCAACAAAACATCATGTTTGAAAATATTTACATGTTCTATTTCGTCTCTAATGAGGGAGATGATGTGCAGTTAAGGCTGCCAGGCCATTCTCTAATATGACTGAAGTGTTCTCTCTGCAAAGAGGGAAATAAGGGAGAGAGGGTGGGGAGGAGAGAAACAGAGACTGAGAGAGAGCCCTGTGAGTATAGAATGGAGTCAGTCTTAAATTAGAATTTCCTTTAGCTTGCGAGTACATTAGACAACCAGCATTATTCAGAAAGGTATTGTCAAGGTTGCTGAGCTCCCACCTCACTGCCCTTCCCCCTTACAACTATTTGCAAACTTGTTAGGATTCTTAATATTCACTTTCCTCCCTACAAAATGCTCCAAAGCCCTTAGTTTAAACCAAACACAAGCCAAGCCCTGGGGTTTCTCTCACTCCAGCAGTCACAAGCACACCCATTCCCACCCCGGACTGCGCAGCCCCTGAGCAGGGGGTTGAATGCCTGCACTCAACAGCCAGCACAAACTCCAAACGTGGTTTTCAAGGCACAACCCCAGCAGGCTGGAATAGCTGCATTTGATGGAATTCAGAAGCAAAGCCAGAAAAAAAACAAACCATAAACCCATGTGCATGCGCACCAGGGGGTGGCAAGAAGAGGTTTGGGGAGGGAAGGGAAGCAGATGGGACATTTAATTCAGGGAACAAACTAATTTAAATCTTTCAAGGGGTTTGTTATTATTTCTAGAGTGTTAAGAATGCATTTTTTCCCTGCATATGAAATGCAACATCCCTGCTCAGAAAAGCTCCAAGAAAAAAGCCCAGCAATATAGAATGAAGAGAAAAAGAATCCAGAATGTTTTAAGGACATTCTTTAAGAATACTACAATTTATATATTTCACAGATTAAAATAAATAATCATAAATGTGCGGTTGGTGTAGGTCTCTTGGGTAAAGGCAAAAGCAGGCAGATTTATAAAATGGGTTTATGTGCCAGGGTGATTGTAATGGCTCCTTCTGTCAGGTAAACACATAATTAGGATGTTTTCAAATAAATGTATCATGCACATGATTGAAGCCAATCCAGGCTGCAGTATAAATATTATGCCTTTTTTTTTTGAAGTTGTATAATTACCTATCTACCCATGGAGCTTCTCGCCTGATAGGCATCTATTTATGCAACACCACACTGTGGCTCTTCCACAGGTGCTGTAGCACATACTTGCTGAACATGCAGCCCGTCTGATTTTTAAAGTGCAATATCTCAGCTTTCTCTCAAAATACCAATTTTGCCTCAACCTCTTTTTGCCTAATTGCTTCTTAGATTTATTGTTTAATTAAAACCATTCTAGGGTTATATAAACAACAAATCCCACTAATGTGTGTTTTTTTTTACATACAAATTATCTTCCAAGGGATTATGTATCTTCAGCTTGGGAAAGGATTCCATCCTCCTTGGCTGGGCTGTCACTGCCAAGCACAGCCTCGTGGTCAAAGCTGTAAGTTGAAGTTTATGATGGCAGGGTGACAGAGCTGTATCTATGGAGTCAAAGTGGCAATACTAAACACCATTTGAAAGACTGATGCAGTCTTTAAGCCGATGCAATAAAAACTCTTCTTTATAGCATTTTCATACGGAGTCTCACAGCATGTCTGGTCATGCACTAGGGAAGCATAAACAGGATGTGAATGATGAGTTGCATGAGGAAGCACCCTAAGAGGACTCTGAGGGACATCACCTTCATGGCATGCCTTTCCTCAAAGTCCTCCTCACCAGCCAGGGTCCTGTGGGAAGGCACAGCATGGGGACATGCCACACGCCACTGCCCACGCACTCTGCAGTGTTGTCTGAACTCCTCACCCACAAAACAATGTTTTTACTCCCAGCCTGGACACCTAGATCTTGTCTTCAGATCTGAGGTTTGAGCTCCAACCCCTGTTCATCTAGTTTTGACAATTTGGAAACCTCTGCTAAAATCCCTGCACCTGGAGAAAGTTCTAGTGAGATACCCAAGTTTTAGCAGCACAACTGCCCCTCAAAAAAACCCAACCAACCAACCAACCAACCAACCAAACAAACAAACAAAAAAAAAAAACCAAAGAAAACAAACAAACAAACAAAACCAACAACTCAGATATAAACGTGCATTTGGATGTTTGTATAGGAGGAAGACTGGGAAAATGGTTTTTCCACAAGGAGCATATGCTGAAGTTCCTGGAGCAAGAACCCAGATCTTACAAGAATTGTGGCTGTCTGCAGCCTTTCAATATTAAAGGGTTCTGTAGCAGATAAGAGCAGGATAATAAAAGCTAATAAAGATGAAACTGGACAAATTCAAACTAGAAATTAAGACACACATTTTTAACCACAATAGAATTAAACAGCTTCCAAAGGGATGTAATAGAATGCCTGAAACCAGAGCCCATTCTGGCAGTTGGAATCACAGGTGGAATGAAGGATGGCTTGGAGAGGGCAGCTGGGCTTCAGGAGCTCTGTGCTGGAGCAGCAGGCTGGAGATGTAAGGCAACCACCTGGAGGGAGGTTTTTGGGGGCAGAGCTGCCAACTTCTGTGACCACTTCCTATTTCTTTCTCCATCCTCAACTCACATCCTACAGCCCAGCCTCTCCCACACTCTGTAGGTGTCCCTTTTCCCCCTAGAGCCTCCATGCTCATCTTCAAGCAGCTCCCTCTTCCACCGGTTCTCCGGCATGTCAATGCCTCCAGCTGTGAAGGGGAAGCCTCAGGCTTGGCATCCTGCTGGGAATTTGGAATAGGGACTCAGATAGGAAAGAGGAAGCGAAGAGGGTGTTTGTTGCCAGGGTTGGGCTGGGGGGATTGCAACTGTTGCTACCGCGAGGGGCTGCCTCCCTTCTCCGAGCTGGAAAAAGCAGAGTGTGGAGATGATTCACTCTCTGGCACTGAGGTTCTCTCCTTTAGTCTCTCAGATGCAACACATAAAAAGATGAAGTGCATCCCTGATTTACCCCAGTGTGGGCTGCGTTGTGCCCCAATGGTAATGCAAAGCAGCCTCCTGAATTTACAGCTGCTCTACACAGCCAGCACAGAACACGGCACCCAAAGCACTCAGATCCTTCGGTCCTACAGATGGAAGTACTGACAGATATTTTAACCCAGGGAAACCTTTTAAAATCAAAGTAAGCACAAAGCAATACCCTTTACATTAAGCTGTAATTTTACATAGAATTTAGGCTGCAGAAAGGAAGTGTCTGTTGTCCAACAACAAAAGCATAAAGCGGTCCTGGTGTGGAAAGTATCCCTGCCTTCCCCCTGCCCCAAGTCCTCGGCCCAGCCCTTCACCTCTTGCTGCTGCCAGCATAAGAAAGGCTGCAAACACATCATTAAAACTTGACTTTTTTTTTTTCCACATTAGTTTTAACCCTGACTTGACCCCTGATTTGATTGATACTGCAGACACGTCTGTTAATGTAAAGGAAAACCTGGTATCAGGTGGGAATAAGATGACATGGATGCTTCTTTTGGTGGCAGCACCAGCTTTTTCAGAATTCAATTGTATGTGAAGGTCAGGTCTTAAAATATTAAGTGTCCCTGGCCATGCATGGAGATGCCCCTCATCAGGAAAATGGGGAAAGGCTCATCTCAGTCGCAGCTTCGCTCTGTCCCTGATGCTGGGGATGGCAGCAGTGGGTGGGAAGAAGACATCCTCAGATGGGCTCATCTTCCTCTCAGCTGCCTGAAGCAAATCCACACCCAGCCACAGCAGCTGAAGCTGGCTTGTGTCCTCTCCCTTGCAGTTTCATTTTTATTAGTTTCGATTGCTCTAAATCAATCCCTAATACAGAATATGATGCTACAGTGAGCCACAAGAATGCCCAAGGGAACTTATTTGTACAATCATTTTTACAGATCATTTTGTATCTTATGTGAGATTTTGAGTGGCAGTTCTATTTAATGATCATCAAGATGAATTGTCTGAGAATTTAGGGTTCTTTACCTACTTTTTAAAAGTCACCAGGTTCACTACACCTCTCCTCCTGAACTCAGTTATTCCTTTTCTTTTTCACTCAGAAGTGGCTGGAGGATAGGGAGAGCAAAACTGAGTTCATCACCTAAACCAAATATGAATCTGATAATCACACTATTTTCTTTCAGTATCTTTTCTAAATTGGAGTTCTGACAGCAGTTAAACCTACCTTCTAGAAGTTATCTTCCTGCTAATATCCCATGGAATGAAAAGTAGAAAAAATTATATAAGACTACAATTTTCCTGGCTTTGTGAATTTTGGGGGTGTACTTTGAAGAACATCAAAAAAGATTTTTTTGAGAAAGAGGACACAGAAATCTTCAGACCAGTCCAGCCCAGACATCTCCATGCCCTGCCATGACCAGCAGTGGTTAATGCAGGTGAAGGTGTAGAAAGTGCCAAGACAAGCGTGGACTGCTTTGTTCTCAGCATGTTCTGTTTGACCTCTAATAGTTAAAGACTGGCTTGCACCAAAACCAGAAGACAGAATACTTCAGGATGGTTTTAGCCATTAAATATAATGGCTAAAATATTCTTGGTATCAGAGGAATGTAGCGCAGAGATAACATAAAAATTGTGAAAATCTTCAACATACCAGCACAGTACATTGGAGGGATGAAAGAATGGAGATTGAGGGTGACACCCCTGCCTCTTGGTCACAGGAAAATCTCACAAACTGAAACTTTACCCAAACAAAACAAAGACTCCAGCACAGCATGTGCAGCTCTCCTTCTTGGGAGAGAACGGGCAGAGAGAACAAATCACCCAAGCCTGACATGAGTCACATCAGTTCATGCATGACTGAAAGGTGCCCAGATACTACAGCCATGAGCCCAGTTCAAGAACCTATTTTAAAAAATATGGCAAGCGGTGTGGTAGAACTGTTAAAAAGGCATGGAAACAGAAAAAAATGTGGGGTAGAGAAATAAAACTGTGGGTGAGTTCAGTACCTCTGTTTTGGAGTTTGACTTGGAGGCAGACCGAGGAAGGAGAGCTTGGAGGCACAGAGAAGATGGCCAGTCCCCAGGGCCACCACTCAGCTCTGCAAGTGCTCAGTGGGGGAGAGCTTTGGGGATTGTGTGTGTATATGTGTGTGTGTGTATTTGTGCATCTCTGTGTGTGTGTGTGCAGGAGGAAACAGGGCTGGAAAGAGAAGAGAGAGATAGACAAGCCCAGAGAGCTGCTAGAATGAGGGTCAGCAGATGGGAACAAGCAGGTGAAGTTTGGTTTAGAGGCAGGATGAGGAAGAAGTCTTGCAGCTTTCTGTACGGGCCAGGGTTCAGGAAGGAGATGGTCAGGAATGCCCAGCCAGCCCATTTAATTTGCTGAACACGCCTAACCCTTCAGTTATGGAAAAATGCCATCTCAACGTGCTTTTAAAAACAAACACTAACACCAATCTAATATTTGCAGAGTGACTATGGGAGCCAACTCTTCCCCACTTTGACAGCACAATTCCATACAAGAGCACTGCAGATACTTTATTCCTAAATTTGAACAAAATCTCTACCCTGTTTATAGCCTAGCCTGTTCCTCTCCCATCATATTGGTCTTATTTAAACTTGCAGAGAGACATTTTCAAAGTTGGGACACATTTTCCACATCTGTTACTCTGAACACCTTAATGGGAACAGTGCTGAGAAACGACACTGGTATTATCACCACTGAAGCAACCGATTGCGAACAGGCTGCACCTTTATCCTAGAATCATGATAGAAAGGTTAGTTAAATTTAAACAAAATGTATTCCCTTAAATTCCAACCATCTTTAATAGGAAAAGCTATAACCTCCCTGATGCACAAAACAGCCCTTGCAGCTGATGTCTGAAGCCTGCACCTGTCATTCCAACAGAGGTGACCTCTGAACAAGAAAGCCATTCTATATAAACACTGAGTTAAGTGACTTTCCCCATGTCTCCTCAAATAACACCCAAATATCTTTTCTTGTCAAAATCTTGCACTTGTCCCATAGTATACACAGTAAATTATGACAACCGGTGACTTATTTGAAGGCTGAAGCCCAAAGCAAGAGGTGCTGGTGCTGAAAGACATGTAACCAGTCACCAGCCTCTAAAATATTAAGCTATAAAATACAAATCTATTTTTTACAAAAACAGTGTTAAATTACCTGTCAAGACAGCTGGTCCCTGCTGTGTTTTTTTTGGTTTTTTTTTTTTTTTTCTTTGAGGTAGCAGAAGGAATTAATTGAAGAAAAATATCATTAGAGGATCATTTCAGTTTACTTCTCTAATACGTGACTGTTCTGCAATAGGGTAGCAAAATTCTGGGAAGCATTTAAATCCTGCTCAAGCTTATGAGATTAAGCATCATATATCCCTCATTCTGGCCTCTTCCTAGGTGTGAATTCTGTCCTGTGAGCACTGCGAGGATTAGTCCTGCAGACCAGCAGAGGACTGATTCTTGTGCCTACCACTGCCGGTGTTTGTCACACCATGGTCACACCCTGCAGCACTGTCACCTTCCCTGGCACCGTGACATTCTCATGCTGTTGACACCGACCGGCCGCTGCAGCCTGGTCACTGCCCAGAGCTTGCACGCGGAGCTTTGCACTGAGAGAACTCACTGTTGGCTGTAAGAGGAATAAGTACAAGTCAGACGCGAAATTCCACTCTGCCAAGTTCACGGCTGCCTGTCGCTCTCCAAGCCAGATCTGGCGCCTGTAAAATATCAGCTAGGAGATCCCAGCTTACACACACACAGCTGGGCAGGACCCAAACCCCTCCTCTGTGCCTTTACTGGAGGAGACTGCAGCACCCAAATGCTTCTCCTTGACTTCTTCACAGACCTCAGCTGTGGATCAGAGCTATGGTACCCATTCTGTCTCAGAGGGCTTCTGACACCCTTTTGCCATTCACACAAAGAGGCTGAGATTATCTATTGTGGGAGCAGTACTTTATTCTTATCACTTTTTCAGGACTACAGCTCTCAAACATGGAGGTAAGAATATGGAACTCCTCATTTAGTGCAACTGGAAAATTTCAGGTCTGATCTCTCAAAAAGAAAATTCCATAGACAGCAATTGTGTCAGCTCCTTTGGGAATATAAATATCAATCCAACATATTTGTCCTGTTTGCCTGTCATCTGTTGCAGCAGAGCTGTGGTCAGAGTGATCCTTCTCCCAGGTACTCTTGCTGTATCTGCTCTTTGAATTACGTTTTTATCTTAGGTGGCTGCTGTCAGCAGATGCTGCTGAACAGAACCAAGGGCAGAATCCATCCTGCAGTCAGACATGAAGTTGATGATATGGTCAAAGAAAAGCACCAGCTGTACAATCCTATAAAATACTAGAAATTGATAAGAGGTGGAGTTCTCTGAGGAAGCAGAAGCCATTTGAGCAGAAACATTTCTCGTGCTGGAGAACAGTATTTTGGGATACCTGGTTTAATGTAAAACATTTGGCATGACTTCACCTGCTAGTTGGATGTGAGATGAAAATTTGAGGTGGATTGTTATGGCAGAAAGAGGGTGTGGAAAAGTTTAGTCAGCACAAAAGTTTAACCTTGCTAATAAGGTCTATAAATCTGCTGCAAGGATAAGACAATGCCACTCCCTGTCTCAATACTTTAATCAAAACCCACTCCTGTACACATAAGCTGTATTAGTGCCATTATTTATCTCATACTTACCAGACAATATGAACTTTCAAAAGGGAATTTTTTTTAAGGTCTCTAAACACAGTCTCCAGTATTTTCTTAACTACTTCATGGCTTCTTTTAAAATGCTTTCAACGTGGTCAGAAAATTGAATATAAAAGTAGGCAGGACTAAAAATTAGTAGGAGGAAAAAAAAAAGGATTGGGTTGAAATTACATTTCCAGAAGCTCCTGCTTTCACTGGTGTGAAAGTGAGGAAGGGCGTTCTCAGTCCCCAGATGGATTATCTGGCAAGGCTGAAATCAGACAGAAAGCTTTGATCCAATACCAGGAATCACTGCTCAACAGTTGTTAGAGACAAACAAAAACCAAGTCTAAAAGCCCAGTCACTCCACAAACCTGGGCCAGGCTGGAATTGCTGCAGCCACCTGCCTCGGATCTCAGTGCAAATCTGTCCCTTCTTTCCTAGGTTGCCTTGATCTGAAAGCTTGTGCTTTCAGTTTTCTGCCGTGGGCTGCCGTGCTCTGAAAGCTTCTGCTTTGCCTTTGCACAGGGCTATAAAAGCCTGTGGGCACCAACAGGGCTTTCAAAACTGAGTCAACCTGTCCTCTGGCACATGGCAACAGGGCTGGCAGGTGATCTCATTTCTCTGCTGTGCTACTAGCTCCTGTGAGACATTAGCTAAGTCAATTAGCTTAGGCTTGCATCTGTTTTTCACCTCTAAAAGCAGGACAGTAGTAATTTCCTATCTCACAGAAATCCTGTGAAGACAAATACATTAGCTTAGGAAGTGCTTAAATATCAGTGTGATCAGTGCTCTTCTCCATCTCTTTGGCAGCCTGTATTTTGTAGCCTGGAAGCCTGTGGTCTGCCAAACCATGAAGGATTGGAGCTGAAGACCACCAGATCAACTCTTGGACTGGCTGAGCACAGATGTCTTCACAATGAAAGCCAGAAAAACACAGCTTCTCAGGGAACTGACAGGAACGGAAAAAAATGAAGGAGATGCAAACTTTGGCAGAAAACACAGAGGAGAGCAGAGACCAATCCAGCAGTAATTGTATTTTGTGTATTGTTTGCTTTAACTTACAAAATGTAAGATGTATTTTACATGACATATGTCAGTCTTTCCATTGCCATTCATTTAGGGTTAGAAAAGAACACCAAACTGAAATTCTTGGGATGTGAATGCATGCAGACCATGCTGCACTGCTTTTCTGAGTAAGTGGTTACATTTTAGAAGAGTCTTCCATGAGACAACTGCCATTACTATGCTGGAATTTGACCCTTAGCAGGAGGTCATTTCAATTTTTGTCTTGGTGTCCAGCATGCCCAGGGTCTTCTTCTGCACATTTTATTCAGTCAGGAGTAGAAAACTTTTCCTATTTAATAGTGCCCAAAATATATCTACACACCAGGAACAAATTTTCTATTGGTCCTTGATTTTGGTTTGCTTGCTTTTTTCCACAATGATATTAGCTTCCTGGTTTGGTGTGAGGAGAAGGAACTATGAGGATTTTTACTCGTGTTTATGTGCTTTGTAGGACCTCTAAGGCATCATTCAAGTGGGGATCTCCATTGTGCTAAGCTCTATGCAAAGCTACAATATGAGAGAGCACATATCCTGACCAGAACTGGTTCGCAAGCTGAGTCAACCAATGCAGAAAGGGCAAGACACTTTTACATGCTTTCCAGAAGGGTACATGAGGAACCTACAGGCCTTGGCCAGAAAACAGAAGAAAATAACACTTTAGCATTGTGATTGCCCTATTACTATAAAACTGACTTTTATTTCTTCAAAACTACATGGTGTAGTTAAGTAAAATTACGGGCAAGTTAACTTCCTCTTAAAGATTTCTCAGTCCCGACAATTTAGTGCTATGGATGAGGAAACATCAGGGCTCTCTCTCCAAGGCTTCAGTTCCTTCAACTGGAGAATAACAGAAATGGGCAACACAGATTGTTTTTTTTATTATTTGGAGCAAAACAGTGCTCTAATAATCCTGTTTTACAAAGGAAATGAAAGAGTCTTGGGGGTAATATTGAAAAAATGGTGGGCAGTCAGAGTCAGGGCCATATGGTCCTCAAGCTGTGCTGTCAAGCAGATCTACAGATGGAGATGTATTATCTTACATGAGCACCAAGTTGAGCATTGCACCAGGCACTTGTGAATCAGACCAGAAGACCTGACAATACAATTGACAATTACTATAAAATCAGGTGAGAAACAGTCAGCAACAAGAATACTCCCTCCAAGAAACCCCAACAGTTGGAGAGAGGACAAGCTTCTGACAGACTCTGCAGTTTACAGATTCAATCTAGATTATTTAGCAAATTTCGCAACATCTGAAACAAGATGGGAAGTTGTTCTGACAAGTCTTAAAAAACCCCAGCATCCTGGTCTTTTGATTTTATACCAATTTATTATGTTAAAGGCAAACCCCACTGTATCTATACATTAGATGGCTATCAAGTGGCACACAGGATAAGGGTATGGGTGTGTGCATTTACTCTAAAGAGCTGGATCAAAGGGAAAGAAGAGCTAGCAGGAGCAGTGACCTCCAAATCAAGTTCTGCAAATACACACTGAGACTTTGCTTTCCAAAAGGCTGGGCAGGAAGGAGCCAGGAGAGCTACTGAGATGATACACTTGGGTGCTATGTATGAACTGGTGGATCATTCTCAGGGCTTTAGGACTCTTGTACACCTCCTTACAGAGTACAGCTCTGGTGACAATATGCCACTGTGTCCTGTACTATACAAGCCCCTGAGGAAGATGTCTTTGCTTTGAGGAGCAGTGCCCCATAATTGTGAAGTCCTCAAAGAGGTAAAGGGATGAAAAAGCAGCCACCCCATATCAAGTGGAGCACAAACCACCAGTGTCTAGTGGGCTTACACTATTCATAGCTTTCCAGGTTTTTACGTCATTCAATAGATTGCATGGGGGAGTAACAAAGAGTTTAGGGTGGTAACTGTATAAGAAAACTCATTGTTTCATGATTCAAATGATTAATGGCTTACACCCATGGGACAATCATTTACCTGCAAGTCTTGGCTAGAAGCTTCAGGGCATCAAAAGTTTATGAGGCAGCTCTGTGTCAGTCACATGAATCCACATCTGTGAGGGTGTTTAGGAACGTGCATCTTTAGGTGTCTAAAAAGATCTTAAAGATTTATCCCACAGATTGGCCCAATATTTCAGTGTCTCCACTCAAAAATTCTTAAACATCTGAGAAGATTAGTAAAGCAACACTAAGCCACACATCTTCCACTTTTCAAGCAAACTTCAATAACCTGTTGCTTATACATAAAATGAATGGGGCTCGAGCAGACATGACCCTGCTTAAACTTGCCAACATGTCTACTCCATGAGCTGGGGCTCTGGCAGTTCCGTGAATCCCTTCTCTGGAGTATGGCTCTCCAGCCTTCCCCGTGGTCTTGCGCTCCAGAGCATCCTGAAGCAGATCCAAATTTTAACACAGAGAGTGGAGCCCATGGGCACTTTGGCAGTGCTGCATGGCACTCAGCCAGCACCACTTACTCTAAGCTCCGTGGCCTCACTGTGTAATGCACAGAAGGGCTGTTTTGCAGCAATATTTGGACACAGTGTAGGAAGGAAAATATCCCCAAAACCAAAGGCTTTAGGTGCCAGAGCTTCCTGCGGTGTGGCAGGGGTGCAAAACTGGCTCTAGGTGCTCAGTTCAAGGCCAAGACAAGTGATGCATGAGGAACCAGGCATCACATTCAGTAGTGTGAAGTCCAGTGCTCCTAAGAGTGCTTGAGGCAACAATGCCGGGACAGAAGAAAAGCCTCTACAAACAATTTGGCTCCTTACCAGCACCCTGGCTGAAGGAGATGAGATGATAATGGCAAAAGATCCACAAAGGAACACAATTACCACACACAAGGAGAAATCCTGGAGACCAGAGAGGGGAAGAAAAATCAACATGCCGTGGGAAATGCCTCAGTGACCCCAGAACGGTGCGCAGAGAACGGCAGCAGGGAGAAACCACCGAGCACCGTGGCCCGCGCTGACGCAACCCTGGCTCTTAGGAAGGGTTGGGCAACGAGCCAAAGAGCACCAACATACTCGGTGCAAGGACCTGACTGACTTAACCCTTCCACCGTCTCAAAAACCCGCAGAAAATACACCTCAGTTCTTTATTTCTCAGTTCAGGGTTCTGGATGGGGGAGCAGGAAGGGCTGGACGGAGCAGACGAGCAGCAGCGCGCTGGGTGAGCGCACGGGCTGAAACACCGCGAACAGCCACGCCACGGCCAAACCATCACAGCCCGCAACAGGTCCCAGCGCGGCGCTCCCCCGCTGCCGCGGAGAGCCGCGGGGAGCGAGGAGGGCTCCGCTCTGCCACCCGACCGCCGCTCCTCGCAGCTACCGCGGCCACCCCCTCCATCTCGGGTCTGAGCCGCTCTGCGACCGGGGGTTAAGAGCGGAGAGACCGGGCAAAGGGGCCCGCTCCGAGGCACAGCGGGGCTGTAGCCCCTTCCCCCGACAGCCGGCCGAAGAGGGCGGGGGAGCCCCCCCAGCTGCCAGTCCGGCTCCTTCCGGCGGCGCCTCCAGAGCGCCCGCCCCGGGCCGCGGCCGCGCCCTCGCCCGCCCCACCGAGCCGCCCCCCGCCC
>JACBWW010000016.1:15401664-15466664 GCA_020086605.1 Lanius collurio
CGCGGCGGCGGCTGAAGGAGGAGTGGAGCGGAGCTGCCGGCGGGGAGCCGAGTGGGTTCTCGCACGGCGCCCGGAGGCAGCATGCGGACGGCGGAGCCCCGGAGCCCCGGTAAGTGGCTCGGCTGCGTCGCCTCTCCCTCCTCAGCCCCGTGTCCGGCTTCCGACACGGCGGGATCGTCTCCCTGGGAGCCGCCAAACTCCGCCGCCTGTTGAGCCCCGCGGATCGCCGTCCCCGAGCGATGGCCCTGCCGCCCGCTTCGGCCCCGTCGCCGCCCCGTGTGCCCCGCGGGGGCCGCCGTGCGGTACCGGAGCCCCCCCCACTGTCCTCTGGGGCCGCCACGCGGCTTTCCGGCGGCCACCGGCTGCTCCCCGCGGAGCCTCCCCGGGTCGGCGGGGGGCAGCCAGGCACCTGCCGGAGCCACGGTGCTGGGGGCGCGGGGATCGCCGCCACGGCGTGACCTTCCCAGGCGGGCTGCGGCTCTCGGGACACCCCCGGCGGGCGGGCCTCTGGCGGTGGGCTCGGGGGAGAGGGGTCGCGCCTCGCGGGGCGCACCGCTGAGCGCCGCGGGGCGTCCCGGGCGGGGTGCCTCAGCCGTGTGCCAGACGTGGGGCGGTCGGCAGTGGCCCGAAGCGTTTCCCGCGGCTGGCGCCGGCCGTTTCTGCGGCGGGAGCAGGGAGCGAGGGAGGGCGCTGCAGCGGGGGGCGGCAGACCGCGCCTTTCCCCCCCGGTGGGGCGAGCCGCCGCCTGGGAGAGCGCGGGGCTGCCGGGCGGCGCCGTCTTGGGTGGCGAGAACAAAGGGCCCCCGGCGGGAGCAGGCAGGAACTCTGCCGCTGCTCCCGGGGTGCCAGCTCCCCACACCGGGGTGGGGGTGGGGGTATTCATCCCGTTCTTCCTCCGTTCGCCCTCCCGAGGGAGTGCGGCTGCAGCCTCCGCGGGGCCAGCTCCTGCCCCGCAGCCGCCTCCGCAACCTGTTGTGCCGCCTGCCTGGTCGGGGGTGCCGGTGGGGCGGGCAGCGCTCCCCCGCGGGACACCCAGGGGGGCGGGCGGGCTCGCGTGGAGCGGCGCGGGGTGGGCGCAGGCAGCCCGGGGCGAGCGGGAGCCGAGGCTGGAGGCGAAGGCAGTGGGCGGGTGCGTTTGCCTTCGCGGTGGTTTCTGCTCCCACAAACTGCTAAGACCCAACTTCAAGCAGTTCAAATAGCTGGCGTAAATTAAATTCAATGAAAGAAAGTGTTTCCGCGCTGTTAAAGGTCTGTTCCCGCGAACCTCTTGTGTGGGAAAGATGTGGTCTGTTTCCAGGAGACTGACTGGGGCAGCTGTTTTAAGGCGTTTTGGAGTTTCGTGTTTATTTCATATATAGCCAAATGAAGCCGTATTGTCAGTATCAAATACAATATTCTCTTGTCAAGTTTAGAACTGAGCTGTAAAAAGTGATTTGGGCTGACGATAACTGGATAATCAAATCTTCAGTTGAAAATTTGTTGGTTTAGAGATCTCTGAAGGCAGCTAACTTGTGCAGGGACAGTGAACAAATAGAGTTTCCTTATGCTGTTTCTGTAACCACCTTTGTTCATTTTTCAAGGTAAATGCTGGGGAAATGACAAATTTAATTTAAGATTACCAAGGTCCTGTGCTGCAAATGACTTACCTCCGTGTCTGGTTACTGGGTGATTGTTCCAAGACTGCCAGTTTGGCTTTGAAAACAGATTTTTAAATAAAGTCTACTGCATTCATTATGGTAATGCAGGAAATGCGTGGCTCACGAGGTTGGTTTTATGGAAGGAACAAGTGTACTTTAATCCTGATTTTATTATTTCTACTGTGGTGGTTTGCTGTGAGACCGAGGACATAGGAGTAATAGATATCCATGCTGCAAAGCGCATGATCAGCAATCTGAACTTCGAAAGCAAAGAGTAAAATCTGTGTGGCAAAGCAGCTAGTTTGTGATCTGAATGTGTGGTGGGTGACAGTGTTGAATTATTTAAGTTGTCAGTTTCTGCCTTTACCAACCGTCTTTAGGTGCAAGTTTCTTAGCCTACATCTAGCTTTTGAAATAGGATGCAACGTGACCACATATGTGGAGGGGTTAAAACAGCTTATGGCCAAAAAGTTAACACATAACTTCAACTCAAGAGATTTTTATATTCCGTTTAGTTACAAATATTGCCATCAGCCCTTGTCTTTGCATGTGTGTGACCATGAATATGTCTTGGCTACATACTGGTTGGGGCCATTAGCAAAATAGTAGAAGACACAGACAACATATTATTCTCATTCATGTTGCCAATGAAAATGTCAGCTTCTGGAAAATCAAAGTAGAAGCCATCCTATGTTGTATGTTGATTGTGGATTGAGAGGTATGCAGGTATTTTAAATTTTATTTTTTTAAACTAAGTCTTGCTTTTGGGAATGTGAGATAATTGTCATTGGCAAAAGCAGAGAAGACAGTCAAAGCTTGTGATTATAAAGAGAAAGATCTAAGCTTGTGGGTAACGGAGAAGAAATGTTTTCCTCTTTGTGTCCACATAATGCAGGGCTGTGGGAAGATATGCTTAATGAAGATGATTATTGCTGTGGCTTTCCATAAATCCACTTGTAATGGAGGCTTTGTACAGTTACTTCTGAATCTGTACATTTAAAAACTGCAAATAGCGATAATGGAGTTGGCTAATAGCAGACTGTCAAGTAAGTGCAATCCTTGTGATAATGTTCAGCCATAGATCTCCATTTAAGCATTACTTTTAAGCAGAAAATGTTTCTTATAGGTCATAGTATATGCAGTTGGGAGGAAAATGCCCCGGAGTTGTTGCTGCCCATTCTTGAATCTTAACCAGGTGACTCTAATTGGGCAAAAGGTGCTTTTTCTCTCCAGCTTTTTATCAGATAGCAGGAGATGTACAATTCAGTAGATCCATTTGATGTGAATCTAGATAGTAGAAAGGAATACTAATAGTAACTAGCTCTAAGGGACTGACTGAAGAAGTTTACCTGAACAGTAAACCTGTGGCTGTATGCAAATTAAAAATGGGACTTGTGCCTTTTGAAGAATTGCAAACTCCTGGGAAGCATTGGCATGAGCTGGATGCCACCACATGATAATCCGAGTCTGAGCTGATCTTGTTAGTAGTATTAATCAGGACAAATCTTTCTGTTTCAGGGTTTTTTTAGTGCCTCTTAGAAACCACGGTTGAGAATTAAATTACTCATGTCTGTTTTGCAACTTAAAAGGTGAAGTTAAGACAGTAGAGAAAGTTTTTAATGTGGTATGTTGCCCCAGTACAGAAGGATGTAAAATCACCTATTATTTTCAAGGAAAGCACTTGTAGTAGCTACTGGCTGTTTTATATAGTGTTCTGAATGAATGCAGTTTTAACTTACATAGCTAAGAAACAGCTTTTGAAGGAAACTGACAGGAGAGTTGCTTATGTTTATGTTTGGAGTAATTCATTGAGAAATATTTGTGATGCTCTCCATCATTGCTGGCTCTCCTTTAAAAGCAATGCTTTGGCTTTCATATTTCATACAATATGTGAGGGTTCCTTATGTGGATTTACTTCGGCTCAAAATCTGACCATAAAAGTAAGCTTTGTTTCTACAGACCTTAGTGCAGTGTTCAAACCCAAAATACATGCTTCCTTTCCAGTAAAAACTTGTAATTACATGGGGTGGTAGCGAACTGGAAAGTATTGCAAAACATATGTAAGAATACTGTCGTACAAACTCTAAAACTGACGAATGACTCACTGCGCCAGTGCTATATCAAATTCTATCTATATACAAGGTTTAAATGACAAGTTTACTTTAGGCAGGGAATATGCAATTTTCTTGTACTCTTTCCTCATCTAATGTCAAGTGAGCTTAATGAAATGGTGCATGTGGGCATACAGGAGGTACCAGTTGTAGAGCTTTAATGAGCAAGGGGAACAAGCACTGCTTGGCTCTATTTGTTAAGGTGATGGATGTAACTACTCTTACATTAAAACGAAGTTCATGGTACTGATGCTTATTTTGAGATTTTTTTTTTAATGTACCTCCTCATCATTTGTTTATGTGTGTTTACTAACGCTGGTTCTATTTTTGTTTTCTTTGGGAGAGAGTATTTGGCTTTTAAGCAGCATACATGTTTGTCATTATTAGTTGAATTTAACTGGCATTTTGGCAGCATTCTTGTGAACATAAAATTCAGGTCACTGCCAAAATGAAAATGGTATAATGGTCAGCATGGGGAAGGGCTCATGATTGTAAAGAGGAAAAGGCCACTTTCCACTGCAACAACACAGGTTTTATTCATGCCTTTGACACTGCCATTATGAAAAGCTTCACTTTCGGGAGAGCTTCCCCCAAAAAAACAGAACATGTTAACAGGCAGTAACATCCTGTACCTGGGAAGCCTGTGTGAGCTGGGAGAGGCAAGGAAGAGTGGAGTGTAGGTATCAGAGTCTTGTGCTGCTTCCCTGTGTCTCTCACATGTATGTGTGTGTATCATCTGTGGAATCCTGGCCTGCAAAGCTAAGGAACCCAGCAACCACTCAGCACTAGGAGGAAGAGAAACCCAGTATTGACTTGGCCCTAGACAGAAGACTTTAAACTGTTCACTATCTTTTCTTTTAATGTCTATTTTAGCCATTCTGTCACAATGCCTGTCCCTTCTGCTCTCTGTTAATCATCATCTTTCTGGGCAGTGGGAAAGATGCCTTGGTCTTTGCTTCATGTTGATCATGAGAGCTTAGTGACCAATGCCTGCAAGTGTTTGCTGTCTGTAGGAAGGGCGAAGTCTCCTGAGACGGTGAAAGGAGGCCAAGTAGGGGATGCTGGAGCACTTGCTGTTTAATGTCAGTGTGCACACAATGTTTATACACCTGTGCCTAAGCAGAAAAAAAGAATGAAACAGGTCTTGCTCCTTCAAGGACTCAATTATCTGAGAACTTTATTCTAAAGATTGGAAATACAGAGATAAGTTAGGGTTCTTGGAGCAGAGGATGGAAGCAATGTTTATAAAAAGCCTGGTTGAGATCAAAATTGACAAAAGTATCTCCTAATATGTGGGAACTGTACTCAGAGGAAGCTCTGTTTGGATGCTTTAAGGAAGTTCAATCCACTGTGTAGCTGAAATAGGGCAATACCATTAATATGGGAAGGAATAGGATGGTCCCATTCTTATTCTTGTCCTTTAGCAGGCATAGAAGCTTCCAGTTTACAACCTGTCCAAAAGACATTTATTTCTTGGCACAAAATTTCAGCTGCAGCTGGCAAGTGGGTAAGTACTTTCTTCCAGCGTTACTGAGAAAGAGGAATTATTTAGGTTGGCACAAGAAGTTTATAGTTTGGAGTTGTCACATGAAATTGAACAGAGAAAAAACATGAAGGCCAGGCATGTGGCATTGCTTTCAAAAGCACTGCTGGAAATCCGGTCATCACTCGAAACCAAACAAAGCATGCATGTGCTTGACCATGGTGAGGAATTATCTGACGGCTTCATAGGCCTCTCTTTCTTATTTTTTTTGGTTTTTTTTTTTTTTCCTCCTGCAAGTGTTGTGTTTAACCCTGAATTGCATGTGTGTATACAAAGAATAACATCTGTTCTATTTTATGAGATCCACAGAGTGCGGTTGCTTTTCTATCCCTCCTGTGTATGGATTCTTCTCTCATGTATCATCCTTGCTGCTGAAGACAGCCAGGCACTTGAGCTTTTTAATATCTTTTCTCTCTTTAGGGGCAGGAAGTTATTCATGGGATGGTACTTGATTCTTCAGTTAGATTTCCTCACAAAATTATATCTTACAGTGTTTTGGAAAAGTCATTATTTTCCTGGAGAGTTTCCTGAGTAGGTAAAGAAGTGGGATGATCTGCATCTGTTTTTCTGGAGGAGTTTTGATAGTTGTTTTATCAATGGGTTAGATTTTCTTCTCCCTAGATACATTTTGATAGGATGATTAATTGGGAAGATAAATGAGATCTGAGAAGTATGAAAAAGGCTAGTCTAGTGTTTAGATTTTAGGTTATATATTTAAAAAAAGATACATTTTACCTGGCAAATACTGTGCTTTTGCTCTTTTGTCTTGAAGAATAACCATAGAAGTGGCAAAGTAGCCTTTTGGACATAGTGAGTTAAGAATGTGTTGAGGTGTTACATACTTGGAAGATGTGAGATGGGTGCAAAGAAAAAAAGTGACCTTGTTTTTAGATGGAGTTGTTGGCTTTTTACAAACTACTGTTTTCTTCAAATGCAAAGGAGTTATGTTTGTTTATATCTTATTAAGTAACATTTGTTTCACCAAATTTGATCAAAGGTTTAGTTGTTGCAGAATCAATAATGATTCTCTTACCTTAAGGAAAAATCTGTAATTTATGAATGTACTGTCCGTTGTATTTTAACTACTTGTACTACAAAATTTGCAAGATTACACAAATTGACTAGAAGATGCACACAAAATCCAATAATACATTCATCATGTCAAAGTTCAGTGAAATATGAAACATAATTACCCTAAACGAAGAAAATTGGCCTCTTAAACCTATGAACTAGAAGGCGTGGAAATAATTTTGTAATATATATTCTCAGTGGTTTTGTTGAGACTACTTTGGCACCACCAAAATTCCTTTACAGTCTATGTGTGCTAACCCATGTGTTATGTGGTAAAAAAAAGTACTCGTAAACTTGTACTTAACCTCAGGATGAAGCATGTATTTTTGGACGTGAATGTTCGATATTGAATGTCTCCTTGCTATAGCCTTGTTCATGAGTAGCTTCTGTTTAATAAAATGCAGATTTGAAGAATTACACCTGGGGAGACAAGTATTTGAGCAGATTTTATGGTGTAACTGCTTCAATTCTGCCTCTTGACACCGAGGTAGGATTGTAAACTTTTGTAGGAAAGTTCTTCTCCTGTAGTATACTTGTGAGGTGGGAGTCTGGCTAACAGCTCTTGATAGTTTGCGTTTTCTCTGGATTCTACTCTATCTTTGGATCATAAGAAACTAAACTTTATGCTTTTGGTGTACTGTTAAGGTAAAGTACTCATTTGAGGCCATTTGCCGCAAAAAAAAAGAGTGCATTTTAGAATAGGCTGTCAATTAGCCTAATTTCCTGGAGTCTGTCCCATTGCAGAGGGTTCATTTTAACACAGGTCAGTAAGTGCTGGATCCTACTTCTTCACTCAGGCCAAGACAGAGAGCTTGCAGAATGCTGTAGCATGGCTGTGTTTTCAGCAGCTGTTTTTGGGTGGGTGCAGAGTGTACATCTCTTACTCGCAGCTAGATTTTGGATGAGACTGAAGCAAGTGTGGGCTCTTGTTGTCCCCATGCTGGAGCAGGCAGGTGCCGTCCTTAGCATCGAGGTGTTACCTCCTCCTTGCAGTGAACATCTTGCTTTCCTTTGCCTTCTTTGCTGCTGATTTCCCTGTCTGGCCAGGTGTGTGGCCAAGGCTGTGGTGACCAGGGCCACCTCTCACCTTTGCCCAGGAGAAATCCATGGAAGTGCAGCATGTGTGCCTCCACAATAAAACCCCAGCAGCTCTCTAGGAGCAGGGTGGTTCTGCCAGTAGCTGTTCTTAGCTCCCACCGTGACTTTGACCTGAAGCAGCTTCTTTGTAAGCAAGATAATAATAAAGTGTGCTGCTATACTTACCTCTGTGCCAGTCTCTTTCTTATGCCTGTGGAAGAAATAAGGAGCATAATTAATCATGAAAAGGAAGAGTTCTGAAGCACTGTGTGGCAGCCGGCTGTCATGCTCTTCTAGTGATCCCCCATCCTGCTGTCAGAAAGTTGGGCATCCTTTAGGACACAGCATTATTTTGCTGAAGAGTGATCAAAGGCTTCTTCATTGGCCAGAACCATCAAGGTAGACGGGCAGATGTTTGTTTTAAAATGACTTGCACAGAGTTGCTAGGATCAGCAACTTGACGGCAGTGATGAAAAACATCTTTAACACACTAGCAATCATGAATTGTGTTTTGTTTGCTTAGATCACTGAGTGTTTAGGGCAGGCACCATGAGTTGTACGGTGTTAAAGAATATGTTACACAGCAGTTGCATTGCTGGAAAGCATTTGTAAATGTAAGCTTGAATTAGAGATATATTTTTTTCCCTATTAAACTTCAAAGAGTTGAGCTTTGAAGACCAGTGAATTTTTGATGCTCTTAAACATTGTCTACAAGGAGCAGGTAAGGGATCTCCTGGCCTCCTGTTTTGCCTTTTTTTGTCTTCCCACATTTTTTTCTTTGAGCTGATATTTGTGTGTTGGTTTTAGATGCGACAAGAAATGCAGACATTCTGGTTTTGGCATTTGAGCGATAGGATGGGCTGACATAACTGTGTAGGTTATAAATAAAGTACGAGCTCTGGAATACTGGCTTTCTTAGTATCTGAAGGGAGTTATCAGGCTCCTGGATTTTTGTTGCACAGTGTAATTAAAATAAACACTATAATGCTAATAATTTATGTATTTTTGCCTGTAGGTAAAGTTTTAAATTGGAATTAGCTATACTTCAGTGGAACTGGATTTTTTTTGTGGTGGTGTGGGCTTTTTTGGGGTTTTTTTAGTTTGTTGTTTTATTATTATGATGTTGCCTGTTTACAATCTAGTGATATTTTAGTGAGAGTGCATAAAAAATATTGCCAGGCAGATTTGTTTATATTTTTATTGTATATTGTAGTAACGATGTAATTATTGCTTTTAACAGAAATGCCTGACTTGAGTGTTTAATTCTGTCAGGCTCAAGCAGTCACTGATGAGGAGATAAATGATAGGTTATATGTAGAAGTGGATTTGCAATTATTTGCTGCTTGTGGAAAAAAAAGAGATGCTTTGTTTCTGTCCAATGACTAATGTAGAAAATCAAAGTGGTGCACCAGATGTTTTTTTCTAATGACTGTGATTCAGGGTCTTTTTTTTTTTGTAGAGAGGAAGGTTTTGACTGAGTTTGTCCCTTGGTTTTTGAAGTTTCTCCTGCTTGTTAATGCAGCACTCTTTTACTCCGGACTTCTCTGTGGACGGGCTTTATGGGAAAGCTCCTTTCCCAACCACTTGTGCCTGTCTCAGCTCCCTGTCCATCAGGAGTCGGAGAGGCAATGACATTTTTACAGCACGGGCTGATCACTTCCTTTCATTTGTGTTTATTTCGTAGAATTCAAGCAAGAATAAGTGTTTTGCTTTATTTGTTGATGTCTGATTAGGAATTAGTGGAAGAAACTGAATCGCGGGTGCGATTAACGGTAGGTTTTGTTTCAGATGTATGAAAGGACTCATTGTCTGAGGCTTTTCCTCCATCGTGCTCTGCCTAATCCTGCTGAAATCACAGTAACAACGGCAGCGCTCGAGGCTCCTTGTCTTGTTTTCCTGCGTACTTAATCATACAGCTGGAAAAATTTCCTCTTTCAAGGGATGGTTGCTTCTTGTACTTAATCTGCCATCATGTCATAGGGCCTTGCTGCTAAGGTGGACATTAGTTTAGGGGCCCAGGGAGGGGAGGGTGGTTAATCCAAAATGTGAAAACTGATCTAATTTATTCTACATTTGGGTTTCGTATATAGGACTTATAGTTTTGTTAATGCTATCACCTGCCTCTTTGCAGCTGTGGCTGAAGGAGGTGAGCTGCCTCATTCCAGCTTTTAGTTCCTCTCAACTTTTTGTTAGATCAACTTTCTGTATTTACTGTGTAGTACTTCTGCACAGAGGAACTTTAAAATTGTTCAGTGTATGCTTTCAAAAGCAATTAAAATGTTTTTGAGGTTTGTAGAAATGAAGACATTTCTAAAGTACATACTAAGTACATGTAACAGATGTGACTGTTATTCTTTCAGAAAAGCCTGGAAGAAACACAATACCCCACCCCATGAACAGCCTTTCTTTGCCTCTGAATCAGGTTGTCATTGCAAGGTCTTGGAATGATTTAAAAATATAAAAAAAAACTCCCCTGAGGAATCTATTAAAAATTATTTGGTTCACTGAACATTCAGTGCACGTTCAGTCTTGGAATCCATTACATCCCTGTAGAATGAATTTAAAAATCCTCTCTGACGAAGTTGGTCTGAGTTGTGTCCCTTTGGCAGGTGGGTGTGAGGGAATTTCGTTGCTTTATTTTCAAAACAGAAGTGTGTGGAATTAATATTGATTTTTATTATAACTGCCTGCTAGTGCCACTGTATCCAGAGGTCACTTGTCAGCTCTGCTTTTATGGTGACAGCTTTCCCAGTTCCTTTGGTTGAAGTTTGTAGTTGTGGAGTTCTGGAAATAATTGGGAAATGCTGGGTTTTTTTTTTCCCTTTGAATTCAATTTGTAAAGCTTTATTACCTAAAATCAAATTCTTATCAGGTCGAAATGGTACATAAATTCTTGTTGAATGGAGACAAATGCTATTAGAAATCAGTGAAACTAAGCTGTATTTTAATCCTAGATTTATTTTCATTTCCATTGTCATACATTGAAAACACTTTGCATCTACTTTGTCCATCTGTATTGGGGTTTTTTGTTCAGTTGCGTTTTAATGGTTAAGTCTGGGAGAGATCTGTGTTAGATTCCCACTCACAGTGCAGTTGTGTGCTGTGACACGGGTTATATTTCCAGGTACCTAGTGTAGGTGTTGTCGGTTCCCATCAGCATGTGCTGCCTTTGTGTGCTGAAGAGAGTTGTCATATTATTCAGCAAAATGACATTTTTTTAAAGAACTTCCCCACGTTTTCAGCTCACGATGGAGAGCTGTGGTGTGTCTCTTTGTTAGGTTTTATATGCAGATATTCACAGTTGCTCACAGCTTGGTAGTTTTTCAGAGTCTAAAGTCAGGTAAGGACTTAAAGAAAACACAAATAATGGGAAATCCCCTCTGGATATGCAAGTTTATTTGATTAACCCATCTGACCCACACCATTGTAGAGCAGTTAAATATTTGGACAGTCAGCAGTCCTGTTAGTCATGTTTCATTAGGTGATGGCCTCCTCCATTTCGAGGCTTCTCTGTTTTGCTGCCATTGCCAAGTCTTGTGAGATCTTGAAAAGGAGTCATGTATGGGGGCATGGCAGGTGCTTCTGGGGTTGCCAAAAAGGAGGAGCTGGAAGGTGTGTCACTGCAACAGCATCATCTGCAGTGGGATGGGAATCAGGGGCAAGGGAGAAAATTGTTAATTGCAAATTGTCAACGCCATAAAGGTTAGCTGGTAGATAAAAGTTACCAACCTAGGCAGAAATAGCAGTGCTGCCCTGAGAAGTGTAAAAGACTTGTCAAAACCTAATCTAATCTCCTGCATTAACTGTATATTGTAATAATGGATAAATGAATTTCCAGCAAGCTGAGATAGTCCAATTTTAATAACTTCTCAAAAAATCAAAGGGAAGTATTGCACTGGAAGAGGCATATCACGATTATCCAAATTTCCTTCCATGGAACTGTTTTTAATTTTATGTGAGTGTATACTAATGGTTTAAAAACTCATTTGTCTCCTTGTCAGCAGCTTGACCGGTATTTTAATACAAAGGACATGTTATTATCTTAAACTGGTCTTGTTTTTCAATGGGCGTAGCAGCCAGCTGGAAAATTGTTTGACTTTTTAACTGCTGTGGTTTTTGAGGCAGTGTCTACTGTAAGAAAGTAAAATTTATTTAAAATCAGTGACGCTTTTAATTGTTGTGTTTCCATTTAGATTCAAGGGGAGGGGAGCAGATGTTTATGCTGAAGCACTCAGTTTTGCCCTTTTTCTAAAGATCTTTGGTAATTCTCTGTATTAGAGCTGGGTAAAATTCCTGTCCTTAAAATCTGAGGGAAGTAAGTAGGGAACAGCTGCTGCAATTTTAACTCACTGCATTTCTGGATGCCTTGCTGAAGGTGTTCTGATAGAAATATGTCTAGTAAGTTTTATGGGAGAAAAACCTAGTACAAAAAGCCCCAAACAAACCCCCCGGGATTCAAATGTGGTTTTAAAAATTATGATAGTGCCTTTTTGTCTGTTCTAGCAAGAAAAGAGTTATGATTATAATGTGTTTTCATTATAAAGGTTTTGTGAGTGACTAAATGGGATTCAGCTCTGAATTCCCGACTTTGGAGTGTCCAAATTGTGCATAATTAACTTAAAAGTCAGATTTTTGGAGACTCAAATGTTTCACAGGAAAACTAATGAGAAATGTAGTGTCATGTACTGCTCTTTTCAGTATGGCTTTCTCACCTGAAATTACTGAGTTATAAATATTTTAAATGGAAAATGGTTCTGAAATGAGCTATGAACCAGTATTCTACTGTATTTGTTGTCTCGAAGTGAAAAATGCTTTGATTAATAGAGCCACTACATTAGTTTTTATGGTAGTTTGCTGTGGCACAAATGTAGTTTCTAGGTGTGCTTAGAAGATGTAAGTTTGGCAAAGTTCCTGCCCTATCTTTTCACCTAATTGCTTTATGAGTTTGCATATAATCTTGTTAATTAAATTGTTTTCGCATGATTGCTGAAGCATCTCAGAATGGGTAAAAAGTGCTCTTTATGGACAAAAGCGTTCATGGGTTGGTATCAGCTGTGTGGAGGGTGTTGAGTGCTGCTGTTAGAGGGAGGCAGTGCCCGCCTGGGGCAATGCAGTTGTCTGAGCCATCGGAAGGGAAAGCAGAATTGTTTGGCGTGGTGTGAAATAACTTGCACAGCTCAGTTTTGTAGTGCTGTTTTTGTGTGCGCTGGCATGAGGAACAAATGTGTTTGCGGAGTGGCTTTCTCTGTTAATGGTGTGATACGGGTTTATGCACTCGCTTTGGTCAGAGGGGACAACACCAGGTGTCTGTCAGGTTGTCACTGCCTTCTGATGCTGCTCAGAAGGGTTGGCTCCTAACCACCTACCGATAAGTGGAAATGAATGACTTCACAGGAGGCCTAAGGTAAAGGCAAGTGTCACTGTGAAGGTAACTCCAGGAGACCAATCCAGGCCTGCAGCTGTGGGCTTGGTTTTCTGAGCTCTGGCCATGACCTTGGATGTGCATGGGTGAACTGAGAGCTACTGACAACTTACAGAAATCCTGGGTGGATGCGTGGCCTCTCACTTTGTTTAATAGTGGATTTTTTTTTTCTTTTTTGAGGAGGGACAGAGAGTTCCCAGCTACAACTCAGATCCTTATTTGAAAGTGTTTTAAACAAGGGACATCAGAAGCTGAGATACAAAGCAACCTTTTGAAGTTAAAAGTGGGTCTGCATGAAAATGAACTGCTTGTCTGTGAAAAGAGTCAAGTGTGAAAGGATAGGATGGTTTCACTAAATGAATTTGATAGTCTGAATAAGTGTGGTGAGGCAGAGAGGAGAATCTGGAAAGGTCAGGACTGAGCATGTGACTCTAGATGAGGCGGTGGAAAGACATGAAAGGAATTGTGTGGAAATGCCTTGGTGTTTTGGTTTTTTTTTTTTTTCTTTTATTTTTTTCTTTTTTTTTTTCCTCAGAAGAGATTTATTTATTTTGGTGAAGGTGGTCATAAAAAGGGATCTTTAGAAGCTTGCATGCAGAGAAGTGGGGAATCTGATTCCTCTGGGATCTTGTACCTTTTTCATTTAGCCATTGTGTGGTTTCAAATAACTAAAAGATCAAAGCCTAAAGGAACTCCTTGTTATGTGTGCAGTCCCATTTGTAGGACTTCTCTGTCCTGCGTGCTCTCTGCAGTTGAGTGCTTCAGCAGCTTTTTGTCCCAAGTAGATTTCTTATTATTGCTGTCTCGTTTTCAGTGATTCATGTAATGTGGAGATTTTAACTCAAATGATTTATGACATGTTTTCTAGGTTCCTGATATTGCTTAATATTCCTTAATAAAGGAAATCTGATTTGTGAGAGATCTGCATTTGGTGTAGATAAATGTGAAATGATTCGCACTGGTAGCAGGAAACTGAACGTTTTTGTACAAAGTTATGGACTCCAGGTCAACTGGCACTACTCATGGGCTCTTGATACCCACAGTACTTCTGTCAAGTCATCAGCTCTGTGCTTAGGAGTGATTAAAGAGAGCATATCAAATCCTATAAAATGCTGTTGAAAGAGTAAAGAATAAGATACAGAACATTATTATCCCTTGCCTAAATCTATTATTTGTCCATACATTGGGTGCTACTTCATCTCCCTTTCATCTCAAGATGTAGAGCAGCTAGAAGAACTGTGGGGAAAAGCAACATGAGTCGTTAGAGACATGGAATGGCATCCATGTGACAAATGTTCCATGTGACTGGGAAAGATATAGTCGAGGAAGGATGTCACAGAGGTCTATGAAATCATGACCAGCTTGAAGAGAGTTTGACTGTTTCATCTGCCAGTTTGTAAGAGCCAAGTAAAAGTCAGACAAACTTTGAAGGAGTCAGGTTCAGATCCTGGCAGGAGGAAGTCATTCTTCATGCACCTAGAATGTCCTGTACATTCTTCAGGCAGGTAAGCCTGGAGAACTGCTGGAAAAAGTCTTCTGGGGACTACTTGGTGGACAAATGCAAGTCTAAGAAAATCTCTACTAGTGAAAGTGCTGAAGGCCACAGATGTGCTTGGGGGAAAGTGCAGATGTGCTCATCCTATTCTTGCTCTTCTCTAGCCCTGTGCTTAGAGGCTGTGTTGGAGACAGGGTGTTGGGCTAACAGGGCCTGTGGTGTGACCCAGCACGTCTGTCTTTGTGTTTGTCCTGTGCTTTGCCATGAACTCCATGAACTTTGTGTCCTCAGTTTGCTTAACACAGGGCAAGCCCTCTGCAAGTAAAGCCTTTTCTGTGGAACTTACTTGCTTGAGCAATAGCAATGAATAGTTAAGCTGCAGCTGGCAAAAGCTGAACACAAGAAGGGGGAGTTGCTACTTTCCCATTCCCGCTCCCAGTTGCTGTGGCTTACTTTATGCTATTTTGGTGTTGGTGCCATTTCACTGAAGCAGCAAAAAATCAACTTCAGGGGGAAGGGGAAGAGCTTAATAGCTTTCTGCTGGTTAGTGGATTAAAGCAGTTCAGAGGTACAGTGAATGCTGAAGGGGATGGGACTACACAGTCGCAAAGAAGGCAGCAAGACAGCAAGCTATTTTCTTTTTTATCATTAGTAAGCCATGAGATAATCTGGATGTCTCAGGGAACAGCCCACCCATCTCCCAGATGCAGTCTTCCCATGTTTATGCTGACTTTGGTGATTATTGAGATGACTTGTGGAAGGCTACAACTCAGCAACACAAAAGAAAACTATCAAATTGTGTTACAGCCCTTCAAGTTTTCAGCCAGCTTAAGTAGATCACAAACGGTGCTCAAGTAGGGCTCCATGGGTAGATGGCAGCAGTGCCCAAACAGGCAAGAGCAGTCCTTTCTGCAGTGATGGTAACCTCCCTGCTGCTGATGGAAGGGTGGATCTGCCTCCCACAGCGTGGCGAAGACTGGGATGCTTTTTGCTTTCTAGAACACATAAAAGGGGTCTTTACTTGCCCCTGTAACCTTGGGGTGCTCTGGAGTGAAGAGAGCCTACCAAAGCATGCAGGTGGGCAGAGGTTATGTACTCACTTTTGTACTTAGGAAGTTTCCCAAAAGCAACTTGAAAAAGGGAAGGTGGTGGAAATTAGATGTGGAGCAGAGTTTCTTCCTTAGAGTCTGTGGGTCACGGCGTGGAGATGTTGCTTGCCCAGGGAAGAGCACAAAGCTAGTTTTGCTGCTTCTGTGACAGTGGATTGTTTTCTGTTCTGTTGGACTGAGTGCTTTTGCATACAAAATGCTGATCAAGGTCTTAAAACATTATTAATGTGTGCAAAAGAGCAGTGTTTGCAAATATGCCCACTTGTTTTAAAAACAGATGGATCATGTCTTATGCCGCCTCCTTTTGATATCAGAACCCCCCAAAAGGTTGTAATCTTCAGGACCTTTTATTTTTATTGGATGAATAGCAAAAAAAAGGTTGCTATACAACATGAAAGAGGTCTTCTTTTAGTTGAAGGGAGTTTCCTTGTGAATGTCACAGACACCTATGAACAATAGCAGTGTAGGCTAAAGATTTGTGTTTGAATTCTTCTAAGAGAACTAACAGTTGAGACTGATGGAAAAAATGTATTTACTTTTTGAAAATATATTACAATATTTATAACTTCCCACTATTCTGCAAATATCTTCATCTTTCTAGTTAGATTGTTCTACATTACTTATTCCAAAAGAGATTTGCTCTACTCCTTCCATCTAGTACTACATGTCAAAATAATTTTTCTTTCGTGGACAGGCCAGCAAAATGTCATGTAGACTTTTTTTTCCATTATCATTTCAGTACAGGCAGGTCGGCAGCACTTTATACAGGACTAGAAAATTTCCCTGCTTTTGCAAGGCTGTGTAAATAGGCATATCTGTGGCCTACTTTTCAACACTTCTGTAGTGTTTTAGATTCTCACAAACTTAGATTTTGTATTTTTCAGAAAGCTCTACAATTCATTTTTAAAGCAGTGCTAATTCAGTGTATCTAACTAGCTGAAGGTCATTAATAGCTTTTCCATTCGGTACAGTTATGCAGGAAAGCTCCTTCTGGGGTGATGCTATTAAATAATTCACTTATTTTCTTCACCTTTTCTTTTTCTGGTGGCCTAGCTTTTAAAATCTTTGCTAAAATGTTGATTGAAATCTTAATTTAATTTTTTCTTTAAAGATTAATTCCATTAGTATGTAGTTCATGGAGGAAAATGTTCTATTATGGGAGAAGCATGTATAACTTTTGCGATGGATTGTGAAAGCATCAGTATGAATATAAACAAGAGTGGTGGTAGATAATATCTATAGAAAAGCAGCCCATTTTGTTTAGCTCTTATAGTGTATGTGTTAGGATTGTGGATATTAAGGTAGGTGAAACAGGCTACATAAATGGAATGGCATTTAGAGTGGTGGAAAATAAAAACATCTTGATGCACATCTTTTTTGAATTATTTTGATCATAGTCACAAAAGCTTTCAAAATTTAAACTGTTTAGTGAAGGGTTGTACTGTGGGTTGTGCTGTGATTCTGACAGCCATTTATTTTGAGGGAAAATTGCTCCCTAAATTTCTTCCACAACCATTTTTTTGCAGGGAATGTGGCCTGGAGTCATGGTGTGCTTAGTCACCAGTTTTGAGTTCTCAGCTTGATTTTAGCCTGAGATTTGTACTGGCTTGTTTTATCATTTAGGGAACTGATGTGTATTGAGTGATTTGCAATACAGCAACTTCTTCCACATTGCCTGATAGACCTCTTTATTTTACTCCTTGGTGCACTGCCAGAAATAACAGTTAAATCCAAGCCTTTAACAGCATTTTATTGAGGGCAGATTTGAACAGAGATCTGATGACATCTTTGTTCTTTTAGGATCATTGTGCTTTTTTGGGTGTTTTCCAGGCATGTTTAACGGTCTTCAGTTCTGTTTCTCCTGGGTGTGAGGAAGAAATTGCCATTTCCTTGAGCTTGGTGACAGTTTGCCTGGCGGTGGTTATCAGCCTGCCAGCAATCTGTGCGGGTCTGTGCTCTCTCCGTTGTCCTCAGTTTCTGCTGGATATGGTTAAAGGCAGTCTCCTGTTTGTGGGGGTGGGTCGTGACTTTGGCCATGCTGTATCTCTGAAGCATCGTGCTCTGGGTCTCCCCATGGAGATTCTGGCCTCAGGCAGCAAGCTCCTTAGCTGTGAGCCTGGGAGAGGTCTGCACCTATAGGAGAGGCAGTCTTTTTTCGACATCAATTGTCCCAAGCTTCTCTCTCCTCAAAGCCTGACTTTTGTTAGAACAGGGTAATCGACCTGTTTTCTTTTGTGCACCTTCTGTTTCAGAACAGAAGCCATCTGTGGTCCTAGGAGGCCTTTGCTTGGCCAGGCAACCAGGCCCTGTGGGTGAACCTCAAGGCTGGCTGTCCTGGTGCACAGAGCTCTGGTACCTTGGGTCAGTAGTTCCATTCCCACTCACTGGTTCTTCACCAGGTTTGCTCTTTTCCCTGCTCCAGGGAGTTGCAGCTGCAGTGCTTGACACAGGATTTCACAGCTGCCACCTTCCTGTTGTACTGCTCACTCCTGACTATTTGTAGCTGCCAATGATTTGCTGCAAAGAGTGCTGTGGAAAGTGAAACGTTACCCAGTTGCATATTTCTTTATTTTAGCTTGGAAAACAGTTATTCATAATGTGATGCAAAACATTTATAGTGCTTGAAATGCTTGTAAATACGTGTTGCAAACAACAATATAAGCATTGTCTTCAGCCACGTGAAGCATTTTAATCTATCTAAAACTGCTCCCAATATAAGTTTTTGATCTTATCAGTCTTCTGTATTGACTCAGTGTAGTTCAGTGTTACTCATTTTTAAAGTAATAAAAATATTGTTTGGTATACCTCCAAATTGACCCAAGCTCTTCAGATCTCAAACTCTAGTAATATTCTGTAAGTAAATAATAAAGCACGACTTGAATTTTATGTAGGAACCTTGCAAAAGGAATTAAAAGAGTTGCTGGAAAGGTGGACGGTGGTCATCTGTGGATGGGAAGATTTCACATAAAGAGAAGCCTGAACTCTTGGATCAAAAAAAGACAAATCAGAAGGGGCAAAAAAAGTCTAGAATGTAATAAATTATGTAGGGAATCTAGGTCAGCAGACTGTTCTTGAGTTATCAGATAAAAAGGAAATCTAAAGCGCTTTGAGATTGATCAATTCAAGATGAGTGAGATGAAAATCATTCTTGTGATGTGTTCAGGAAGACCATAGCAGGTACTTGTATGGGAGGACAATTTTTGAAGTTCAGAAGGTTAGATATTTATACAGGTATTGGGATTTGCAATAACTTTTAAAGTCTATACTTGACTTTCTTTTGTTTGAGCAATCCTTAACTGTTAAAAGACTAGGACGAAGCTTAAAATGAACTGAACCTCCTGTTGGAGGTTCTTGCATCTTCCCCAAGCACCTCGGTAACAGGTTGGTGGTGGCTGGGTGGCCTTTGAGGTTGATCCTGCCTTACTTGTATCCTCTAAGGCTGTACATCTTGTGCACTTCTGTGAGATCAGCAAAGTGCACTATATAGAGTGCTATGCAAGTAAAAATGAGTTAGAGGACATAACCTTCCCATGGGAAACCGACAGATTGTGTCGACTATTTGATTGGCTTTTTATCTGTAGTTATAGCTGTAATGCATTTTAATATTTAGATTAATATTGGTATCTGGTGTGATTTCTGCTGCGATTCCCATTGACTTCTGTGGACATAGGTCAGATCCCTTAAAACCAGTCCTATATCCTGTATTACCTTATTTTGATGCTTTCATACCATTGAACCAAAATATGTGAAATGGTAAGCAAAAATCTTCTATATAGTTAATCCAGAAGGAATTACCCAATTACCACGATCCCAAAAGTCTGCCCAAAAGTCTTGCCCAGACAGCAGTATTTTTAGCAGTCTTTGTCCCTAAAGCAGGTCACATACCTGTGTGTTCTTATTAGCTACAGGTTACTACTAAAATTTACTTTGTTTTGGGAACACTTCATTCATTTCTCAGAACTGGGGCGATTTCGGAAGGTCATCTCAGTGGAGAGAACTGTTTCTAAACCTTGAAGTTAACCTTGGGAAATGTGATGGCAAAATCTCAGTGTGCCAGGCAGATCTGAGGTTGCAGTTACCCTGATAGAAACTGTCGGAGCAAGTGGTGATTGAAGAGAAAGGACGGGAGAAAACACAGGACTTGAAATCTGTGTGGTTGATGCGCTGTTATGTCCATCTTGAAAATCCACGTGTCAGATAATTAGTTTCCTTTGTCTTCAAATGACAAAATGGAGTTGTACAGATTTAATAGCTATTGAAAAGTTTGGTTAAAAAAAAGTCATTTTTGTGATTGCAGAGCAGCAAATTGGTCTTTAAATGGGTATATTTCTGGGGAGAAGATGTATTTCTTTAAAATATTTTGTCTAATCCACTGTTCAAAATAATATATTTAGAACTAGCATCCAAAAAATTCTCGGAATTGGAATATTTCTGGCAATGTTGCTACCCTTATGTCCGTTCCTCTTCTCCCTGTGCAGAAGTAACCTGAAAATCATCTTGTATTTGAGAAAAGCACTAACCATAAGATCACAGGACTGCAGCACTGTTTGTGCCAAACCGATGGCACAACCTTTGTAGTGTTGGAATGTAAGTGTTCAATAAACATCACTTGGCAAAGTTGTTTAAAAGTTGTAGTGTTTGTGAGTTCTAAAATCTCAGTGTTAAATGCACTTGCAATGTTCTCTAAATAATGCATGCTCATGAAGTGATCCATGCTGTGGGGAGATGGGCTGGCTGTACATGGCTGGGCTAGTCAAGCACTGTGGAAAGGAACAGGAAAACAAAGCAGACACTGCAACTCAGCTTTTTGTTACATTGCATTTTTCCTTTAAAACACTTGAATGAAGTTTGTATGCTGCAGCAGTGAAAGAACACCCGAGCTCTTGCCCTGTGACGTTTATAACTAGGTAGTCAAAGTCTTGTGATGTGTGTACTGAATGCTGGGGTGATATTCTTCTGTTGTTTGGCATTCATGTTTATTGATCTATATCAGCGTTCTCCTTTGCACGAGGAAAGGCTGACCCTTGATGCTGTAGGAGGAGTGAGTTTTGTGCCTGGTGTTTTTTCAGCCTCTGTCCCAGTGGTGAGGAAGGTGCAGTGCCACTACACTCCTATTGCTTTGCTTTTGTTAAAGTAAGCTAGAAATATGTGCTGTGTTAAGATAAAGCAGTTAACATAAAAAAAAAAAATTGTATATTTTAATACTCTGTATGTGTTTGCTGCTCGTGTGTTCTGCAAACAGAAGGAGGTTTACCTTCCTTTTCCTCGATATTGTTACATTATGAAAGTTGTGCTTGGAAGAAAACAAATATTTACCTAATCATATGCTGAGAAATTCATGACCTTCAGCCAACTTGAGACCTACCTGGACTCATTGTCTGGCCACAGTATTGAGTTGCTTTGCACTATTTAAATATTCTTACCTTGCCAGGTTCTTGCAGAGGTGTGTTTGCAGAACAAGCTCATGGTGTTTTCTGTGGGAGACCCTTAAGCACATCTTCAGCTTTCTGCTACTAATCTTATTTGTGGGAGTGAGCTCTTCTTCAGTGGTCATTTAAGTCTCTCTTGCGAGTCTGCTTATGATATCGGGGCTTTAGGAGGGCTGTTAGAAGAGAGCTTTCAGACATTTACCCGTTTTCCTTTTTAAACATGTCCTTGTACTACTGCATACTAGTCTAAATAAGGCTTGTCTCATCCCAGTGGTATTTGCATCCATTTTATTACTGCAGACTTGTCTGATTATTTTTTCTATATTGCTTGCTACCCAAAGTGGGCATATTTAGCTGTTGCATCCTTCTTGCTTGATGTGGCTTTTTTTTTTTTGCATGTGCAGCCAAGGTTTCATTAATCTTTCTTGCTACCAGATCACACTGCAAACCTTGTAAGAATTTCTTGGCTCCTCAGTTTGTCACTCCCACTGAATATTTCTTTCAGATTATTTTCCTGTTGGATGTCTTCGCTGCACTTTCCCAAGGAGAACCTTATTTTTAATTGCCTGCTTCTCAACTTTCTCTGTCCTTGCTGGGGCTTGCAGCTCCTCAATTTAGAATCATCCACAGATTTCAAGAACACACATTTTACTCCTGTTCTGCATCATTAACTAAGATTTTTAAGAGAACATGTAAGAAAATTCCTTGCATCCTTGAAAAATGCTTTCAAAGTTTCAGTATATCATTTTCATTTTCTTTTGAAGTTTGTTTCTTTTGTACAATGTTCTGTCCACATCAAAACTGGTTTCTTAAATAATTTTGAAGTGGTATAATATGATACAGTCAAGTGGTTTACTGACATCCAAGCATATTTTTTTCCGCTGTGTGCTTGCTATGAACTACAATTCTCTATAAAAGTGATGGGCTGCATCAGATTTTGCGCATATTCTATAAGCCCCGTTTCTCATTTTGGTTGAGAAACAATAATCATCTTTGAGGAGTCTCAGGGGCGTGATTTCTCCTATCTCAATAAAACTATTATTTTTTTGAGAATTAGAATTTGCTTGCTTATATGATAATTTCCTTGTGTTTTTCTTCTTTAAAGCTGTGGTCTAAATATGTCTTTCATCTATAGATATTCCTTAAAGGAATTAGTGGCTGTATCTACTAAGTTTCTTTGCTAATTTGTCTTCAGTGGCTCAACTCCATAGTATCATTTATTCCAAGGAGTGGCTCTGATATGTATGTCTACATTTCCTAAGGCGTTTACTTGTAATTATTAATGCCCATTTGTAATGGCTATCAGCTGGTACTTTACTGAGGTAATACAGATAAAAGCACGGAACTGCAGTAATGGGTATTGCCAGGAGTGCTTGCTGAGAAGAGCTGTCTGTAATAATTTCGATTTCTCTGGTTTTGTGTATGTTTCTCACTGTAGGTGTCTAAAATTTTGAATTTTTGTGGTACTGTTCATATTTGTCACAGCTAAGTATTTGTGTGTATATATAAATGTTTTCTAAGTTCATAATTACATTCTAATTGTTTAGCCTTTCTTTTATTTACCCTTTTAGATTTTAGAAGGTGGTCGGTATAGCCAGCTACTTGGGCTTTAATACCTCCTCCATCATCATTTATTAATGGCCCAGACTGTTCTTGTAATGGCCACAAAGCATTAGCTCGTTTGGCTTTTATGCTGTGCTTATCTTTCCCTCCAGGTGGTAACTGGCTTTCAAATTCTTGTTTCAAATTCTTCTTCTCCTCCCTTGCTGAGACACAAATCTGGTCGTCTCCCTCCCTGTGGGATGGAACCCACGTTGATCACATCCTGGTTCTTGTATCCTTGTCTTTGAGAGGGGCAGGGCTTCCTGTACTTTGGGTAATTTTGTAGATTTCACGAGGTTGTTTGGCACTCTTAAATTCTTTCTTCCACCTTTACACTTTTAGTCCTTTCTTCAATCAGACTTTATTCTGCTTTTAATGTCACATGGCTTTTGTTCCTCAAATGAAACTCCAGGACTCTGATGGACACCTTAAATGGTAGTTCCCAGTTCACCTGTGTGCCAAATCTGTGTCATTATTTACCACTAAAACTTGTATTTTCTTACATCACCATAACTTGATGTTATTGGCAGGGAGCTGGTTCAGGACAGTTTCCCTTCTTAGGCGTTCTTTCATAGGTCTGTTTGCGGTGCTTCCTGGGCTGTTGCTGCCTAATTTGTGTGTATGTGTGTTAAGCAACAAGAAGCCAATCTAACAGAAGCCCTTCTGGGTGAGTGGTTGTGCTGTGGGTGTTCTGTTGTTTGGGACAGGAATGTTTTGTCGTCTCCCATCACCCAGTCCAGAAGCCCGTTAGGAGCATTGGTACTCTTGCTCCTTTCTTCTCCCTACTGTTCATGCCTTGCTTTCTCTCTTGCAATCTTTCCTTAAACAAACCAACCTTCTTCTGTGTCTACAGTTTTTATTCCTTTGTAGTTGGGTAGAACTGTTTTACCTTGTCTTTTGTAGCTCAGAATTCTTTTGATAGCAAAGTGCTGTAGTCTTGCTTAGTCATAATATATTTCTTTGCAATTCTCATTTGTATCAACTCTCTCAGTTCTGCTGCTTTCTGGGTTACTACCTTTTATTGGATACATGTGTTGGGGTTTTTTTCCTGCTTGTGTTTTTATGGTTGAAACTGATATATTTTTTTCTTTCCTGCCATAATATATAATCTCATAGTCTCTGATGGTAGCTTTCTGTTTTGTAGACTCTCCCAGAAAATGTAATTGCAAAGTTTATTCCCATCTTTATATTAAATAAGATACTTAATACAGCCAGACAAAATTCCAATCCCTGTGGCAATGTACTGAACATATTTGTCGGCGTGTAGCATAGCTAACTATTTTAGTCCTTCAGCCATTCTTCAAACCACATAATGGACTTGGTAGTTACAGTCATGCTGCTTTGGAGCTATGTTTTTGGGAGGAGGTTTTCTCCCTTTGTCCCATAAAGGAGTATTTCAAGGAGTACTTTATATGGTGATACCCACTTCTGCTGTGACAATGAACATAGAGGTTCAAAATTTTCTTGCTTTGTATTGGTTTGTTTTTTTTTTTTTTTTTTTTTGTATGTGTGAAGTGCTAAGCTTGGTAGCCTAGAGTTTCTGGTTTCTCTGGGCCAATATGCAGCCCCCCAGGCATTTTCTAGTTGACCTTATAAACTAAAAATGATCGAGAGTGCTCTGCTGTTCATAGTTGACCTCTTTGGGTGACTGGTTTTCTTTTTAAGAAAAAACACTACTCAGTCATGAAAATACAGAAGAGACAAAAGAAGGGGTTGTGATCAATAGGAGATCTACGTGATCTGCTACCTGAGGATGCACAAACTGCAGTGGCACTGACCTACTATGCCCAGGGGGAGCTTGAAACCTGAACTTCCCTCTTCTAAGAAGAAATCAAAATTAGCAATTTTTGTTGAATAAGAGAGAAAAGAGGAAATTTACAGTTAAATGCAATGGACCTCAGACTAATTTTGTGGAAAATTGGGCCTTGCGTTAAGGCTTGTAAACATAAATTATTTTTTCCAAGCACTGTATTTTTGCTTCCAGTACTTAAAAAAAAAAATTAATCAAATTGCTGAACTTAGGAAGGTATTTGTATACCACCTGGATTTGGAGTTAGTAGAAATATAAATCAGCTGTAGCTCACTCTACAAGCTGCAGACAAAACAGCATCGGCCTGGTTTACTTAGTGAATTCCATTTGTGGCCTCATTCATACACAGTTAAGCAATGAAAGATTTATTTTTTCTTGTAGAAGATGGAAAGTTCATTTTTTATTGTATATGAATAGCATATTCTTGAAAGATGATGAGACTGTTTTGACGTGTGGTAGATAGATCTATGCTAAATCCATCATGTTTAAACTACAGAAAAATATGTACAGATAAACCTTGTCCATTTCATGTGAACCCTTTGAAGCACTTAAATCTTTTAAGAGTCACTGTTGCATACTTTTGAGCTCAGTTTCTGTCCAAAGTCTACTGGGACAAGTTGAAAGAAAAAAAATCAGTAAGTAATCAACCAGGCTTCTGCTTGGTGTCAGATGTAGAACTAAAATTGAAAAGTGTGTGCACATACACACGTGCATATACACACACTCAAAGAGGTAGTACAATTTATGTGGATACTTTACCATATAACTGCTTTTTTCAAGTCTGAAGCATAGTTTTAGAAGGAAATTAATGTTTGCTGGCATCAAGTGATCAATAAGAAGAAGCATTTCTCTAGAAAACAGCTGGGAAACACAAAAGCAGACAAAAAATACAAACTGCTTCTGTAAATTGTGGGAAGGAAATTAATTCTGTTACTCTTTCAATAACCCAAGCTCATATATGTATTGTTCAAGTGAATGGTATCAAATATTGATTGGTAACTTTTCAGTAGGTGTTTGGTATACAAAGTCTGGTCAAAAGGTGAAGAACAGATCCGGTGAGATACCTGAAATTAAGATTGTTTTATGGTTTATCATTCATAAATGAAATCTCCATAATTTGATTTTAGATATGGTTTATCATTCATAAATGAGACCGCCATAATTTGATTTTAGATAATCTGTGCATTTCAGCAGTTGTATGGTAAGGATTTCTCTCTTGAAAGAATTTAGCCAGTGTACAATAGGCAGCTTGCATAGTCATACAAAGCCCAGGTGCAAGAGGTGGTTTGGGCATAGCAGAAAGTCTTGCTGTGAAGCCTAGTTTGTAAGGGAGATTTTGATATGGAAACAGGCTTGAATGAAGATGCATATAAGGTATGCAGGACCATACCATATGGGCTTTTCAGAGAAAAGCTCCTAGTGCTGATTCCATTATGTTTACTGGGGTGTTGTGGGGTGGATGCTCTCTGTAAAGCTCACAAAAGGACAGTAATTGGAAATGTTGCCTTGGTTTTAATTAACCAGGGCTTTCCCCTGGACTACAGCTGTTGTTTAGCTGCATTGAGAGGGCTTTCCTGCAATCATCAGTCTGTGTTGTCAAATTTTGCAGAAAAGGGAGCTTCAGCTCACTGAGGGGCTGTGTGGTTGTGATGGTGGAGCAGATGCTGAAATGTGGCTGGAGCACAGCGTGGGGGGCAGTGTGGCCACAGGCCCCAGCCCTGCACACTGCTGGGGGCCTGCAGAAATGTGGTGGATGTGTGTTACTGGGGGTTACACGTGCACTGGCGTGTGGCTGACACGCCTGTTACTGAACGTGACACTTGAAAGATGGGTGACTCTGAGCCGTGTCAGCAAATCCCACGGTTTGAGAACTGAGCTTTAGGAAAATCATAAGGGTACTGCAAACATTGTTTGGTCTACATGGCTTATCTCTCTTAAAATAAATGCTATGTTGATTTTTGTGTGAATTATTGTAGCCTAGCCAGTTGCCTGTATCCATGTGGCCACTAACACTGTGAATGAACATAATCTACCTGGCAAGTTATGTAATGATATTTAAAGTTTGTGATTTCTGTTGTTTAGGAATGTGGCACAATTTCTGGAGTTTGAACTGTTGTATGTTTTTCTTACACTTGTTAGTGTGCAGCTTGTGGTTTGTGTTCCTCTTCCACCTGCAGCCCACAGTGCTGTGCTTCTTCCTTCCTCATATTCCTGGCCCTCATGCTGCATCAGTGAAAGAAAAAAAATGCCTGACAAAGGAAGGCATGTTTCAATTGTACCTCAGTTCTGTGGTCTGTAACCTCCATCTGTTCTGTGATTGTAGAGATTTGGGGACAAGGAATTCTTGGGGAGAGTAAATCTTCTCTTTTCTTTTTCGAAGCTGGAAAAAAAATTACATTTTTGAGGTTTTTTTCCAGTCCAATAACTTGGAAGGATTAACTTTGCACTCTAATAAATAAAACAGCCAAGCAGATTTTGTCCAAACGTTTCTTCACCAGACTTAAATCCTAATCCTGGACTAAAATCTCACAGGCTTGTAGTAAAATTGTTCCAGACTAAAACTTGGCAAAGTAAAAAATCTCTGAAAGCAGGGTTCACAATGGAAATGCTGATGCGAGCATAACTGGAGCATTGCAAACGCGACGCCATAAGAACAGCTTTGCATATTGCTCATGAATAGCTCAGAGGTAAAAGGATTAACACTTCTTAATGCTGCTTTGAATCTGCTAGACTTTTTGCTTGCCGGACTCAACACAGATATTCTGTAGTGTATGTAGGCTCCATATATTCGCCTTTTATTCTGATCCCTTTATTCCCCCCTAGCTGTGAGTCCTTTATTGCTGCAAACAGAAGCCTTTGTTACCTCAAATTTCCTGCATCACCTATCAGGATTTGTCAGGAGACAGAAATTAATACCAGAAATAACAATTTGAGCTCAGTCTGTAGCTATTTAATTTGCAGACTAAAGGAACTTTTGCACGTTCTGGATTTGAAGAGGAGGAGGAATGGGACTGTTGGTGAAGAAGAGCATGCATGCTCCATTGAGGATCTAGTTCTGTGGGTAGAAAGCCCTGTTTAAAAAAAAAAAAACCTGAAAATGAAATGCCTTTTATTTTGATGGTGTCCCTGAATTTGTGCCTGCAGATGTTTGGGTTTCTTTTTGCTTATAGCAAAAGCTTTCTGAAGTGAGCATGTGTTTGTGTACACTCTGTAAATGTTGATAGGTTTACAGCCTTCTCTCTTGGAAGATTTTCATCATATAAAACTTAATGCCTCCACCTCAGCCTGTTCGTTTAGACATGGTTACCTGTTCCTGTGAAAATGAGAGCTGAGAAAATCTTGTTGATGGTGAATTAAATCAGCTTAGGGGTGTGTGTGTGTGTATTTATGTAAGCACGCACATGCACGCATATGCATAGATATATAAATATCCTATTGCGGTTGCCATAGTCACACTCTTGCTGGGCTTTATACCAGCAAGTGTGCAGGGAGGTGTCAACAAAACATGATATGTTTTAAATACAATCTGAAACACCATCCAGCAGCAAATCAGATGTTTATTAAAGGTCCCTTTCTTCCACCAAGCTTTCACTTAATTTGCTTTCTCACAAAAGGGAACAAACTTGAAATACTTCAGTGTTTAAGCAAATAATATTTTATAACAATGGTAATATGCATGATTAAAGATAAAATACAAGGGCTTTGGCTGGTGGTTATTTACAACAGGCATGGCCCTCAGACAGCAATGGTAAGAAAAGTGAGTGTATAGTAACTGTTAATCCACTTGACAACTGATAACAATAGAAATTGTGCTGGCAAGAAAATAGAGGTCTTGCACAAACATGACATTATTTTCTTTGACTTCTTTTTTCCTTGGTTTTTTTATAAAACTAAGATAAGTGTGTATATAGATCAAAGTAATTTGAAATACATACCAAAAAAACCCTGTAGCCATGATTGCTGTAATTCATGTTGTTGATACTCCTTGCTGTTACAGAACTTATTGTCTTGGCCTTTTATTATGGATTGGTGTCAGAGATTTTGATGTTGTTAATGCATTTAAGCATGCTCTGTACGTGCTGTATGTGGTGCTGTATATGTAAAAACTAAGAACATCATGGGAGTCTCTAATTTCTTTGGCTTTGAAAATTACCAAGTAAAAGAATAAGCAAGAAATGTACATAGTTAAAATTTACAATGGAAAGGAAAATCCTTTGGGAAGATTTGAGTTGGTTTGGATGATTATTAAAGTTGCTGGTTAATATTTTTAATATAACTTCTGAAGCAGCTTTTATCAAAAGATCTAGGTGCATATTACAGACTAGTTTAGACTTATAATATCCTTGTGGTGAGCTGGGCAAGTATTTTCAAGAAATTGATGTCCAGAGATGGTTGCCATGCTTGCCTGTGCTAATTTGGAAAGCTGGGTCTTGTTTATGCTTGAAGTGAATGCAGATTAAGGTAGGGTGTAAGCACAGTAGTCATTTCTGATTAATTAAATGTGCAGAAATTCTTTCTCTGAAACAAGAGTGTCTTGTTTCTGGTTAGCATATCCTCTTTGAAATGGCACTCATTACAGAAAACTGCCCACTCGTGGCTTTAATAAAGAGCTGTTGTGTGAGCAGGAAGGTCCTGGTTACTGAAGGAGAACATGGGGTTTCTTGCTCTTGGTCCTTTGACCTGTCTGCTGGACCGGTTGGTCCAACATGTGGTGAGACGGTCTCAGGGGATCAGTGGCCACAAGTCACTGGAACGGAGGCTTACCAGTTATTCCCAGCATTTGTCAGGTGGTGTGTCCCAAGCCTGGGAGGTGTGGTGCCCCACTGTTGTTGTATTAACAAACTATTAACAAAATCTGAGGGACTCCATTTTGTGTGGGATGACATTGAGTGTTGCAAGGGAGAGAAGCCTGTATTTTGTAGTTGCCGTAGAGAAACCCTGCTGCAACTCTACACTTAATCCATTTTCTGAGAACCAAGGAGACTTCCCAGTTGTTTTTCTGTCCCTCAGTATGGTCCTGGCCTAGTGAGATCATCTGAAATATGAGTTAATGTTGCTGTTTATTAGGAAGTTATTTTCCTTGTCTCACTTGTTGTTCAGCATAGCCAGTGTCTTTGTTTCTGGGTGGAATTTCACATCCCTGAAACAGTCCAGTCTGATGCATGGAAAGATGTGCAGTTGTTGCTTTCACATGAAGATGTTGCACAAGTGTCCCTGCAGGTACTTAGCTACAGTAGCAATACAGACTGTTACAAGAGATGTGTAGTTACTGATGGATTTTTATCCTTAATAAATTCCTGTGGAAATAGGATAGTAAAAGCCCCATTTCTTATATACAGAAACAGGAAATCTGGTAGATTAAATAACTTGTCATTGACTTTTCATCTGAGCCAAGAATGAAATGAAGATATCTTAAGTCACTACCTGGTACTAGGTATGGTAGTTTCATTCTTGCTAGTTAGTGTAATACAACTTGCTGGCATATATATACCGTTTTGGGTTTTTTTTGGCCTTATTTGGAAAAGATCTGATTTAAAATGGGGGAGGGCATGGATGATTTGCAGAAAATTGCATGGTTTGAGTGAGCATGTGAAGGTCCTTTCCTGAATATGTCTGGAGGCAGTGAGTGGAGCAGGAGAACATCCTCTGTGCATGGTTGGTTGATGAGGTGTATTAAATGTCTGTTTAAAAAAATGCCAAAACACAAACAAAAATAGCCTAACCCAAAACTTCTTCCTCTCCTTTCAGTAGTATTTTCTTGTGTTCAATTTTGCAGGCAGGTCTGCTAATTTGAATGTGGTGTCAATCACACATGGGACATTCACAAGAACCTCCACTGACGCATAAATTAAAGGAGCCTTTCACAGTCCTGTGGTGGTCTGAAGTGGTGAGGTGTAACACACAACTGTTGCTGGGATGCAACCTGTGACCGTCCCTATGGCAGCAGAAAGAAAATGGAAGTAAAAAAGGGAGAGCAGTGGGCTATTTGGATGTCCAGAGATAGGCCGATAAAGCACTTGGAGATTAGTACATTATAAATTACTACTTCCCTGGTTTCCTGAACCCTGTGAGTGACAGGTCAAATCTGTCTCTGGTGACAGAGCCATAAGACTTGTGGAACTGAGGGACTGGAAAAAAAAGCCAAGATGAGTGGTTCCACAGGATCCCCCCATTCTTCTGGTTGAGTGTCTGATGTTTCCTTGAGCAAAACAAGAATGTAAACAGCATCAGCTCTGCTGGCTTGCTGCCTCTTGCTTCTGCAGGTTTGGCTTCTTTGGCATTTAGGATTACAACATGCCGTTATGGTGCTTGTGCCAGGCAAAAGCAGCCCCTCTGCCCATCTCATGAGCAACATGAGGAGCAGCACTGAATGTCAGTTACTGTGGTTTGGACATGGTGGTCCTAAATTTTAGTGATGTCGATTGCTACGGGAATTGATTGACCTGAAACGATTTACTTCAGTCTCTGACTGTCTATATAATGGGGAGAATAAAACTGATATATTGTATTTTAATGTTAAAAATTGTAGGGAAATATTCTGTAAGTGTAAAGCAATTCATAATTCATCAGGGATAAGTGAGTGCCTTGCTTCTGTGTTCTGAAGTGGGCATTGCTTGTTCATTCTGTGGTCTGTTTGCTTGTAGTCTTTAGTACTTGTTTGATCACTTAAGCAGCTCATGACAGCACCCTTATAATACAGGAAAAAAAGCCAGTTTGAGGATCCCTTGTATAATGTAAAAGATTACAACTAGAAAATACTACATAGCGCTTTGTCCTTACAAAATCCTCCAAAACTATTTCCAGTGATGTCTGTGCACCAGGATCAGTGGCAGCTTATGTGAGAATGGAAATGGCTTTTGCTTTGCAGATGTTCTGCTTGGAAGGAACCATGTCTCCTGGGCAGTGCTTGGTGTGATGCTGGTGTCTCTGGAAAATTCAGGAGGTTTAGTGTCTCAAGTGTGCAATGAGAATTACATTTTGAAAGCTTTCAGCATTGTTTTTCGTGTGATTCTCAAATACAGCTGAGGACTTTATGTGGGTTGCAGGAAACTTTTTTATATAAGGAATAAGCTACCTCTGCTCCTCAGGCTAGTTAGGGTTCCTGGTTTTCCATTCCAATTTAGAGGCTGAAGCAGGGTTAAGACTTATCTGTGTTGATGGGGGTTCTGGTATATCCCCATGGTAGCTGTCCTTCCTGTGGGATAATCAATGTGCTTGCAGAGCAGAGCTGGTAAAACCAACTCTCACTGTGCAGTAGTGAGTCCACTGGAGCAGTAGGCCCAGTTTTTTCCACCACACTTCTGTGCAAAAGCCTGTCCAGTGACCTTACAGGTTGCTGAGGTAGAGGTACAAATGTTTTTCCTGCAGTCTTCATTGCTGTGGGCGACTTTCTAAAATTGAATTTTCTTTTCACTGCCACACATTGCTTAACAGTATCTACAGGATGTGTTACTAATTGCATGTTTTCACTGTGGTAGCATAATTGGAAGCAAAAGTTTCCATCATAATAGAGTACAACTTGCCCTGTGTAATATTTCTTCGTGCTGACATTACATTTTAAGTAGTGTGGAGAAGCCAGTCTGATACCGGAAGAAGCTGGAAGTCCAGGTAGTTAGCTAGCTCATACGTTATATAACTTTATATTCACAGAAGGCCTGGGGTACACAGGAGACTAATGTAAAGAACTAATTTTGGAGAGCTGAGATACTGCAGGTGCTCTGGTGACATTGCTTTTCACAGTGCAAGTTCTTTAGTTTTCATTTGGTCAATAGGAGATAAGCAGGGGAATGCATGACCAGTGAAGCATAAAACATCATGGACCCTGGGGTCTTGTGACACAAAAGTGAAGAAGCCTATATAGAATGATAGAGAAAGGCAGTCTGGATTGAAAAGGTTAAAGTCATGGACTCCTGGTTTTCTGTTTTGTTTTTTTTTTTTTCTTCACATTACTTGAGTATCTTTGTTTCAACAGGTACTTTGTTGGCACTGGTTTAGAAAACAGTAAGGTCATAGCCATATTGAACTTCAGAGGATGATTTTTGCTGTCTTCATCTGCCAAGTTTTAGTGAAAGAAGTCTCTCCTTGTCTTTCATCCTATGTTTGACTCTTTCAGAGGAAAGCCTTGCTCAGCCAGCAGGGTACATCACATGTGTTGCAGTTGCTGGAAGATGAGATTTGAGAAGATATCTTAAGTGTGGCAAGAAATGTAGGTGTAGTGTAGTGACCGATAACAGAGAATCAGATAATGACTGCTGAAGTGAATAACAAGCAGGCTTGGCTGACTTTTACTTGTTAATGTTCAAGAAGTTGAAGTGGAAGAGAAAGAAAATTGATCCTATTCCTCTCCATTGCTCTTTGCATCCTTCTTTGTTCTGTAGTACCTGTACAGACTCCTTGGGGCCATGAGTCAGTCTGTGTCGGGGTGATAAGTAACTCCAGGGTAAGAATTATTCTGTGTTAGATTGAAGTTGAGGAAAAATGCTTCAGTATTTCTGTCTATCGGTGCTCTGTTGATTTGTGCTGGTCTTACCCTGGCAGATTCAGATACCTGTTGGTTGGTTGATGCTTTGTATTATCTTTGTTCTTACTTCCTATTCATGACTTGTTATCCCAGATTGGCTTTTTCTATGCCCTTCTCTCAAAAGACTCTTTAATATCTTGTCAGGCATGTATTTGCTGAAGTGAAAGCAGCAGGGCTAGAAGTGGTTCGTGTGATGTAGCTGTGGAGAATTGAGGATGCCAGGCTGCCCAGGAGGTGGACCATCCTATGACAACTTGTTTGCCCAAGCATGCATCTACTGCCACTGTAGGAAGGTAGATATATCCCCCATAAGCCCTTAACATAAATGTTTATGTGTGAAAGGTGCACATGCACACGAGTGGTAAGGGCTTTGATAAACCTGGGCACAGCTATTGCTGCTCTACTTGGCTGATGGTGACTTGGCTTCCCTGTAAAAGGACCTCACTGTGCTAATTGTGCATTGTAGCACCTGGCAGGTAGGTGTTAAATACTGCATTCAGAGGGGGTATCACCAGCTGTTCTTCACTGGCTGTAGAAGAGGAGGACAAGTGAAATTTCAGCTGTTCAGTAGGGGAGGAGTAAAGGGAAATCCACTAACAGGGTTGTAAAGTTCAGGAGCAGCAGTTGAGGAATCCTTTGGGATGTATCATTAATGTTTGCATCTTGGATTTCATATTTGAGATGGATTTTGATGTAGAACTCAAAAAGGGGAGATGTGCAGTTCAGTGTTACATCATTTGAATCAATGGAAGGCTGTTCATTGTTGCTGTCTAGTTGACATGACAGCGTGTTAGATCAACATGAATTGTTCCGATGGACTGTGAGGTTGTGGATTTGACTTTTTTAAGGTACATTGTTATAGACTAGGCCACTGGATGACATGGTTGGAATTCTGCTCTTATGTAACTATTACCTGGTTGCTGTTGTTTCTGTGTGTACAGTAAGTAATGTCTTGAATTCTTTGAGAAGCTCATTTTGTGGCACATAATAAAGCAACAACTTGAGTGTTAACAAAAATCTGGAGTGTTACGTGTGTGTAAGTTGCTGCTACTGTAACGTTTTTCAAAGCTATGCTGAAAAAGGAAAAAACAACAAACAGCAGGAAACATGGATTGCTATCATGAATTTATCCAACCTGAGACAACTCTCCAGCAAGCTTTGCTTGATCTAAGGCTGTTTATACAAACTGAGTATTTTGTAACTGTGTCATCTTTTGAGTTATAGGCTGTACAAATTAAAAGCTACTTTCAGCATTGCTCCAACGACTGCTGATGGCTTACTGGAGAGCAGCTACAGTGGAAGGACTAACTTGCCCACAGCATCTTCTCTCCAACATTATGGCCTGTGTTTATCCCTGAGAGCAGTCCTGGCTTCTGAAGTACTGTACCAGTAGACATGTGTTGTCCATGCAATGATGAGGAAAACAAGGGTAATACATGCTGCAGGGTGTTTTCTGTGCATCTGCTTGGTTTTATTTTTGCCTGATATATTTATACACATGTGCTATCTTCCCAGTTTAGCTCTAATGCCCTCTAATTCTGGGTATGCAGTTGTAAAGAAAGCAAAAATCAATGTAGAAGGAAAAACATGAACCTTTAAAGCTTTGTAATATATGAGAAATTCCCAAATCTTCAAGTGTTTTGCATGTTTAAATGAATTAATGCTCTCTATGAAAGTGTTCTTGCTGATAAGTAGGAAGTAAAACTTTGGCTTGGGAACTGTGGCAAAATACAAGGGAGATTCAAGCTGTCTGACTGTAGGCTTTAAATACTAAGAATGATTCATCCTGCTTTTTTGTTGTCCAAACATAGTAGTTAAAAATTACCCTATATTTTAAGTAAATTCAAGAAGGGTTACCACAGAAATGTGAGAATAAACTTGAATGACAAAACACTGAATTATTTTCAATTTCTCCTTTATAAGACTGCTCTTACAGTCAAAGAATAATTCTAAGTGACCTGCAGTGCTATCCAGAAGGAATTTGTAATTTTCAGCTGAGTTGATGCTGAGGATTTAGCAGCTGCCTTTGCAAGAAGAGTGGGCGACATAAGCAAATTGTGAAAATTGGCAGAATGTGGCTTGGATGGCTACTTATTAGATGAAGATTGGTGTGCACAAGACAGTCTAAACAGACTGCTGATAAATTAGAATGTACCTACTAAGTAGACAGCAAAAAGAAACGACAAGTCTAGGCACTCGTATCTCAGTTTTTCTTAACTGGTTGTTAGCAGTGAGCTTAGCTTTTTTATAGCATCATCTTCAACTTAGTGATTTTGCTCTTCCTCTGTCTTTACTTGCTGAAAGTAGAGGACACATGGGAGAAGCAATAGCCCTGTGTGTCTGACTGAGGAAAAATAAGAGAATTGGGTATCTAGAACTTGAAAATAATCTGGCCACACTGCTAACTGTTGCCACATCTGGTACATGGCATTTGCTCTGGTACTAAAAGCCCAAGCACCTTTGGTCATCAGGGTAAATGGCAGTTTCTCTGAAGCTGAGAGTAGCACTTTCCTCCCCTTGAACTGCCTGGAAGGGGTGAAACAGAACAAAAGGCACCACCTCCCTTCCTTCTCCCATCCTGTCCTGATTACAGACAAGATGGAACTCACAGGTATTACAGGAGATGTCCTCTTAGATGTAGCCACTTGAACAATCTGACCTCTCCTCTGCTGATCTCCCAAAAGCTTGAGCAGAGGAAAAGAAATGAGAAGAACTGCATGCTGAGTTGTGTTTTGGTCTCTGAAAAAAAGCATAGCTCACAAGGAGGGATTTTGCAGGGTTATCTGTAGGGTGTAAGAGGATAAGAAAACTCTGCTCCAGCACGGCTCATGTGTCTGTGGTGAGCGCAGGATAGACCCTACATCAACTCATTTTTAGTTTCTCGTGTAATAGTAATTCCCCTATTGCCACTTCATAGCTTAGAGAAGAATTGAGCTTGGTCATCAGTTGTGGCTTTTAGGTGGGATAATAACTAATTTTGATTAACCACCTGGATGCCTCAATGATGATTTCTGAGCCACAGGTTTATGTGGTTTGGTAGATCTTGGCACTCCATCCTTGGGAGAGTGGCAGCTTCTCTCTGCTTCTCCAAGTCAGAAGGGGAGGTCAAAGAGCTCACTATCTCATGTTGTCTGTCTTGGCTTTTTTCTATCTCCCTTCTAAACTTCAGACTGTATTTTGCAGTAAATCATATGAAATCTGTATACATTAATATCCCTATGTAAGTAAGGAAATCTGTTGTGACACATCTTATGTCCAGGGTGTGGAGTGACCAGAGCAAGGGAACTTTGGAAGACCAGGTTTCTCAGGTAGTGTAGCTGCTGTGTTTTTACTGCATTCAGTGTGAGCAGATGTCTGGGGAGTTGCTTTGACCTTGCTTCTGGGCATCTTATAAATAGAGAATTGAAATAAATTATTTCTTCAATTGTCATTGTAAGTGAGATATTAAACAGGGAGTCTACAGTTTCTGAGAAATGCAGTGATGGGTGGACTATAAAAGGAAAACCAGTGAGAAGAGAGTAGGAGCTCAGAATGCTACTTGGGTAAGAGTTTTGAATTGGAGCAGCAAAATGTCTGAACCTGGCATATTTTTTAATGAAGAGAGATCTGTTTATGACGACAGGATGACTAGGGAAGAAAAAGCCTTAGATCTCTGTGGAGTGATCCATGAGTCAGAAATAGCTGACACTTGGAGAAGCACTCCTTGCTCAGCTTCTACTCCACTCTTCTGCTTTCTCTCTTTAAATGACCATGCAGTGGATTGAGAGACGAATCTGAGTAGCACTTGGTCTGGTTCTTAAAAAGGACACCTTTCGATGTTAAGTCTCAGCTGTCCTGGTGAACATTAACTCATCTCCTGCTTTCTGAGTTTGCAGACTCAGCCAAGGAACAAAGAATTGAATAACCCCTGAAGAATGAACTCCTTTGTTGCCCACTGAGGCATAGCTGTGGCATTGTTTTCACCACAGGCAGGACAGTGAGTAATAGCGTTGCAGCTGCTTCACTGAGCTTTGTGCTGGAGGATACTTCAGTCTCCTTGGACTTTTCTTTCCAAAACCATTCACGTGTGGAAAAAGATGAAATACATTTGTAAGCAAGACTTCATTAATTTTTTTGTAAATGTAGGAAAACTGAGAGTTGTACTGTGGATAAAAAATAAACACACTCAGACTTCACACAGTAGAAATTTGAAGGTGTATGGCAGGAGTCAGCACTAACTTTTTTCAAAATAAATTTTCAAAATATAGATGGAGCCTTCTTCTCATTCTGTGTTCTGCATCTGGTGTTACTAGTTTGGGCAGACTTTTATGTCTGTTCATCAAGGAGACAGCCCTTGCCTAGGTAGCATTTAGCACTGCTTCATTCTCAAAGCCCAACAAGGAGTAGACTGCTCATTACATTGCCTCAAAGCATTTACCTCACAGCATTCCACTTTTATGTTTGATGTTTAGTAGCACCAGCTACCTTCCAAGTATGTTTTTGCATTGCTCTCTATTCAGTCTGCCAAGAACTCTTGTCCAGTAGAATTTAAGCTACCTTTTAAGTGTAATTTAGACATAATTATCTCACCAAGATTGTATCTATTGACAGCAAGACTGTATTAATCAAGGAGTCCTTTTAAAATACTTGTTCAAGTGGATTCTTCTCTGTTTTGCCAGACTCAGTTTTATATGATGGAAATGATAGGTATTCAGTGTCTTTGCACAGTGTGGTCAGCAGTGATCAAAAAAGAAAACAATTTTATTAATTACTATGAGATGAAAAGAAAACAAAGGCATAATTGCATTTTTGTCTTAGTCTGTGATGAGTCTTCTACTCTGAATGATGGTTAATTTTTAGTCCTCCAACTGGGGGAAAGAAAATTTCACAGAGGTGCAGCAATGATGACCAGCTGTCTGCCCAGATCTTCTGCCGGAGAACCTGGAGGCAAGGGAGATCATGGTAAACTTGACTAAGTCCTAACAGAGAGCAGAAGGGTATAGAATGGGGACACTTCTTTTCTCTTTCTCACATGAGAACAAATCACCATTAGGTGTAAGATTAAGTACTTCATCCTGTGTGTGGTTTAAGCTGTGAAATGTTTGTTTTTTAACAAAGGGCATTTGACATCCATCAGTGGTGTCATACCATGCCACTGTCACCAGATTGTATTTGGAAGAGGAATGCTACTTGTAATTTGCAGAGCATCATTTAATCATTTTTGTCAAATAACGGATATATTATTGATTTCAGGCTCCTAGTTAGTTTAGAGAATTGTATCTTTGTGCTTTGCCTTTCTTCTTCCCCAGAGGATGTAGTTCTACTCCGCAAATTTTGTAAACTAGCTGTGTTAAAAGCACATCAGGGTTGAAAATTCAAGCATTCAATTCAAGCACTGAGAACTTAAGTACAGGCATCATCTGTTTTATCAACTGACTGTAGTATGATTTTGTGAAAGAAATTGTAACTAGAAGTGCATTTGGGTCAGGAAACATATCTGGAAAAAAGATGGACTATTCTAATTCCAGAATGTGGCCTTTTTTTTTCCTGTTTACCTTTGAATTTTTTTCTGTTTTGAATAGCTTTTGCATGTAATATAAGGAGTAATGCTTTGTAATTAGTGATTGTAGAGAAAGTAAGTCTGGAGGAAAAGAAATAGTTCTTCTACAAGTAAATACACTAAATCCTCTGCAGGTTGTCATCATGGTTGAATCAGAGACATTCACAGTTCATGGTGAACAAAGAGTAACTAATAGCATTAGTGATTCCTATCCTTCATCTGTGGGCTTTAAAGTGGGATGGTGTTGTTAGATGCCTTATCTCATTTTTATGTCTATTGCAAACTAATATATATTGTCTGCTTGGGGATGTTAACTCTGATTTTGTTAAGACAAAATTTCCTGAAAGATACATAGCTTAAGGTCAAGTTGTAGAGAGGAGAAAAATCCTGTTCAGTTAGTTAATCCACCACTGAGAGCATCAGAAAGGCAAAACTTGTTTTTTCTGTTTTCATCTGGACTAGCTTCATCATCTAGTTGTGGTTTCTACTTGAAGTTTTCTCCTATATGTGGTGGACTTGAACCTCTTGCTGCTTGGATATTCTAACCAAATTACCTTTGCTGACTTCTTGATGAAGAAGAAACATTGCTCTTCCTGGTGTTTTCCAGTTTTCTTCAGCTGCATTTTGAGGTTTTGTAGCAAGTTTGTAATCTAGATAACATGCTTTCTCCTAGTATTTTGTAATGTTTGCTTTCTAATAATACTTCCACCAGGGGATAGTAAATCATGTTTCACTTGGGTCAGTGTGGTTCTCTTCTGTTTGCTGAGCAGCTCAGGGGTAATGAGATTCATCAATGTTGAATTTGTTTTTAGTGGCTCTCACTACTACATCTTTCACTTTTTTCCTGTTATTATCCTTGTCTGGTCTTGTCTGTCTGCATCATCTGCCCTCCCACCTGTGTTCAGCTCAGGTTGCCTTCTCCTATACCCTGCTCCTAAGTTCTACCTGAAGCTGAAGATCTCAGGGACAGAAGTAACAGAAAGAGAGGTATCTTCATTCCTGGTGTCTGCTGAGGTTTCTGAGAGGTAGGAGAGGAAATGGTGAAAGGCTCTACTAGATCACAGGACAATTCAGTCTGTTGTCTAGATGAGGTGTGCAGTCAGGTGGATGCATCAGTGGGAGACATGGAGTAATGGGCATGTGAGATACAATAACAACGTCTGACACGGCATGGAAAGCAGAACTCAGTCTGGTCACAGCACTGACCTAAGAAACTGCAGCTCTGAAGAATTCAACTGAGCTTTGCCATCTAAGTTGGTTTAAAGTTGACAAAGGCCACTCACATTATTTTATCTCTGTTTAAAATGCATTTGACTTTAAATGTGTAATTTAGGTAGGTTGCATCGAGTCAATAATTTTTACATGTAGCAGACTGTTTTTCTTCCAGAAGAAAAGGATATTTCTATGGATTTAAATGATCCTTATTACAAAATTGCAAAATCACTACCATGGAGAATTTCACTTAGATTGTATATTCAGTTTCCAGGGACAGAATTTAATATTTTGAAGTGGAATTTTTTTTCCTGGAAATACTTAGCAATTATACAACTTGTTTCACAGCATCCTTTTAAACATTCACAGCTCAAAGCTTTTTATTACAATGAGAAGACATTTCTTTGCTCAGAAGCACAGTAAAACTTTCCAGTGGTGCAAATCCTGCTCTAAATGCTGCTGTTGTGGTTTAACTCCAGCTGGCAACTCAGCCCCACAGAACCGCTCGCTCACTCCCTTGTGGTGGGATGGGGGAGAATTGGAAGAGTGAGAATGAGAAAATTCATGGCTTGAGATAAAGAGAGTTTAATAGGTGATGCAAAAGCTGCACATGCAAACAGAACAAAACAGGGAATTCCTTCACCCCTTCCCATGGACAGGCAGGTGTTCAGCCGGGCTCTATCACACATCACTGTGACTTGTGAAGACAAACATTGTCAGTCCAAACACCTCCCCTTTCCTTCCTTCAGCTTTAAAGGCTAAGCATGACATTGTATGGCTTGGAATATCCCAGTGATCAGCAGGGGTCAGCTGTCCTGGCTGTGTCCCCTCCCCACTCTTGTGTGCCCCCAGCCCACTCACCAATGGGGTGATGTGAGAAGCAAAAAAAAGTTATGATGCTGGTCATTGCCCTGCTCAGCAATAGCTGAAACATCCCCAAATTACCAAGATGGCACAGATCCAAAACACTGCCCCATTCTAGCTACTGGGAAGAAAATTAAGTCTATCCAAGCCAAAACCAGCACATCCGTTTTATCAATAACTCGGTTTCTTTAGAAGGGCACTTAAATGGTAGGATACTCAGCAGGCATTTGTGCTTAATTTTCTTCTTAAAACCACAGAGAAACTGTAGTTTCTGTAATAAAATGGCATCCATTTTGTTAGGGAAACACCAAGCTTTTAAAATGGCATTTTATTATCTTTTATAAACTTAGTTTAAATGAAAATTGCATATGAGAGTGCTAAGTTATGTAGATTTGCCTTTGCAACTTCTAGAATATGCTTTCTCAAGAGACGACAGAACATTACAAGTATGCTATGCTGTCTCAATGTCTGCCTAAGGGGAGTTTTGCCCTCCAATAAATAAAAGTCTACAGATCATAAATCAGCAGTTTATTGTCAGCCACCAGGTGAATCTCAAATGTCAAGAAAAGGTGCATGACAACTCCCAGATTTCTGTTGATGGCAGTAGCTGCCATCATGTTGTATGAAACAGAATTTTGTTAGAGGCAAATGTCACCTTTCCTAAATCTTTCAAGTGTATGCTCTGCACACATTTGGTTTTTAACTGAGACTCCATAAATCCCGCTAAAATTTGAACAAAATCTTTCTTGAGACCCATTTGAAGTGTTTGGAAAAGGAAGATAAGCTGGAGAAGTCTTGGTGTTAACAAGAGAAGATTCCTAACTTGGACTGATGTGTCGTGCCAGTGTTTCATTGAGGAGCATGAAGAAATTATCTGTTCAGGCAGTGTAACCTTGATAGAAGGGGTTATTGAATCATTTCTCATATTCATTTGTATCAGCATTTCGAAGCGCCATAAACAAGTCTGGGTAACACCTTGGTAGTGATTTGTATTACAGAAAGAATTGTTGTGAAAACACTTTTAGAAACTGGAACCTCAGCTGCTGTATTTATTGCTGAGGTGAGAAATTTTTTGTCTTTATTTAAAACAAAACAGCTCTCCCCCTGCTTCCACCTTCTCTCTCTTTTTCACTTCTGCCACTCACAGCATCATGTCACTAAATCATGAAGTGACACAGAGAAAAGTTAATTGTGCGTTGCTGGCTATCTGATTAAATCCACTCTTCTGCATTTAGACTCTAGTGGATTTATGAAGATGAAGTAAAGGGGGGAAGAAATGACATAACCACTGAGGGAAAAATGAGTATTAATGTCTTTTCAACAACAATGATGAAATGTTGTACGTTTAAGCTACCTAGCTGTTTTAATTACTCGTGAAGCAGCATGAGTTGGATGTAATTCTGCCTGGTAGTGCTTGCTAAATGCTTCATGAATGCTTTTAGGTGACCTAGTTTGGGGATTGATACCAGGAACCTGTAATTCTGGAATGCAAAAAACCATTCTAAAAGGCAAAACTCCTGAATTAGGCTGCATTCTCCAGGAAATTTGCTTCTGGTGCTTTAAAATGCCAGATGCCTGTTTATTTGTAAAAGTGAAAAACTTTTACAACTGTCATTAATGAAATAATGAGTGGAACAGATCAATAGGTGAATATTTAAGAGGCTTTTTAGATGATTATGCTACAAGAAGAATGCAGGAGGAAGAAATAGCAGGCTTCTGACAGCTAAATGAAGCATTGGTAATGCAGGTAAGCCTGTCATCGAGATCCCTGCCCACATGTGAGGAAAGAACCCGGACAAACTTCTTAAAGAATTTTTCAGGCTTCACTCTGAGCCTTTTTCCCTAAATCATCAAATCTTGGCTTTGCTTAAATTTAATGAAATAGAGCAAATTAAAGACATAAAAGTAATGCTGGAAAGCTACAGACTGAAGAGAATGTGCTTTGGAAAGCCTGCGCCTTTGACATGAGGGTTAGATCAGATATACTGCTCTGCAAATTCAGTTACTAGCTTTATTGCTCTTTCTGCATCTTAAACTTTATACACAGTTTCTGTAGAAGTAGTGAGGAAAGAATTTTCAGAAGTGCAAAAATTTGCTGGAGCCTTGCATTTAGTGTGCCAAATCCCAATTGCCATATGTATTGCACATTTGGAGTATGTGGACAGTCTCATCCACTGAATCTTGCCTTATGAATATTTAATAACACTGAAGTGGTTGACTTTTACAGATCCACACCTTTTCTAGGAGTATTTTGTTTTGTAATGCAACTCCCATCAGCTGAAGTGGGTAGAAGTTCACTAGTGAAGATCATGAGTGCTAGCTAGCATACTGAGACTATTTTGTCCTTGCACGGAGATGCAGTTAAAAAACACTCTCTGTATTTAGCCTACATCTCCCACCTCTGTGGAACAGGTTTTCCTTACATTATCTTGAACCTCATACCTGATTTAGTCCACTACAGTGCACAATGGGGTCAGTCTTATGATGTGTGAGGGTTTCATTTAATGGTCACACTTGAGCAGACAACAAATCACAAGTGAACTTTGGTTCCTCCAGATTCTCATTAGCATCATCATTCCTCACAGTGTTGCACCTCACAGCTGGATCAGAGAGTGCTGTCATGTTTTGTAACCTGCTGCAGCTTCTTGGTGTAGGCTCCCAGTTCAGCTGGTCCTTCTGTGTGGTGAGGCAGTGGAGAAGGTGAAGAGGTGAAATAGATGGGTATTTCTTGTGGGAGTGGCACTCCTGCAACTTGCTATGATCCAAGTCTCTGGCTTTCACAGGAAACTCCCTGACAGCCTCGTGCTGGGAAACGTGTATCAGCTGTGTGTCCTGGCTGAAGCCAGTGAGGAGCTGCGTAAGTGAAGGTCAAATAAAAGACTTAGTGGCTGGAGACACAAGTTGCTACCTCTCCTTTCCCTTAGATAGATCCCAGGAGATTTCATACTTGTTAAGCCCAGAACATAATGTCCAACATCTGTTTTATGCTTTATGGTAGGGTCTCCCTCATGGTAGAGACTGGCTGGTCCTTCCTAGTTAAATAGAAAAGTTTTCCTTACCTCTCCAAGCATCTCTGTGGTGCACAAGGGGAATCTTTTGAAACTTCAGTTTGTGCTACTTGTCTAATATTTTGAAGTCTATTGTGATACTGACATGCATCCATGTTCTTGTGTGAAACTTGTGTCTGCTGGAGGACAGCCTTTACTTTGTAGATTGCAGACTTTCTTTCTCTAATGGTTTGAAGGTTGTTTTCATGGAAGTAATTGGAATGGAATATTTTATTTCTCAGTTTACGGATGGATCCATTTATTGTAACTGTTGGGATTCTCATTAGCGGAAATTAACACAAGCTGTGACATAAGCTTGGCTTGACTTTTCCACCACAGATCACAGTTACATGAATGAAATAACTCATTACTGAAATCATCTGTAGTTAAGAGAAGCTTTCTGTCAAGTGGATTTGCAGAGAGCAGAGCACAATTACAGCCTGAGGAGTGATGTAATGCACAGCACTTACTCCACTGGAGCAGGACATATGGTGAGCTGTCAGCTGAGCCTGCATCTCCGCCTTGACAGCCCTGATTGTCTCCTGTGTGCACTGTAAGATAGGTGCAGGTGAAAAGAGGTGGTGGTGTTACCTGAAAGGGAGCTGCTGTAAGTGCGTTCTTTTAATGCTGTGTAATTCTCATACTTAATCTCAGAAAATTTGTTAAAAATCTGGAAGGGTTTTCAAAAAGTGCACTATGGCATTGAGGTCTATAGAGCCTGTCTTGCCTGAGCTTCTGTGCTCACTGTTGGTGCCTTATTTCCAGGAAGGTTCAGAGATGACTAAGTTACTACTAGCATGCAAGTATCTCCAGGAGTGGGGAATTTCTGGTGGAGAGCTGTTTAACTTAGCGGCAGAATGAATGATATGGTCAGTTGGAGCAAAGAAAAAAAAGTTAAAGGCCATAAATACCCTTTCCCAAGGAAGAGATATTTGTAGTTGGGATGACTGAGTGAGAGTGATTGAATATAATCACTGCTGAAGATGGTGGCTTTCCCCAGCTGCTGCACTGGAAGTAGAAGCCTCATGAGGAGCATCTGTGTACAATAGTAAAAAAGACTCCCTGGCCACAGGGAGTAGATTGGCTACCTGCAACCATGTAGTGTGGTTTGCCATAGCCTGTGGGCCTTGCTGCTCTTGACATGTTCCATATTTAGCCTACTTTATGCCCCCCTCCCTTTTCATAAAATTTAAATAGCACCCTTGGTGATGTGTGCAGGAGATACTGTCTGTATTGTGAGTCTTGTTTACTCTAGTTCTTGGCTTCTCAGTCACTAGCTGTTTACATGGTTTTACTGGCAACTGTAGTTCTGCCACTTGTTCAGCTCCTGGCACAATTAACTGGTGGGCTTGGAAGGAAATGTGCTTCTGTGCTCTTTTTTAAGACCTGAGAATAAATTTGTAAAAGCTGGTTTTCTTATGGTTTTTATATATGACAGAAGGATGGGGAGGCAGGTGTAATAATACTGTGTATTGATTTGTAATTTAATCAGTCTTGAAGGTAACTTTTCTGTAGTGTTGTGTATTGTTTGTAGATGAGTCTACTCAAAAAATGATGGCTAATGTAGAAGGAGTTACTGTGAACCCTTAAATCTAGTGACGTGGTGTATCCATGAGTTCAGCTATTTGGATTTTGTTGTAAACCTCTTAGATATGATACAGTGGAATCCTCTTAAACACAAATTCCATGTAGCAAGTGACAGAACATAATGAAAGCATAAACTCTTACACAAATAAAACTGTCAAATGCGTAATGCTGCAGCTATAAACAGCTGTGGATTTCAGCATGTTCCATGGAATTTAGTGAGCTGGGTTAGGATGCGCATTTTTGGGTCAGTTTTGATTTTTACAGAAGAGCTTGAAACAGTATTGATACTTGCTAAAATAAACTGTCCTTGCTTGCAAAGGAAACCTTTCTTGTCAATATCTTAAAATATCTGTACTGCTGACAAATTAGTAGTTATCTTTATATAATGAGTTGCAAAAGCACTGTATGGACATCAGGTGACATAAATAGTAGGAGATACAACATGTCTTTAATTCACCGCTAGAGGCTTTCTCAGCTGCTATGGAACAGCAGTACTAAAGTATATTTGAGCTAAGACTGAATTAAGTATTTATGCATTACATATTTTAAAGTGTGTACAGAAGTGTCATCGTTGTCAGATATCATTCAAAGTGGCTTTCCAGTGTGTTCTGAGGATTCTGCATTGTTTCTGTTGGACTCAGTGACCAGCTGGCCTGTGGAAGAAGTGTGCCCATCACAGGTCTACCCTGCACAGGGTTGGGAGGAGTAAAGAGGTCCTGAACACCTCTGTGCTCCCTGCCCCCAGTCCTCAGAAAAACACAATGGTGTTCTACCAAATCCCTCCCACAGCTTCAGATCTGGGCCTGTGGGGAAGAGCTTTTAGTAAAATTCCACTGCTGATGTAGCTAAGTGACGTTTTCCTACTTTGTGCCTGGCACAGACAGTTTGGAAAGGATCTTATTCATCATCATTAACCTTGCCCTGCACGGGAATGAATGATGGAGGCTTTAGCAAAAGACAGACAACCTGTTCTCTGTTAAACAAACAAGCCAATCCCACACCATCCAGTCAGGCGGTGCTGGTGCCAGTTCCGGGATGCACGTTCTGGCGTCACTGGAGGGAGTGTGCGTGGCTGCTGCTGCTGGTGGGCACCTTGCCACAGCAGCCCTCTCTGCTTTGCAGGGTGGTGTTTGCCATGCTGTGAATGGACGTGTTAACACAACTCCAGCGTTCTTGTCTTCGCTTTGCCTATCTCAGCTCAAACTCTCCCGTGATGCAGCTGTATAAATATCTGAGTCCTGCCTACGTGGCCAGTAACTGCAGATACTCCTTGTGTCTACAGGCAGATACAAAGCACATGCCTGCCAGCGCTGCTGCAGCTTGGGGAGCCCTTCTTGGCTCAACCTGTGCTGTAAAACAAAGCTTCTAAAATATGGTAGGTGTCAGAGACAACTGACATTTCCAGGTGGGATGCTCAGTATGTTACAGTTGGATATTTGTCCTTTGGATGCTATAAATACAGATTTTCCTGCACTGCGGTGCTTCTGGCCCACAGATATGTTGTATTGAAAGGAAGACTGTAGCTTACTTCAGTGGATCTAAAACAGATTAAAATGTTTTTAAGCAGTCTGCATTATTTTAACAAGGTGATTTTTTTTTTCCTCCCCAGGAGAATGGTTCCTATGTAAAAGTAAAGTAATTTGGATGACTTTTGAAGGCATAGCGCTCTTGTTTTGCATAACGCTGAGTTTTCAGGTGACCTGCTTTGTGACCCAGTATCCTGTTCCTCTGGCAGATTTGTAAATGTTCATCGTACAAATTTGTGATGCAGGGCACGCTTTTCTTTGCTACTGGAAGGATTTTTGCTGCCACCAGCACAGGACAGGTGCCTGTCACCCTTGTTGCATTGTTACTGGCAGGCAGCGTGCACAGAGCTTGGCAGTGGGAGGCTGAACTGCTCAGCTTCCAGCAAAGAAGCTGAGGCAAGAAGACGAGTGAGGAGAGGAAAGGCGTTTTAGGGTGGTGGAAAACCCTGCTTGGTTGGCTTGGTTCTGCTTCGTCACTGATTCACTGCAGACCCATCAGCTAAAGAGAAGCTTTTTTTACTAATCTCCCAGAACACTGTCGAGGGGGAAATAATGGCTGGTGCTGCAGTGGTGGTCCTCTCAGAGAAAGAGCTTTTGGGAAACATGGCAATTCCCATTTTGTGTAATTTATGGCGAAGGCTTGTATTGCCCTGCTCAGCAGAAAGGCAAGAATCTCTTCTGAAGTGGAAGCATTCTTGAGCTGTATTAGCTTCAGTTATGAAAATCAATCATTAGGACTTCATTAAGCCCAACTTCATATTTTAAAGTTTATAAAAGTTACTATTAGCAGTCATGAAAAAAGATCTGTTTGTTTTTTGCAGAGTATCTTAAGTATTGGATTGATTTTGACTTGAAAGTGTCCAAACCCAGAATTTGAGGCAAACAAAATTGACATGAAGGGATGTGTTTCGCTTGCATTCATAAAGATGGTACTTCAGGGATTTATATGAAATAGAAAACCTTCTGCAGGTTGCATGAAATATAATAAATCGTGCCTGAAAACACCCCCAGTTTGACTATAAAGGCCTTATCTCACCCATGTAAAATATTTATGTGTAAATGCATATTTTATATTTTTCCTTTAACATCCTTGGGTTGCTTTATTCTTTCATAAATGGCATCTCTGTTGTTTACTTGTAGTGGAGGCAGCAAAAAAATTGCGTATTTTTTATGTTATTACTTTGGGTTTTCTTTTGGTTTGAGCATAAGGAGGAGCGAAAGGCTGATTACAGTAGAGCTCTAGGGTGATAAAAGTAGGAGCTGAAAATTTTTGTGAAGATCTTTGTTCAATTGTGGTTTACCCCCCTTAGACATGTGGATTCAAAGTTTTTCATATTGTTTTACATGTCACTTTTCTTTTTCTTCTACCCGACTTTGAATTGTATTTATTGATGGTCTAAAAGGGTACTACTTACTGTATCTGATTTTTAAGGCATTTGTCACTGATTTTGTGGTTAAAAGGCCTAAAAAGTTCTTGAGTTTTACAGCTGGGAAAAATATTGTCTGAACATATTAAGGTGATGCTGTCTTAGCATTTGGTAGTTATGTGTTTGCAGTAGGAATAGACGTATCCTGTTTTAGTGTCCAAGTTTCTAAAAGCATTCAGTTTTGAGTGTTTTCAGTAAAATCTTCAAGAATGATTCAAGTTCGGGAGGCATTTGAGTGAGTGATTTAAAGCTCAAACTGTTCCTTGAAGAGAAGGTGAAAAGGTGACATTGCTGTTGCTTAGAAATACTTAAGTAAGAGAAAGAGATCAATTTAGATGGAAAGGAAAGAAGAAAGCTACAGGAAAAGCCAAATTGATAGTTGAAGCAAGACAATTTGCAGGGAGAACATAGAAAACATGTTTACAGGAGGTAATTAGCAGTTGATGCAATTTTTAAGGGACTTAGTATATCAAAGATGTGGTGACTTTAGCAGCTTTTCACCTAGAAATTTGTAGTTACCAATTTTATCACTGCATGCTTTGGACTTCCTGAAGTTGAAAGGTTTATTAAAACATTCCCCTCCCTTTCCCAGTGTCCTTCTAGTGGTGCTTCAGGCCTTCACTGTCCCATGTCATTGCTTTTATCTGTTGTTTTTCAGTGTTACAGCCAAGGGAACATAAAGGTTGTTGGTGCTAGGAGAGGTCTTGTTCTTGCTGCCAGCCTCTGCTCCTCTTGTGCAGTCCCAGCATGTGCGTGGTGTGGTGGTGGGGAATCACTCCCAGTGCCTCAGCAGCAGCAAAAATTAGAGGAGCTTTTAGCTCTTTGCACCAGCTAAACAGGAGTGTTGTTGGTGCTGGTGTAAAGGAGGGACCAGTGCAATGAGAAGTGAGAACTGGGACAGTGCTCTTCAGTGGCAGTGTTGCATGGGTTTATCTCAGTTGTTTGTGCACCTGCATTTCCAGAGACCTGGAGCAGTCTGCCAGAGGCGGGGAGGTCACTGGTTGAAGGAGTGATCCAAACAGTTGTGCTTCCCAGCCAGTGGATTAATTCTGTGTTTTCAGCAGATGCTGTGAAATGGATAAATTTAAGACTGTTGTTATGCACTTTGATTTCCAAATATCCCAGTGAAATATTTGCAGAATTAGTCATCTAGGGAGAGGGTGGGCAACTCCTACTACTTCACAGACATGTGATATGGGAGATGCAGGATTACACCCTGGTGGTATCTTATTCTTAACAGTTTTTTTCAGGCTGAACATTGCTGAAGAGGAGAGGGTTTAGAAGTTTGTTTTTTTAATTTTTTTGCTTGTAAACCTGGTCTGTGTTTTATGAGCTCTTTCTCAGAGAAACTATGAATTTCATGACCTCAAATCCACAAATTTTGGGGATCCTGCTGGACACGTATTGATAAAGTGTCCTTTTGGGATGAAGGACTTGCTTTTCAAGCTGTTGCGAGAAAACTTTTTAAGCACAGAGAAATCTGCAGTGTGCCTATTCTAGATTAAATGTCAAGGAACTGTGGTGGTCTGGTTAAGATAGTCTTTCCCCGGGGGCTGGAACTAACTGATCCTACAGAGTAAGGAAGTGTAAGAAGTTGGAGAAAGGGGAGGAGAGCTGTTACTGTGGGTCTGGTTGTGCTTGCTGGGCTTGCTGAGCTAGTCAAGACCCTGCACGTGGTGCTTTCACTTTTTTGGAAAGTGTACATATATATTAAATAAAATACTAAATTTCATCCCATTAGAGTCTAGGTTCTCCAAATAAATAGTTCAATAGAAGCTTGGGATTGGCTATTGAGCCATGATAGATAGCAATGACCAATGGAGATGGGTAATTCTTAGCTGAAATGTGAGCATTGCAGGAGATCATGAGCTTAACTGAATACCATCTCAATCTTTTGACACTTCCAGTGATGGAGAATTATTTAATACTTCAAATTCTAAACCACAAGTTTCTTTTTTTTTTTTCCAGGAAGGGAAAACCCCCCAAATTTACTTAACTTAATACAAGAGGAAAAACTTGTTCCCAACCAGTCTGAAGGGTCTGTGGACTCTGAATGAATCCATATTTATTGACATTAAAACTACAAAATACAACAGATACTAGAATGCAGTTCATTTTCATATGCTGTTGGTAACATGGCTGCTTGAATTTACTCACTGTGTGAGACCAGAATACAGATTTACTCTACAGGACTCATGCCTTGTCTTTGAGATGGCTTATTGTATCTGTGTAATTGTTCTTTAGAAGAGGAAAATGAACTTCTGATTGCAGAAGTACCTAGAGTTTAGGAGTGTTTTCTTAAAAGCCTAACTTTCATTCTTGCCATTTCTTGTAAAGCCCCACACATACTGCTGTGATACCTGTGGCATTAGAATAATTGCAATGTTTTAAGTTCATTTTAGCCGTTTGTAAAGCAATTTTGTAAGTACCTGTAGAAGAGGACTGTGCTGGCTTTAATGAGTCGGTCTCTAAATTGGTATGATTGCTGTGAGCTGGAGGTTGATGGACACAAGGTGAGAGGTGGGGGAGGTGACAGGATGAAAAGTGGGCGTGTGGGTATAGTGCTCCTCCAAGACAGATGGGTACTGCCAGGGAGCCCAGCGCTCGCGGGTGCCCCAGCCTGCTGGTGTGATGGCCGTTCCGGAGCTCAGGGTATACGGATGCTCTGGGCACAGCCAGCCTTCCCATGAAACTGGTGCTTGTGGAATGGTTCCTGAAAGAGACAAAAGCGTCTGGTCTGTGTATTTCTGCATTTCATTGGAAAATGCAGGTTGCCAGAGTTTAGGATCACAGCTTGGGTGTCTGTCAGCCTGTGACTTCTGCAAATGAGGGTAATGATAAAATGTGAACCTGCATCGTCCTTCTGCCAAAAAATCACTTTATTGTTAAGGCTGCAGTCCCTGACTCTGTGTGAGTGCAAGGAGCTTTCACTGCATAGGAGTAATTCTGTGTTATGGAAAGCTGTAGAAGAGAAGAGAAGAGGTTAATAAAGCTTCTCAGCTCTCTTCAAAACAAAAGCTCTCTTCTCAACCCTGGGTTTAGTTTTTAATTAGTTTGGATTACAGTTTGATTTAAAGCAGGTGAAGGGATGATGAGTTCATGTGATCTAGAGGTTTGAACATTATGCTGCTATTTGTACTTTTTGGTTAATAATGTATCCTCTGCTAGAAGGATGACTGGTGGTTTAACAGGATACCTTCCTGTAAAACATTTTTAAAGAAAAACTAGCCTGTTTTTGCAAACTTCATTCCAGATTAGAGTTGCCAGACAGCAGTGCAGAATAGTGTTTTATTGTGAGATCTATTTCTGTTTAGGAAAAAATAAAAGTCCGTGAAATACCCAATTCAGTGGTGTTATATTTTTTTCGTTCTTCCTCTAAGCTATAGAGGCAGCATAATTTTATATACTTCATATTGAAAATTCATTCTAATGCAGTCTGGATTTATTTATTTTTACTATCTCATCAGCAGAATATACTTTTTTACATGAATGTATTTTATAGATATATAAAAAAGGCAGGTTAAAAAGAATGTTCCTGAGGAATTGTTTTATTGGTTAGCACAATATATGTGCTTTTAATGCAATTTAGATTGTATCTAGTGAAAATTGAGCACAAAATTCTGAAGCTAGCTGGTGCTTGTTCTTGTAAATAATGCACGCCTTAAGTCAACACTTGGCATCATTATCTTGAGCAATGGTTTAGCCTTGATATATTTCAAAACACATGTATTAGATAATGTGCTGTATATATATATGGTTATTTATGGATATAAACTTTCTGATTAGATATTAATGTTAAAATATCAAAGTGTTTGCTGAAGATGTCTTCCTTGTTCTGCTCTTCAGTCAAGACATGGTGTTAATACTGAATATAAGAAATTATATGGAGAATTTGACTAGAATTTGTCAACTTCTAGTTAATGCAGTTAAATGCTCTAACTTGAAGCTTTTTCCCTTCAAAATGGTATATTAAATGATACGTAAGATAAATTTAAGTGTATACATTTGCTAGCAAGCAGTTTATTGTAGTTTGATTGTTGAGTAAGCCTCATTTTTTTTGGTATTCAGAGGAAGCTAAATCCTGAAAATGTCTTAGTGGAACAAATTACCTGATTGAAGAAAATGCATTTGATACATGTTATTTTGGAAGGGGAGCTGTTTGTGCAGTCAGAAGGACTGAGCTAGGGGTGGTGTCTGGAAAGCATGTGCTTTGTCTAAATGAAAAACCAACTCTGAGAAAGGATTTATATTGGGGTATTATGGGAGACAGCTAAGACACCTGTTCTACTATCTTCACTGTTAATACCTTTAGCTGAGTGTTTCTTTCTCTGTCCTTTCTTTATATGCACAAATGATGAGCTGTGCTTTAGACTGAAAAACGACTTCTCACAGTTTGAAGAAAGGGGTAAAAAAAGCCCTGTTGCCAGCTTCTTTTGCTAGCCATTATCTGTCTCAGTTGCATGGAGCTTATGTGTAAATGCAAATGTAGTAGTTACTGTTTTTTGAATTGCACTTGGTTGTTAGTCATTGCTGAGGTTCATAGTGGTGACATTTTGATAAAGTCACAGTATGCGGATGTGTTCATCTGCTTCAGTGTGAAGAAACTTCCTTTAAACGCATGTAAAGGACATCTTAATTGAAAATACAATTGTGTAAAAGGTGGCTGTGAAGCTGGTTTTGTTTTCTTAATTCCACTTACAGCCTTAATTTCCTTTCTTTCTTTAGTTGAAACAGCTGGATTGCTGACTAATTATACTTGTAGTGCCCCAGTACTCTGTCTTCTATACTGAAATTAAGATGAGTGTGTGTAGTGTTTATTGAGAAGATCTTCACTGGTCCCAGTAGGATGGTATATTTCTGCTGCTGAAAATTGTCAAGAACTGGGATTTGCTCAGTAGCTCACTCCAACAGCTGCTGTGCAAGAACCTCCCCCTCTGGTATTTTGGATTTTATCCATCAGCACTTTCCAGATAGCTGCTTGGGGAAGGCCAATACCTGGATGGCTAACTTAGGGTCACCTGCAAGTACTGGAGCTTGCTGATTTGGAGGTAAAAGTCTTTTTCTAGCAGTGTATGAAATGTAATTGGAACCTTCCCTTGTAATTTCATGTATTAATTGCTTGCATGTATTGGCTAAACCTGCAGCATAACGTTTCATAACTCATCTGATTTTGATAACCCTTTGGCCATGGTGAAGCTGTGCAGGTGCATCATCCCTCGAGGGATGGTGAGGTGTGACAGGGCAGGGGCTGATGCATAAGTTGATTGACCCAAACTTTCCTCTTCAGCAGTGGCACTGTGATATACAAGGTAGAGCAAAAACATTTTTAACTTTCTGAACAAGGAAAGATGTGCCTCAACACTATAGCATGTACTTAATAAAGTTTTTTATCTGCAGACTTTGCAGGTGTTTCATGAACCACTGATATTACTTTGTAGGTCCAAACTATTATCTGCAGGCAAAAGGAAGAAAATTCAGCTCATGGCATCAGTCTTCCTGAGGTGGTCCAAGTAGTGCTTTGTTTCTAGATGCTATCTACAAAGAATTTGATGTGAAAAAGAGACAAATTTACTTGTGACCTTGTCAGGTGCTAAAATTAATGGGATGATCTGAAGGAAGTGTTTTGTTAATCTGGTATTTGGGGAATAATTATTCTTTTGTTCGGTATGTTTTAGCTGTTCGCTAGGTGTACTGTGAGCTGAGCAAAGTGAGGCCAATCTGTTCACATCAAATACTTGTCTGCACTCTTCCTGTACCTTTATTTTGCATGTAGGTGTTGACTGATAGTAAGGAAAACAGTGGGTAAACAGTTCAGTTAAAAAAAGCTTATTTATTAAATTTTAATATGTACCTAAGAAGGAACCTCAGCCATGGAGTACAATAATGACGGTTACATAGGTGCTGTTTCAATTACCACCTTGGATTAGTGGTTATTGATGGTAGAAAGAGCTACTTCTGCCAACATTCTATTGCTACTGCTGCTGCTAAAGGATATGAGATGTGCTGCTGTTTCCACAATGAAAAATAATAAATTTTCCTTTTTTTTTTCCTTACTGGAGCTTTGTGCTTGAGGAAGCTGGGGAAATTATCCCCAGCCAGTAGTGTCTCCAGCCTACCTCTGCTGTGCCCAGCAAATCCTGCTATCCTGTTGTCACCTGTATAGTTATGAAGATGTATGAGACCCCAGCCTTCATGTAATACAGCTCAGGGCAGTGGTGGATTTTCGCTTGAGTTGCTTTGCTCACCAACGCCAACATGTCAGATGCAGTTTACACTGTTTGAATGAACATCAGCCCTCTAGCAGGAACTTTTAAAAACATTGCTCAATAAAATTCAGTGCAGAGTTGAGATAGTGAAGATAATCCTCCATTTGCTTGTAGAACAGGTGTACGTTATATAAAACAGGATGGCACTGGGGATGGTTTTTGAGACTTACAGTTGGGAGGGAAAGAAATTTGCATGGTATAGCGTGTGCTGGATTTCATTGTCTTGGACTAGATTTGAGCTGAAATTCCTGTGCACCTGGTGGGGAGGGATCTGCTCTGGTCTCTTTTGTGCTGCCAGCTTGACAGCTCAAAGACAGATTTCTCATCCTCACACACCTTTTGACTTTTCTTAGCTTTGAAGAAATTCAGTTTGTAGAAGTGTATTTTCTCTTCAGCTCTCCTCAAGCTGACCCAGCCCCCTGGTTAATTCGCTGCTTGCTGTAACATTAAGCCTCTTAAAACTCAGTATGTGGAGCTCTAAACTTGCATTTGCTATTAGCCCTAAAAGTCAAATTAATAATTGGAAGATCTGTAGTTCCTTATCCCAAAGGAAATGCTATGCTTACACGACATGCCTAGGGCTGTCAAGAGTAGTGCAGCTGGCTAGCTCTGATCTGTCCTGGTGTTTGGGTCAGTTTGTGTGACACCTCAGAAGAAGGTGGTTCTGACATAACCTTTCCCTGTGGGGAAGAGGGCAGCAGGAGGAAAAGTGGTCTCTGAAGGAGAGCTCTGCCCTTTTCCATAATGGGGAGATAACACAGCATATGAATGCCAATGAAGCATCTGTCTCCTGCAGAGTCAACTCTTTATCTCCATGAGCCTTGCTGGGTACTGATTCCCTGCCCAATATCATGACCTCATCCTCTGTTTTCTCCATAATTACAGGGAGCAATTATGTGTTTTTCATAAAGGTGAGTTTGGTGGAAACCTTGGCCAACCCTCTTGATACTTTGTGTTTGGCTTAGGTGGGGAGCATCTGGGCAGGGAGTGGAGGAGGATTGAGGCTGTTTGGGAGCAGCTTAGAGCTGCACAAGGCTCAGTCAGGAAACTCATTAGAGGTTTAGCTACACAGAGGTACTAGAAAATGAAAAACTTGCCAGTGCCGGGAAGGGAGAACAGGGTTCTATTGGCTGCAGTGTTCGGACACAACCAAACTCTTTCCCCCCCTCCGTCCCCCATAAAAGCAGAGTTAGAGAGATGTGCTTTCTTGCATCAGTTTGTATGTGCAGGTGTGCAGAGGAGCCTTCCTGTGAAGAGTGGCACGCAGAGGGGTTGGAGGTTAATGGATGGTACGGATTTATTTACAGATAATCTTGGTTACACTGGCTGATTTCGGAGTTCAGATCTCTTGCCATTCAAGAGAGTGTCTTTTCTGTCTAGATTAAAAACATGTGCTGTGTGGCCAAACAGTAGGACAGCAGGTGACAGTGCATCACCAACTCATAGATCATCAGTCAAAAAAGATAGTGTTTACATCATTAGATGTGACATCATTGCAGAACAAAATTGATAGAGCAAGTTAATTATGCAGCTTTTATATTAGTCCAAATAGCTCTGTGATGATGAGTCTACTAGCACACTTATAAAATTTTTAATGTATGATGTCTTCACTGGAGAAAAAGTCTTTTGAGTCTTTTTAAAATTCTGTTGCCTTGACCACTGAGGTCTGATAGCATGCTGGGCTGTCCATGAAGTTGCATTTTGGGAGATTTGTGTTTCTGTCACTGTTCACAACAGTAATGAATAATTTACTTTTACTGGGTGGTTTTGGGATTTCTGGGGGCTTTTGATTTAAACTTAATGCAGAAAAGTGAAGAAATACTAAAGTATTTACCAGAAAAATGGTTCATATTTTTAATGTAAAGTTACTTCCATTTGAACTTTTTGCAAACTTAGAGTGATGGTAAGAAGCGTTGGAGCATGCAGGCATGCATTTTGGGGTGACTGGGAGAATCTGTGCTTCAGCATCTTCAGGCTGGCTGGCAAATATGGTGGAGGCGATGCAGAGAGATGGAAAGCTCCAACAGAAATCTGTCTTGGTACGCTTAAGCTGTGTTTCCATATGTCTGAATGTTTCACTTTTCTCTGTGTAATTGAGTAGTGTAGAGATGCAGAAACCTTTCAAGTGCCCTGTGGTGGAAACTCCATTTAACAGTTTTCTTATGTATGGAAAGAGACTTGAGCACGGTTTAGGATTTTTTACAGCAAAGTAGATCACAGGAAATGTTAAGTGTATGAAGGAATGGTACCTTCAGCAAGTGCCTGTAACACATACACAGTGTGCATGCAGACAGAGGGGGAGAAATCCCCAATTTTACAATTGGCTTGTTTCTGCTATGTTTTAAGACGATATAGATGTGGTGGTATGTGAAAAACAATGTATGGTTTATTAATTTTGAAATTTAGGTCTACTCTGAGAGACAGGCGCATCTAAACTATATTTGCAACAGTCAGAAATGCGAAGACGCATTTTCCTTAGGTGTGGAACATCACAGATTTATTTCATTATTTACTCTGGTGTTGCCAGATGCTGCAAAGGCTGTAGATGTGGAGTTGAAATAGTGCTTCTTGTTCTGGGTCTCTGGGGTGTCCAGGATCAGCCCTAATTTGATTAGAGTCAGTGTTCTTTTTAAAGCAGTGACACCTGAAATCTGTAATTTACATACTCATACAGCTTTCACACTGTTCAGAGACCCCAGGCAATGCTGTCCACCACTTCCCGGTGTTTTAAAGCCTTTGGCAATAGCCATTAGGTAAAATGCATCACTAAAAGCTGTAACTGTGGGGAATGGATTATACAAAACACTTTACTATGCCGGTACCCTGGAGAACTATTGATGGGTACAGAAAACATGGACATTTTGCTGGTGTTAGGTGTCTTAACACTGTGCCAATACAATGAGCTATTTAAGGAGAAAAGTTGCTGCTGCTTGTTATTTCAGGTGAATGCAAAAGGAAAGTGCCTTAGGGATAGCCGTGACAGAGTGATGGTTTTGAGCAGAGTGACATTGATGATGGTGCTCTGTTTTGAGAGAGGCTGTCCCCAGTTCAGCTATGAGAGGCAGCTGAGCTGTGCATGGTATTGTGGAGTCACCACTACTTGTTAGTTCTGGAAGAAAGAACAGAATAAAACCTAAATCATATGGAGGATCCTAGCTTTTCTTTGCTGCTTGGAAATACTTAAGGGCAGCAGCAGTGCAGCTGCACCCCCCCTCCTGGCATGTGCTGAGGAACACTGGGCAAGCCAGGGAGATGCCTTGTTCCCTCCACATATGTGACCAGAAGAGTGAGGATGTTTTTCTCCTGAAAATTGCTGTTGTCCAGTCTTTAGCTAGCAAAAAGACAATGATTTAAAAGCTTCTTCTATCTATAAGGAGATGAAAACAAAGATGAAAACTTGCTTTCTCCGTGATCTTGGATTGGGAAAAGAGAAGTCCCCTGCATCAGTTACTAAACTGCCGGTTCAAAAAGTGTATATAAAGCACAGTTTAAAAAGAAATCCAAAACTTGGGTTCTGTCCTAGTGTCTCCTGCAAAGGATTCATGGCTTTTTATATAGTTTTTGTAATGGCTTCACTCGCACTCAAAAATAGTACCTTTTCTTCCCTTGTTGTAAATTGCATGGAGTATGCTGTGCTGTGAGCTTTGAGTGGAGCTACCCTTCTTGGCCAATGCTGTCTCTGCAATTAAAAGGAGAAAAACCAACCTCAAGTATGGGAGATAGCCATAAGAACATGCTGGGAGCAGTGCAGGGTGGAAGAGCTCATGTGTGGATGCTGCCTGGTGCAAGCTGGGCCAGCGCAGCTCCGGGCCTTGGGCAGTGTCCACCTCTGCAATGGGAGTGCGTGAGACAGGGATGTGCCCTTCACTCCAGAGTATGAGGTCTTAATAACGAAGACAGGGGAAGGGTGCTTGAAGTGAAAATGACCTTGTGAACCTTAATTGCTGACTTATCTGCATTAGCCCTGATGCTTCCCGAAGCTTCTGTGACTCTCAGTAGAGGCATCTGATGGGAAGGTCTTAACCTTTGTTCCCATCATTTTTGGGTGTTATATATTATTATATACTCTTGTATACCAAAATATTCCTGGTCATGTAGCAGTTCCAGGTCCTTTTCCTTCCTTTTCCTCTTGGATTATACATGCTACTCTGGGCATGCTCATTTAGGAAAGTGTTGATAATGGAGTTAATAGGAAAAACATTCTGACTAAGACAAGTGAATTGAAGCTTCATTCTTTGTACCAAACCCGCAGCATACTTTCACATCTCTGAATGTCTTGATTTGCATGTTATGTATGTGTTTTTTCTCACTATGTTCATTTTTATGAAAACAAGTACTGTGTTGTTGAAAGACAAAGTAAATTAAGTAAGCTCGGTACTAAAATGGTCACCACAAAATCTATCCGTTATGTGCACTAATGAGTACCCAGACCTTGGATGGTGAAGAAATAAATTGCTTTCTCTTTTCACTAATTTTTAAACTTTTATTGGAAAGTAAAATTGGGGCCCGCTGTCCTTCTCACACCCTGCTTTCCTTAAATAAAACTCAAAGCAAGATGTGACTTCGTTTCCTATTCTGGTGGAGGCTTGTGTAGCCTATTTTAGATGAGTTTGCCAGGATCTATTTATGGCACGGATGTCCGCTGGACCCTTAGCAGAAGTCGAGACCTTGAGAGATAGCAGAGCACTTGGAAGAGGTGGTGCTTGCAGGCAGCCGCTGTCCCCGTGCCAGTCTTCGCAGCTGATCAATTCATTACTCTGCTGAGTGCCTAAAGAGAATACCCTTGTGGCTGTTCAACGTTGCTCCAAAACAAAAACATATTTTGCTCATTTAATAATTGAAAACACATTATTATGTAAGGCTTTGTTGGTACTTCGAAGTGCTAGAAGAGATGTTGTTACTGGGCTTTAACCCCATGTTTAACAGCCTGCTCTTCTGCTGTTTGAAGATGTTGCTTAAATCCAAGCAATGACTCTGACCAACTTACTTCTTTTTTTTCTTTTTTTTTTTTTAAAGAATCAGTTACGAGTCTTGGTCTAAATACGTTCTGTGCTCCCTCTGCTGGCTCAGTGGCATGGATTAGTGCTTTGCTCCCGTGGGGAGTGGTGATGGATGTGTGCCCACAAAGTACGAGTGCTGGAGCAGGGGCTTCATTAAAATTAAAGCAGGAGAGACCTCACTGTGTCAGAAAGGAAAAGGTGGTTTGGGCCAGGAAACCCATTTTGTATTCAGTGGTTGTGTAAGGTTTTACTAACAGAGATAGAGCTATAATTTGGAAATAGTATGTCAATAAAAAAGGTGGCATCTTTTAAAGATAGTTAGCTTTTTCAAAAAATAAAATGGGAAGCAGGTGGTATTGACAAGAAAATAACATTTTAGTAGTGAGCTTTGGGAAGCTGAAGTTTCTACCAGGGTAGAATCAGGCTCTTTACATACAATTAAAAGAGCAGAGGAAATTAAATGCATTTTAGGTGTAATTTGATGCCTACAGTTTCTTTTTCCTTAGAAACCAATGAATATGTGTTAAATTTATCTTGGCACATGAAAAAGATGTAATGACTTGTACTAACAAGATAAAAGAAGAAGGCAGCACTTAATTTCCTAGGTAATACACAAAATAAAAATGATTTGCATGCCTTCAAATGATTATGCACAGCCTTGTTAAATGCTGTACAGTACAAAAGAAGAACAATGAGTTACCCAGATAGGACATGTTTTTGTGACTGCAGAATGCCCATGCACAGGCATGAGGGACAGTGCTAGTTCTCCACTAGCACTCAGGTTTTTGATAAGCACCACTGGCAAGGTAATGCACGGAGAAATGTGATAATATGAAGAATGTAAAACAGCGATGAAATATCTGTGTGCTATTTCATGGTTACGTGGTGGTGCTTTGGTTACAGATGTGCTTGTTCTCTGAATTTAAGTTGCTCTCCTCTGCACGTTCAGTCACCCATTGTTGGGTAACCCATGCAACCAAGGGTGATGTCAGCAGCCCTGCTTCTGTTTTCTTCTAGGGACTCTCCTCTTAACATGGCATTTACTGCTGGTGTTTTGCAGGCAAATTACACTCTTTGAGATTCCAGCAGGCTTTTGGTGCCTTTGTGGGCTACTGTAATGAGTAATGGCCCTCGTAGCAATAGCTGTAGTGCTGCTTATATTGACTGTCGAGGCACTGTAATGAGGCATGGAGAGGAGCTTTGTACCCGGCTCACTCCGTTTGAGTTGTCAGTCACTACTGCATCGTGGTCAAAATGGTTTATTGAGTATGACTGCCAAATTTTACGCAGGTGCCAGATTAATTTTGATGTATTGTACTTGTAGCAGTGACTCTGGACAGTTTGCAATGTCTCTGCTGGAAGACTGTCAATGGAAGTGCATAAGCAGTTGGCTAACATAGCAGTGGTGCTGTAAATAATTTCCTCTAGTATTTTCAAAACCTTTCAATCAGGAAAAAGATTAAACAGAAACAGGGTGGGGGTTCCTGCCATAAACTAGACTTCTCTCCAGCTTTGATTGCCTTTTAGATGGGCAGGGGCTGTTCAAAGTGTTTCTTTGCTGCTGTTCCTGTGCCTCTGGTGTGACAAGTCCAGTCTGCTCTGGGCAAGATGGATATTCAGATCTCCTGCTGCTTTTTTGCTGGGGTCTTTGTCTCTTCCTCCTTCCCTCCTCTGCCTTTTGTCTACTGAAGTGAAGAAAAAACCTTTGTGCCCACTGTCTCTAGCCTTCCCAGGGGAGAGGTCTTTTTTTTCTCCCAAGACCCATCCATATCTTGCTTTTGGCAAGAGATACCTCGCATCAAATTTAGTGACTAGTTCAGACCTCAGCATCTCAAGGCAGTCACGTATTTTCTTCTTCTCTTGCTGTTGTCTCACCTGACATCCATACACAGCTGTGTTTATCACTTATTCAGCTTTTGTCGTGGTTCTAAAATAAAGATCTTTTTCTTTGTCTGAGTAATTTGGAGGGGAAACCCCAACCCTGATTTTCCAGTGCGTATTATCCATGTTCAAAAGTTGTTCTTTAAATGCAGACTTGAAAAACAGCTTCTACTGACACAGTGTGATATTTAAAGCAATCTCTACTGACCATACAAATCACATTAGTTATTTTGCTATCTTGCTACTTGCCTGCTTTGCCATAATTTTACAGCAAGGCATATTGATGAATCCTGCTTTTCAGTAGCAGCATTCTAAGAATTAGGCTTCGAAACTGATCCAGCTTTGCTTTCTCATTTTGTAATCATATTCCACTCTGCAATGGAAGCTCATTTTATCTCATACCTTCCTGCTGTCCCTGGTGAGGTCACCTTATCATAAATTCATTAATTTCCTTGTGATATTCCACTGAAATTACTGGCTGGTTTGGTTTTTCTTCTCTGTTTTGGTAAAAGTTGCAAAGATTTCTAATGAGTTGAGGAAGCATTTTACAGAAGCTGTGCATGTTTGATTTCTAGCCTGACTTTTTTTACAGGGCTTTGTAACTTGGGAGGAAGTGATTGTATAAGGAAATACATGGCGGGAGCAATCTGGGACAGGGTGACAGATCTGCAAACCTTACAGGTTTCTTCTGCTTTTAGCTTTTGGGATTTTTTAAGTCTTCTAGCTCAGATAGAAAAATTCAAGTAAAGTCACCAAAGCCCATCCCTTTCTGGAAGCAGTAATTTTTCATTTTTTATTACTATAGCTTTATGGTTTGCTCTTAGGCAAAAATAAGTGAAAGAATAGAGTACTGATCATGTAATTCTCATGCAGCCTGTCTTTGGGACAATGCAGCTACAAATCTCACTATTATTTGTAGGCTTTTTGAAGTTGAAATGTATGGAGTGGGTAATATTCCTGTCTGTTTGTGAAGTATCTTCTTTTTACTGTCGGCTCCAATCTCAGCTGGAGGTTTTGGTGGTGTTTCTGCGCTAGTAATCTTGTCACTGTGAGCCAATAGTTCAGCCTTCCTCTGTGAAAGTGTTTTGGTGAAACCAAAGGTGGTACTTGGGGTTAATCAGCAGAAGATACTTGCATAGTAATTGTAGGGCATCCCACCTCTCTGGATGTAGCAGATGGAAACTGAATTTTTTTTCATACTTGCTGGGGATATGTCTGGATGTATATAATAGTGATAATTTTCAGTTGAATTACTGCAATTATTTTGGCACATCAAGAACAGTTACTATATGCAGTGAAAAGATTACAAAGCTTCTAGGAAAAAACCTCAGCCTGTTATACCCTTATGAGGGCTGCCTTCATGTCAAGACAGGTTTTATGCAGGGATTATGCATGAAATGTTGTGAGCAACTGTTCTGTACAGCAGCTCAGTGGAGAGTCCCTGAGAAGAGAATCACATCTTGGTGCAGTTGGTTTGTGGTGGAAGTAGAGTAAAGCCACTGTGACAGCAGCTGTCTTGTACTTGATTTTAGAGCAATAAATCCCCCATCACTGTCACAGGCAACTTCTGTAATGAGAGTGACATGAAAATTCTGAAGATGAGAATTCCTTCACTCTTTTCCTTAGCAAAGGAAACAGCTTTAACAGAGGTTCAAGTGGCTGCAGGATGCACGGTGACTGTGTAATGACAGTGTGTGAAGAGGCTTAGACTTGCCACCAATAAAAAGTGGTTTTTGAAGGGGAAATCAAATATTGCCAAACCAAATATGGCCCCAAAAAATAAAAAGGCACCTCTCAGAAAGAGGAAGCCATCATAAAATAAGGAAACTTGGAAAGAGCATGAATTCTAGAAAGTTGAATGTGAGGATGAAATAGGAAAGTCTTCTTCTGAGATTGAGGATCAGCTTATTAATGGCTGTAAGGAAAAATCTCTGTTGAAACCTTTTCCAAATAGATTGGTTTCCAGGTGTAAAAGGAGCATTTAATAAAGATAGGAAGGAAAATGTAGAAACTAAACTATTTCTTTGCATGTGAGAGGATTGTGGAAAGATTGTATACCTTGGACCCTTTTTCTTAGAGAAGACTTTCTTGAGGAACTGTCTCAAATTGAAGTGTCAGTGGAGTAGGATTTATAATTAATTGGTGAAAGGAACTGTAACAAATCATCAGGACCAGATGGTATTAAATCAAGATTTCTAAAAGCATTTGAATGTGAACGTGATGAGCCACTGACTGTGGTGTGTAACCTATTACTTAAGTTGGCCTTGATGATGAAGAATAGAAGATTACAAATGGAATGCCAGGATTTTTTCCCTTTTTTTGTCTTTTTTCCTTCAGAGCTTGATGAGTATTGCAAGGAGATGCAGACAGTAAATGTACAGGGCATATTGATAGAAACTGTAATAAAGAATAGACTTAATGAGAACGTGGGGAAGAGTCAATATTAGCTCTCAGAGAGGAAAGTTGTTTGAAGGAGCTGGCGAGTATGTGGGTGTAGGCAAATGAGCTGGCACGGCCGGCGTAGCTTTCTGGGAAGGTTACCAGAAGGACCCTGCTAAAATCACTTAACATTTCAGAACTTCTGGGTAGAGCCTCTGCTTGACCAGTCCCCAGTGAGCTATGAGCTCTGTGCAGTTTAGAGAAGTATGGACAAAAAGGGTAACAAAAACCATTTATGATTTCTGGAAGTTTCTGACTAGGAAGCTTGTCTCTGACTCCTGCACTGGCACTGGGGTTCTCAGACAGGAGTTTGAATGTGCCGGCAGGAATACTTTAAAACTCATCTCAGAGCAGTCAAATGTTCAAGCAGAGAGAACTAAAGGGGGATGGTTAGTGCCTGTTAGGTCCTGTAACATGGAAAAATCCATAACTGACAATTGTTAAAACTGATGCAGAGGGATTTTTTGATGCTGCTACTGTTTTTACAGTTCACTTGCTGTAGGCCACTTTGAGAGCAGGAGGGGCTTAGCTGTGCTTTTGCATCTGATGTGGCCACCAGGTGATTCTGACTGGCTTATGCTGGCAGCAACTCATTTAATACAGTAGCATTACAGGAGGGCACAGTGGGTTGTACTTCTGTGGCATGCAGATACAGAAACACCTATTTTCTTCTCAGGGGTAGAAAAGAGAACATATGGGTTCCCCCCTGGGTATTGTAGTCTTAACTTCAGCTTCTACAGCGCTTGAGGTTATTTGAATAAAAATATTTAAAGGAAAGAATAGAAGCCTTTTAGAACATGTGAGTCTTGTGCATTATGACAAGATAATGAACATCTAGCTTGTTGAAATTATTCCTTTTTTCTGCCACATTCATGAGGTTGAAAGTAACATGTTCAGAGGCTGCACAGAGTAGAAGAAACAAAGATGGTGTGCTCAAGATCAGAAATTCACATTCCCAAGCTTAACTATTTTCTTGGTGTGAGGAAGTGAAAATAGGTTTGAGCCGCCTGTCCAAAACCTGTTCTGATGTTCTGGCAATAGCTGTCTATTTAATGCTGTATTTTAGACATTCAATGTCCTGGCTTCTTTCCCTTGCTTCTCATTATGGTTGAAATGTTGCTTTTGGTAATCACTGTATTGGGCATAGAGCACTTCCTTCAGATGCATGTGCTGTTCACGTTGTGCAGGAGGGGTGTTACACAAGTTGTTATTCCTGTAATGGTGTGCAGAAGAGGGACTGCAAATGCTGGTGTGTTTATTACCATTCAGCAGCACTTTCACTTGAGGTTTGTGATGGAATTTGCCAGCTCCTATAGGACCACTCTTACTTAGTATTTCTGGCAGTGTGCATTTGCTTTTGTTACAGGAAAAACTCCCGGAAAGCA
>JACBWW010000016.1:15471664-15726616 GCA_020086605.1 Lanius collurio
CACTGGATATTTGGAATTGAGGGGTTTTTACTTAGTTTTTATTGAGGTGGTATCCAAAATGGAAGATCTCTTCTCCCAGTGTTCTCTTAATACAGAAGAATATCTCACTAGGCTTACAAAACCGTTGGTGGTGATAAGAAATGAGTCTTGCAAATAAAAATCTACAGATTTCATTTGGAGGTTTGAATCTGCAAAGGAGGAATGAGACGAGTGGGAAAGGGTACTCATAGAAATCTGTGGTTCCTTAGATTGCTTTGGTAAAGAGGCAAGTGGCCTTTAGTTAAGGCAAGAAGAAACCTTGGTGAATGTAGTTCTTGTTGAAAAGGCAGTGAAAATGAATGGTTATGATTTTCCTTTTTATTATAAAATCCTTTCTAGACTAGCTGTATCCTACCTGCCTTTAATGAGGGACCTTTGTGTTTTGGCAATATGGGAGTAGCTAAACAAACTGAGAGGACTTGAAGGGGTTGTATGAGTTCTTGCTACTTGATCACTTGCAACAATTCTTTTTCAATTATCTAGAAAATGGTAAGAAGCTAGATGGCTTATTATTCCTCTGCCACAAATTGTTAATGTTGAAGATTATAAATTACATTACATAATGCTAGTTAGGGTTCACGTTTCAAAGCATGTAGCTGCTTCTCAGAACTATTTAAGTATTTGCTCCTTGAAGGAGGGAGCTCCTGTGGTAGCTACTATTTATCTTTATTTGCTCCCTGCCTAGAGGGATTTTTCAGTAGTTAGAGAACTAACTAACTGTATCTTTAACTTGAGGACTTTCCACTCTTGCCTTGATTGCTCGTTGTATTTCTTTGTTGCATCTTGTCTGTATTAGATCATAATGTCTTGAAGACAGGAACTGTATGGTGGAAAATCCAGAATCATGGGGTATGATCTTGGTTTAGAACCTTCAGGCAATATTAAAATACAAATAACTATGCTTGAAAGCTGTCTAACATGTGATCTAAACTGTTACGGGGCAGCAGTTTACATTCTGCTTGAGCTTAGCAATATACAGTCAAGTTCAAACAAGTTGGAAACGGACTGTCCTGACTTACAGTTCTTGCTCTGTAATTTACCTGCTTCTCGAGTCTTAACCAAGCTCTGTTATCAGCAAATGAAGCACAGACAGGTATGCTAATACAATATTTATTTGGGGATTTTTGTTACAGGAAAGCCAGAGAATTCCTATATTTCCAGTGGCAGTTTCTTCACTGTGGTACAGCTCTTCATAGTGGGATTTTTTTTTATGCAGAATATGCAGTAGTGCATATTCAGATGCTCTAAAAGCAGTAGAGCTTTATTTAAAAAGCTAATTTCTTCCTAAGAGTAGGCCCTTAAAAATTGGACCACAACATTGTCTTTTATGCACATGTTAAAGGGTAGTAAACAGCAGCGCTGTTGCATTCTATTTCTCAGATGATCAGATAATGTAATTTTTAATAACTTGTCAACTACCAATAACAGACAGCTGTGTGCAATTTGTATAGGATCTTTGAAAGTCTTCAAAGTGGAAAAATGCACAATAAAATATCTGTGCAACATGCAATGCATTATTTAACATCATAAAATGCTGTAATGCTGCAAATTTACAGCTGTCTATAAGGCACATTATTAGGATGGTAAGTTACCTTCAGAATGACTTTGCCTGCCATGGGAGCCTCCCCATGCAGCTGCCTGTGCCTCTTCCCTGCGAGCAGAGGGGGTGCCAGGCTGAGCCTGCTGCCAGCACCTGCGGGATCGAGGCACATCAGGGTTTTTGCACTTCTAATTCATTTTTGTGTCCACTGATCTTGTGGTGATTAAGAGGACAAAGAAAAAAAATCTAAACAGAATTGAACAACCTGCACTGGTGCAGCTGGTTGTCCTTACTCAAAAGTCCATTTTCTGTTGGTTGATAGGTTGTCTTATCAGGAATTAAATTTTTCAGCTGAGGAAGCCATCGAACTGGAAATGCAAGAGAAACAGGGTTAAGGTTAACTGAACTGTTGGAAAGAAAAAAAAGGGATTAAAAGTATTCTGTTGGCTTTCCTATGGGAGGAGTTGGGTCATCACTTGACTTGCAAGGGGAAACATTTGGTGCACTGAATGTTACTGAAGGAATTACTGTGTTTGACAGATTTGTATGTAGGGTACGGTTGTGTAAAGTCGTAAACAGGAGACCGATTAAGGAACATCAGAGGCAGAGTTTTTATGTGAAATTTAATTTAAAGTTCTGTAAAATGGACGGTGCTGCTACAACACAATTTGTTCTTGCAGCACTAAGTGTGTCTTTATGGCCAGCCTGATTGGTTTGGAGATCAGCTGCTGAGTTTTAGTACTGGGGGAGTAGGCAGGGTTATTATCAAATAAACCTGATGGAGTGGCAGTGAGTCCTGCAGGTGGTTCCTGGCTGTGGTGGAGCTTCAGTCATACCTAATGGCAAGGAGGGGGGTGTTTTGGAGTGATGATTTAGGACAGAAGTCTCCTTGGCCTATTGGCCATTTATCCCAGGAGAAAACTGAGCTATGGGTTTGTTGGTGGTTTTTTTTTTTTTTAGCATGATGGGAAACTTAGAAGGGGGCTTTGAGGGAGAGTTTGTGATACCTGAGGGCAAGGCAGTCCTCTGGCCTTGGTGTGCACCATTGTCCTGTCAGGTGCACTTCACTGGGTTAATACTTTGCAATTTCTGTTCACCCTACTGGGAGTTTCAATACTTTTTTGTATGTGGTTTTTTTTGGTTTTGGTTTTTTTTTTTTTTTTTTTTTTTATATTTCTTTCTTCTTACAGTTTGGAAATGGATGAAAGCAAGTTGGATGATAAGGGGTAGCCATAAAACAAAGGTAATAGAGCTGTAATATACGAGTGGGGCTTGTGCATTAGGGCAGATTGCTTCTAAATGACAGAGTGATTTTCAGAAAAGGCACATTGATCCTGGTGCCCTGGCAAAGAGTTCATCCTGTCCTTGCAGCACTCTGGCACCCACCAGAGAGTGGATGCTTGAGAACCAAAATAGTGAGGTTTAGGGGAGTGAGGAATTGTAACCCCCTTGGAAGCTTTTCAGATGATCATGTTGTTTCTCTGACACATTTTAGACATCTATCCCAGGATTAAATTTCCAAATGACTGTATGAACTACCTTCAGGTCTTTTTAAAGAATGGAATTACATAATTAAAGATAACTTGACAGAATGTCATACCATGTTTATATATAATTTTCTAAATGTGATTCACCCAGGGTATGAATACAGCTATAAAATTGGCCAGGTAGATAGCTGAATAGTTCAGCATACATTTTTGTATTATCACAATTAAAAGGAAGCAAATTTTGGGAAAATATGGATTGTTAAGGCTTGATTTTGTTTTGAATGCCAGAGAAATCCAGTATGTTATTGAAAAAGAAAAAAAAGAATAGGGCCCTAGGAGATCTTAAATGTGAATATTAGCAGCATGTTTCTGGGTGAAATCCTCCCAAAATGTGAGCTGTGTCTTGGTGTTGCTGTGTAATTGCCCCTTTGTTGGCTATCTGGGAGAGATCACAGGGCTGAAATTATTACTTTGGCCTCGCACAGAGCCTAGTTTGGGCTCTTTCATTGCAATGTTTGCTTTTTAATAAGTAATTCACTCTGGGAAATTACTTCTCCAGATCTCTACAATTGGTGAAGGGAAGCCTGAGAATTAGGTGAAACATATAAAGATGTGAAATTGAGGCTGAAACCTAATATCCAGGAAGGCTTTCTGTTAGCATAGAAGAAATGGAGTTAAAGCAAATATAGCTTGAAAGTTGGGTAAAAGAGAGGGGGGAAGGATTATTTTGTGAGTTTCAGGAGCACCACTTGGACAACTATGTTTGAGAAGAAGAGTACTGCTTGTCCCTCAGTTCTTTGTTCAGACTTTGAAGACAAGTAATTTTTAAGTAGTCTGGAATATGTTGAAGCAAACTTCTAGGTTATTTCCAAAAAGTACAGGGCAGATTTATGATGTGAAATTGTTCGTTTGCTATTCCTGTTGTTAAACTTTGGTTGTATTCAATGACTAAATCCATAAATGTGAACAAAAGTAGCCTCCCTCAAATGCTGCCTTGCAATTTATTTTGAATTTGCATTTGCCTTTTTGATAAAATGGTGAGAAACTTCTCATCAGTGTAAGCTTATTACCCCCCCCCAACTTTGTCAAATATCACTGTGCTCTTTTGGTAATTATTAGTATTATGAAATAACATTCCAAAGCAGTAGGAAGTGTTTTGAGTGTTGTCTGCCTTTATCTACATTGAATTTGTACACCATCCTCCTGGTGGGCTAAAAGACAGAGATCCTGTTTTCTTCCTTACATGTGCAGTTCCTGCTTATCTATGCGGGATTTTAGAAAAGCTTTTCTAGCAGTAACTGTAGTGCTGTTGGAGTCTGTTACCTAATGCAGTGCAAGGAGTTTACCTCAAAAGCAGCCTCTTGTTATTGAAGAAATTGGTTGCAGTGAAAAGGCATAAATATTGAGAAGATACTTTTCTGGCTGGATACTAGGAGGAAGCCTTTTAAGCCTTTTTATTTACCTTCTGTGTTTTGAACTGCACTGTTCTGCTAGTGGGAGTAAACAGTGGTGGGCAAAGAGAAGGCAGAGCTTAGCATTACCTGCTTTCAGGTGAACATAGACTGGTCCCCATGGGTATAATTTGGTTTCACCATAGATTTGAGTGTACCTTTACAAAAAGTAAAAACCCAGGAGGCTGGTGAATGCAGTGTGGAGTTAGGACTCATACACAGGTGTGTCAGTGGGAATTGCTGAAGAAAGAAGTGATGCTTTGCCAACCCACCGGTCAAGTAAGGACTGGCCAGTACGGGGGTGAGGCACTCGTGTGCAGTCTTGCTTGGGTTTTGATGGGGGACAGACCTTCTGTCAAAATATGTCAATATCCATCTTCGTGGAATAAAAGCAGATACTTTTGATTGCTTGAAGAGGAGTAAAGCTGAGCTATATACAGCTGGAGTGTCAGTCTGTCTGTCCCAGACGTTGTCCATCACCCATTGCATCTGGGGTCTGGGAGCTGTCCTCGTATGGGTGCAGGGAGGAAGGTGCTGTCCCGGGCATTCAGCATTCCTTCTGATCAGCACTTCTTTGTGCAAACACAATACAAATATTAAATTACTCTTTGTTTTATTTTGTTTGTTAAATGTTTGCCTTCACAATGCAGACAAATTGCTGCTGGCACAGCTATTGTCTTTGCAGGGTTACTCTGGGGATGTATCTGACAGATCTCTATTGCGACACATGGAGGAAAACTCTGAGTGGTCTCCTCTTTCAGAAAATGCAAAAAAATAAAAAAGCTTTTCACTTGTTTTTGTTGTATTTAATTAAAATAAATACACCCAGAGGCTTGAGCAATTGCTGGATGTTTAAAAAATAGAAATAGGAAGATAAAACAATTGAAAAAAAACATTGTAATTCACAAACTTATTATACACAGTGTATAAACTTACATTAATAGAATGATAAAAATTCAGGGGGAAAACTGGCTTGAAGTTTTAAAAGTGTATCTTTAGATCCATCGGCCTTTGGATCCTGTGCCCCCAGAAAAAAAATTGGTTACATATTTAAATGTGTATCTTTAGCTCTATTGCCCTTTAGATCCTGTGCCCTCTTTCAGCATTACGTAGTCTTTATATTTTAAAATGTTTAGCCAATTATATTTTATATTGCCTTGTGAAAAATTGAGTTGTTTTACAGAAGTCCTAATTTTTTTTCTGTGTATGCATCTGATGAACTTGGGTTAGAGTTCTGTGTGTGCATTTAATGCAATATTACTGGTTTTGTTTAAGGGCTTCACTGGATTAGAGGGTGATGGTTATTTTGTTACTTTTGGAGAAAAGCTGTTCCTAAAGGACATGGTTGCTGTGCTTTTATTTAAAATTACAAGTTATATAAGTCATCTGACAGACGTGAGAAGAAAGGAAAAAACATAAAACTTTCTGGATGATTTCATTGCTTTGGCTGTCTGCAGGCAGAAGCAGAGTCATGGCCTTCACGTGTCTTGGCCAGCCAGCAGTGCAGGTGATGCTGGCCTCCTGCCCAGCTAGTGGTGCAGGCTGCAGTGGTCCTTGAATTTGCTGAGGGATTTTATCTGGTTTTTTACTGTAGATAACAAAGTGAATTTGGTTTCTGTGGTCCTCAGTTGTCTTCTGGAAGTAGGTTGGTGAGTGCTACTGAGATGGAAACAAGAGATGCTGGTTTGCTTGCTAGACCTGCAGGGGACTCTCACCCAACTCCCTTGCTTTTGGAGAAAAGATCATGGGCATTTAGGAAATTTGAATGAAATATTGGAGGCTTTCTCAGTATAAATATTGTTAGCAGAGATCAGAACATTTCACACTTTGGTGTCAGGAGGTGGCACGCATTGAGATCTAAGTGGCACATCTACATATTTCAACAAAATACACTGTTTCTCCTGCCTTCACATTTACTTTAAGTTTCATCGGCAGACAGATTGCTTTTTATGTCCTTTTTGCTCACATTATGCCAGAAGGTTCCTTTGCAGAAAATAAATTTATAGTCACTACCTGATAAAGGTCTTTCCACAGCAATCCTGCAGAAATGTTTTTGGAGCCATCCTTCCTGTTGTGGTGGCATCGCTCAGCCGTCTCTCAGCAGAGCTGACGGTCTACCTGCAGTATTTAATGTTGTATCTTTCCACTGCAGTTTTTCAGACCACATCAAGGAGAAACTGAAACTTGTAAATGAAGACCTCTTGGGTAACTTGGTCCAAACTATTTTGCTGAGTTGAGCTAGGCAATCTCATAAAAATGCTTTTTTTTCAAGTAGGAGCTACAGGTTTATTTGGTTATGTACAACCTTTGTATATGTGCTCAAATGCATACATGTGTGTGTGCATGTACAATATTTACTCTTCAAAGCCGACATTCAAGCAAACAACAAATCACTGGTGTTCATGGTGTGCTGCTGTGGTTTGATGCCAGTGAGTGCTGTGGTTAGCAGTGCCATTGTTTGCCAAAACAGTCCCTGTTTTGATAACATTACTTTCGGGTTTTGCAGAACTATAATCAGTTTACATATGTAAGCTATTCAAGTTTTTAAAGTCTTATCAAATCTGCCATTTTACATGCTTCCTTTTTTTTGTGAATAGAGGGAGGCAAATGAAAAATAGCCTAGCAATCAGAAATTGTTCTTCACAAAAGGCCAGTAGTGGAGATGTGAAAACACTTTTAAATAGCAGAGGTAGTGTATGGCATGATAAAAGAAAAAAGCCAACTTTTTTGTCTAGCATTCAGTTAAATTGAAAAAAAATCTTTTGATATAATGGAACAAAACTGCTTTTGTCTCTCGTGTTGTAGCATTCTGAACAGAATTTGAAAAAACAACTGATTTGCCATAATTTGCTGAATTCAACCTATTGATATTTTGCAAGAACAGAATATTGTCTAATAGCAAAGTAAGAATTCTGGCTATGCATTTATTGTGTTACTGTAGTTAGGAAAAAGTACTTTAGGGTTTTGTTGAAGCTTATCCACTAACAAGATGTATTGTGATGACTTGAATATCTTAATAGCAAAATTTTCATCTCGTTAATAAGGAGGAAATGTAAAGAATATTATCAAAATAGTCTGTCTGACATGCAGAAAATGTTAAACTTTATCGTATTGCAACAAAAACAAACTCATTTATGGCTGCACAAAAAAATTATTACGTCCTGTGTTTGCCTGCTATAGATTTGATTTATTCCTCTAGTAATTATAGTCGCTGATTTGGTAAAAGTTGAAAACATTTCTTTTCCCCAAGCATAACAAGACTTCTGCATTACCATTGCTACTGCATTGCAATACTTTGAACTTGCTTAGCAGACATGACAAAAGGTTTTAATTAAAATACTAGTGAGATAAAAAAAATCATTTGTCTGCATTAACTTTGTACATTTCTCATAATTCTTTAATTCTTGTAATAAAGGAAAAATACCATGACAGCGATAAGAAGTTGTCCTCCCTCCTTTCTCTCCCTCATCAGTAAAAGATTGTGTTGGAGCTCTGGGATGTTTTGCTTAATCCCACTGAGGGCTCTGAAGTATCATTCAGATGTTCCTTGCCTGGTGCAGGATGAGGAGATATTTAGAAGGCTTCAATTCACCAGCAGGAGCACAATCCCAGCATGGTTAGGGATGTGCTGAAATCTATTCAAGCACCCCAGCCTTCCCAGCTCCCAAGTAATTGTAAAATAACTCACTCTTGCTTGAGTTTTATCCCATCTGAATATTCTGAAATTAAAGACCATCAGCTACAAAACCAACAGGATAGTTCAAGGACCTTTAGGAGTATTTCTGCTGAATATGTGGTGGTTTTGATATGATGCTAAAAATAGAGAACATTGTCAGAGTTCATTAAATCTTTCCACTTTTTTTTTTTGCTACTTTGTAATAAAGATCTCATTCTCTAAAACATGATTTAAATAATGATGTAAATCAAACAGAAACTTTGAAGTAAATCAGTTCCTTTGATCTTACCTTGTTACATTTCTCAAAGGGGAGGTTAATTATTAGTAGTTTGGTAGTTACTAGATTGCCTTGATTTTTACTGCTAAGTACAGCTTTTATGGTTAGGTTACACCTTTTGTCAGCCTTCTAAGCCTATGTTATAATTGTCTATGACTATGCCAAATAAGCTTTCAGCTACTTCATATTTTTGGTAGTAAAATAGTTGCTTAACATTTACTGAGTGCTGAATATGTAGTTGTATTGATGTCAAAATTTGAATTCAGTTAAAATTCATGAAACAATATTGAATAGTTAACTAAGTTTTTCTTAAATTTATTGGGTACATAAATCAAAAGGAAACTTAGTGCATTTTGCTTTTTGAATTGGTAAAGGAGGGCTTTCAAGTTTTGAAATAGTTATGGTATTAATTCTAGATAGTGACTGGAAAATAGTTTTGGCCCCTGAGGATTTTGTAAATGGTAGATTTAATTCTGTTGAGCTAAATGTTTATATCTAGATTGGAGAATGAAAACAAAGCTTCATGCTATGTTACTTCTTAATTGATTTCTTCTTTTGAGCAAAACAAGTCTTTGAATTGAATTAACTGGATAAACTGAAATTAGGAAAAAAGCTATTTCTGCATCAGTCAAAAGGTCAATCATTGTTTAGAGGTGGTTTAGTGTACTACTTTCAGTTGTTTAACCTGGTGATTTGTCTTTCTTGAAGATGCAGCAAGTGAATGTAGGGTTTTTTAACATATTTTGAGTACTTTTGATACATAAATGAATTTTCATTTAGTGAGTATTTACAAATATATAAAATACGTTGTTATGCTTTAGAAACATATACCTAATTTTTATTAAGTATATTAGGACATTATGTAAGTATATGTTTAAAATAAACATTTATTTTGCTTCTCAAGGAAAGATCCTTAACCTTGTGAAAAAACAAACTCATGTATCATCTATCTGTATTTTTGTTCTGTGTCACTTATATGAGCATGTCACAGGATCACAAGAAATTAGGTTTTCTTGTATTTGTGATTGCAAGAAATAAGAACTGACTATCCAAAGATGGCCAATGTTATTGTATTGGTATTGTTAAACATCCTTTTGAACATGTAGTGGTGATGCAGCCATTATAAGTAATGTGGGAATCCATGCTGTAGTGTTTGCATTTCAGTACATGATGATATAGAGGTGAAATTGTAGAGCAGAATAGATATGTGATGCATTTATTTTACTATTATCAGCATACTCAAATTTTGATGCTTTATTCACATATATATAGAACTGAAATACAAGCTTTTCTGAGAGAATTTTGGCTTATTTTACTAAGCATAAACTAGAGTGTTAGTATTGTAAATAACTTTTAAAAGTGCTCTTTATTTTAGTACTTTCTGTTATAGGAGATCACTCATTGGGGATTATAATTTATGATAATTTTACTTTGGGAGTGGGGAAAGCTGTTTATTAATTGGAAATATGCTTGTCTAGACTTCATGAGTATATTAATCCACATTTCATATGCATCTATAATAGATACTCTGTAGTAATGGATGTGTGATAGAGTAAATGTGTTAATCTCTGTTCACTTTAGACACCTGTATTTTAATTTTAAGCTGCATCTCACCTGTGGTAGGGATTGGATGTTCCACTGTAGTGACTGTTGTAGAGAGGCAGACCAACATCAGCTCTTTGGTGCGTTGGAGGACTCACTGCTGGCAACGCTGGTGTGAACTTGTTCTGAGTCAGAGAGTTGTGATGGATTAAAACCAATCCAACCATTCCATTGTATTGCATTAATATTGTAATGTTTCTTATAACACAAGGGGTTTTTTCATTACAGTGAGAATTTGCTGTCCTGTAGAGTAAGCCTCTGGGCAAGCAATGAAGGCTTACAGCTGCTAATTCTCAAAGGAACAATCCTAGTCCTGACTTCATGCTGTCTGTCCTGTTGGTGTCACTCTTAGAAGTTTGTTTGTAGTGCAGTTGTTCAGATCTCTTCATTTCTGCACCCCTGTGCTACAGCTGTTCTGCTCTTTTGGTGTTGAGAGGATACCTGTGTGGTTTTCTCTTGTTCTAAAACCCTTCAAAGTTCTCTAGAGTCCCTTAAAGTCAGTTCTGTGCAGGAGTCTGCTTGATGTGGAATTAAAACCTTGCAAAAAAAGGATGTGGGGAACAACTGAGCAGTGCTTGGAGAGTGCTCCTTTCTAACCCATCTTGGACAGAGGGGCAGTAACCATGTTCTGTTCTTTTTCTCTTTTCCAAGCTAGATTAGAATCAGCACTGGCTTTTCTGGGACATCAGTGTAACTGTGGCTTATACAATGTAGCTGGGATTTTGAGATCTTGTGTATGGAATGAAACATTCCTTCTGGTTTACCCTTGGCAGATTCAAAGGTTGGGGTGACTGTTGGGGAATCCATACTTAGGATGAAAAGAGATCCGTCCTCTCCAGTAGCAGTTACTCTGTATGCAAGAAAAGACACAGTAGGCTGATATACAGTAGTGACTTTCATAACAAGAGTAACTCTAATCTTAATTACTAATAATTAGCTACTCTTACTTCTTGTATCTTTATCCCTTCGATTACTTAGTAGCTAATTATAATTTGTATGCCAGTCATCCGTGTTTCCTTATTCTGTAAAACTCTGTTAAGTTGTTCAGGATTCCATTCATATTATATACATTTGTCTAAAAGCTCAATACTCAGAGGAGGTGCAAGATAGGAGCCAAATCAGAAAGGAGGTTCCTGCTTTTCCTCCTGATTATTTTAGCTCTGTGACAAAAAGGGCAAGTGGATGATTCTTTGGAGGAGTGAGAAAAGGTGTGAAATGAGATTTCTAGTGAAAATGAGTCTCTTCCAGAGTAATTGTTCATCTTGTTCCAAGACAGAGCCTTCTTTTGCTTTGCATCCTCTCTTTTGAGAGAACAGTCAAGGAGCAGCATACAGTCGTAAAATAACTTAAAAGTTTCTAGGAAACCAGAAGGTGAATGTGGCCTACGTGTGCTTGACTGCTGAAAGTCCAATCTGGTCTCTTCAGTAAACATCGACAGCAACTATTCCTGTTTAGTCATGGAGAGTGTTGCTCTGTATTGCTGCATGTGCAGGAGTAAAATGCACTTATGTTGTATCAGCTCCGTGAAGAGCTTCAGCCACTTCTTGTTTTACCAGGCTCATGTGTGTATTGGTCTACCAGCCTGGCTGTGTCAGTACTGCTGAAATAGAGGAGTCTTTAATCTGGTACATCTGTGAACAAGATGACGTAGATGCTGCCCTTTGGTACTAGCAGGATCTGTGGGCTGAATATTGATGTGCACCTCTGCCCAAGTGATGCGGATGCGTGATTGTTCTCGCTCCTTTGACGCTATCGGAAATGGGGGCAAGATGTACAGCTGTTCTTGGATAATAGTAGTGTGTCAGTTGGATATATCGGGAAAAATTGAGCCCCCCTCTCTCCAGCAGCATAGACAAGATAAGTCTTTGACTCAGCATGGGTTTTGCTGATCAATAGAGAAAGCACTGTAGGAATTACCTTGTTACAGTAAACATGTAGCAAGTAAAACATTGGCAGGGACCTTACGGGCATCTGAAGTAAAATTTCTGGTCAAACCTTGAGTTGCCCAAGGTGGGGTGTGAATTTTGCTTGTTGCTGGCACAGGATCCTCAAAGAAGATGGAACACATAAGCAATGTTCCGAGATTTTATACAAGTGGGAGTAGTGGAGGTGTCATTTCTCCCTGGAAATCCTTGTAACTTACTCATCAAACTTAGTCATACCTGGCACTTGTAGGTAAGAGAGATTGTTCAGAATCTCTTAAGAAATGCTTTGCCTTATGTTGAGAGGTTTGTTTGCCTTGTGCCCAGAATTCTTACATTTCCATGTCTGACCTGCTCCAGGAACCTTCTATCAAAATAACTGATAATGTTTTACAAGACAGTACCAGGAACCCAAATGTTTATCAGCTCCTTTTTTTTTTTTCCCCCAGAAGAAAGCTGTGGAAGGTTAGGCATGGACATGCATATATTTTAGTAGTCCAGCTTTGGCTGAAGAAACCTGGGCTATTGATGGTCTTTTGGATGGTGCCAAGGGCTCATCTGCCTTCCATCTCAAAGGGATCTGCAACTGGAAAGGTCATCAGAACTCTGATACTCAGTGCATCTCTCTGGTTATCCTGGGTCTTAGTTCAGCCAAGCATGAAATGTCAGCTCCTCCAGCTCTGGAAATACTCATGTGACTCAGTATAGCAAAGGGTCTGGTAAGTGTTTGCCCAGTGGTGCCAGAAGAAAGGATGTGTTTGTGCAGTAGTGTTGTATTCTTTCTAACTTCCTTAGTGTGTAAGGATGCTCTGTTGGACGGCCTGGAAACTCCAAGCCTGTTAGTTGGCATTTTTGCTGTAGTAGGCAGGAGAAAGGTTTCTTCTCAGCCACATGCCTAGGATTTTTTGAGTGCAGCCTTTTGAGCCCTCCTGAAGCACGTGGGACTCCTCTATACAATCATGGCTTGTTTCTTTAAGGTCTAGCTAGCCCTTCATGTGAATCATGCATTTTGTTGTCTTTTGTGTTTTGTAGAGATTGAAGACTGAAGCGATTGCTGAGCTGAGAGCTCCCTTGTGACATAGAATTGCATTTTTCATAGAGAGAAACTGGCACTTGAAATCATAAAAGATGGATTTTATTTTTATTTTAATTGTTCTGTCCTTGTGCCCAGCTCTGTTTTGCACTTCAGGGTAACCATGATATTCTTCAGATATCTGCAGAGTTCTTGAATAAATTAATGTAAAATTTGGAAAACAAACTCACTTTGTTATTATCAAAGCAGAAGATGCCTCAGTACTAACTCTGTCTGTGTAGCTAAGACCAGTGTAGCTCAGACATGCAAATCAAATGCTGCTTCATCTTTTTAAATAAGTTTTCTCACTGATTTGCAGAATATCAGCTTGGTTCTTTATTATACAGTATACAATTTCTGTGAACTATATATTCACCAAAGGTAACATTAGACACTGAGCAAATAATTGTTTCCTGTCACACTGCATTAGTAACTGGGAAGAAAGTGTTTCCTGATTTGTATTTGTGCAGAACTAAATATAACTCTAGTGAAACTTTACTTCAGCTCCAGCCATTCAAGTCTGTAAGAAATTCAGTGCCATGTGTGTCAGTCACTGGGAAAATTACTTCAGACATTCTGTGTATGTGTGCTCCTTGCCCACTTTCCATTTTTTAGCCTTAGGGACTTGAATGTGAGGTTTTCCAAACTCTCAGAAAATCCTGGTAGTCCTGGGTTGTTGCTGTCTGCAGGAACTACAGCAGAGATTTTTTTCTATTAGGAGTTAGAGGATATCAAGCCCTGACTGCATTCTCCATTCCATGTTTAGCAAGGACTAGGTTAAATTGTCCTGCAGTTATGTTTTCCAGCAAAAACTTCTCTGACTTTTCATGTAAAATCTGTAATTTATTAGCTGTTCTGCTCTGGTTGTTCTGTAGAGCTGATAGCCTGATGCACAAGATCTTAAAAAACCCCCAATGTTTTAAGAGTATTCAGATTGGGATGTACCAGTGAAATCACGCTGGTGAGAAAAATCCAATGTTACAGGAAGGTGTATTGAATAGATTGTCTTCCTGGGAAGCTTACAAGCTGGTGTCTGTGCCTTGGTATTGAGTCTGGCAGCTATGGGATAACAACCTTCGTGCTACATTTGCACTGAAAAGGCAGCACTGCTTCCTGAGATGATGGAAATGCCAAATGCTGCGTTTCGGAGCTTGAGTCTTTCAGCTGGCATTTGTGAGGAGAATGCTTCAGGTTATCTCTTCCAGTGAAGCTAAGTGTAAGCCCAGGCTCAAAAAAGTTCCTTTTTTTGATATTAATTTGAATTCATCAAGGTAAGTTCATCCATAGTTGCTGTCTCTGCTGGACATTGAGCAAGAGGAGTGTGTTTGAAAGGTCTGAGGGATCTTCCACCCAGGGTTTGAAGAGACCAAGACAGTACTTCATCATTCACCTGTGTCACTTCAACCTTAAGTGTACAGCTGCCTCGTGCATTTTATCCATGCTCTGCCCAACTTTCTCACGTTGTCAGTGATGTACGTAATTAGGAGGAGGTTGTTGCTTGTGGGGAGGAAGAGGAATCTGGTGTTGGCTGTCTGTCTGCACCTGTACCTCTTACCTACAGAGAGATCCTTTGAAGAACTGATCTAAAGAAATCCAAGGAAAATTGCCGAGGTTTGTAACAACTTTCCTCCTGGCAGTCTGAAATTTATTTATACTGTAGGATGTGACAGGCAATTCCTGGTGCCTCAGCTCTGTCTGAAATGTGAGTGATCGCTAGAAACACAGATGATTGCATTAGCAGCTTTCTTCCCTCACTTGGGGAGAAATTTTGAGTTTGAACTCTCCCTTCATTGAGATCTTTGAAGTTTGGATCTTTAAAATCATTCTCCATGCCAAAGACCTACTAGTGCAGTTGTCATCCCTCCCATCTGTGGAGGACTGGACCAGCCTCCCTTCAGAGGCCATTAAAGCTGCTTGTTTCATCCTCCAGAGAGGTCAGCAAAGAAAGACATAAGTAAGTAATTATTCCCTGCCTCTCCTCCCAGTAGCTGAGTGAGCTCTGGAAGTTGAAACATCATTAAATCTCTGAGCAGTGTGGATGGTCTGCAAGCCAGCCAGGGAGCCCATGTCACATGGCAGAGGGAGGACCAAGTAACAGGTGGTATTTAGAAACTAATTAATATTTGTGAATAACAATGTGCTACTAGTAAGAAAACAAATCAGTCTGGTTGTGAATATTTATGATGATGAGTTTCAACACTGCTTGGATCCTACAGTGCTTTTCCAGCTGCTGCAACTCCTCTTGTGTCACAACATTTCACACTGGGGTGAAAATACTCTCTGCTGTGTGGATCTGTCCTGCAGGGGGGCAGCTGGCTGAGCAGCACTGTGGAGTACACACTCTTAGAAGAATATTCTCACCAGTTTGGTATTAGTGGAGCACTAGATCCCAAACACTTGAAGTATTCTTTGCTGGTGGAGTAAGCTATACAAATTGTCTTGAGATTTCATCCCATTAGGAACCAAACCATGCACAGAGGTAGTGCTATGTTTTGAAGAGAAAGCAGGTGTTAAAGGTTGTTCTACCTCTTAACGTTGTGTGTGAGTGTTTTACAGTAGATCAAACTTGCCTAATGTAATCTTTGTAATGCTTTCATTTAAAAAGCTCCCTGTGGTTTGTTTGTTGAACTGAAAGAGCAGAATCTACTTTGTAGCTTGGTGAGGTGGGGTGTTCCATTGAACGTGTGCTCACACTGTAATTTGGGAAAGATAATAGATTTTTAACCTCTGTCACTGTTAGGCTGGGGTATTTCTGGAGCTCTGTTGAAGCTGTGCCTAGGCAGGTAACCTTGTGATGCAGGTTTTTCACAATTTGCCATTTTCTTATGATAAGTTGTGGCTTTTCTTGGCCCCTTGCAGTGCCTCTTGCAGCGTCAGCCAGCACGGGAGCTCACCAAGAGATGAGCTTGTGGTTGTCAATGCTGCATGAAAAGCTCATGGCTGCTGGTGTTGTGTGTTCAGTAGACATGGTCTCACAGATTGAAAAAAGCAGCCTTGAAGGGTTCCAGAAAATATTCTGAGCTTGGCACATGGAAACTGTTAAAACCTATGGAGGTAGTGCTCATGTTTTCAGCAGCAGAAGTGTCCAGGTGCAGCTGGAGATGCTGCACCCTTTTTCAGGGTACTGTAGGGGACATGCGGCATGGCAATTAGTCTTGGCAGCCTCCCCACTGCTCCAGCTGGCCTTGAGTTCAACTTGTGGGAGGGGGAAGCTGTGTGTACCTCAGTGTGCTAAAATCCTGGTGACATGGTCTCTCATCACTCGAGGCCTCCAGCAGCCTAAATTAGCAGATGGAGACTGCAGCATGCTGCACAGGGAGGTTATTTCCAGTGACCTACCGTCACCACTTTCGTCACTGCTGATTAATATTTTTTGTTAATGTTTAATCCTCAACAGCAGATACGTAATGTTTATATGCCCTTTCCCTGTACAAGCAAAACATTTGTTTTATATAGTTGGTTAAGACACCCAAAACTGAATTAGTGTAAAATTTTACATATATCTGTCAGACAGACACAAAGAAATTCAGAGCAGAAATGATCACTTCAGCATGCACAGGTCCTCTTGTGGCAGGGATTTCCAGGAATCTTAAATTGCTTATTGAACAGTGCTTATTATGACTGAGAATATTTTCTAAACTCATATTAAAATTCTTTGCTCCATCTTAATATTTTCAGTGTAGAAGAGGTGGTTTGGGTTTTTTTTTTTGGTGGTGTGTTGCTTTTGGTTTTGACTTTCGTTTTTTTGTTTGGTTGGTTTGAGTTTTTTTGTGACATGTTTCCACTTCCTTTTCTAGCAGTACTGTCACTGTGATATAGCTGAGGATAGTTGACTTGAACTGTCCCTGTTATACAAATGAAAAAATCTCTTAAGCTTTTGGGAGAAAGAAGTTTCTAGTGAAATACATGAGTGTGTACCATGCATGACCGCAACTGTGTGTTAGAACTATAGCAAATTCTATAGAGTTTCCAAGGAATATGTTTAAAAGAATGCATACAAAGCAGTATAACAATTAGCAGCATAGACTGATATATTTAAAGGAAGTCATTAATTTAAAGTGTCGGCTTAGAGAAATTTCAAGCATTTTTATGCATTTAATAAAGGGTTGCCTTTTAAGTAGCTTAAGTATCCTTCTCTTTATGCAACATGTCCTGGGAATTAACAAACCACTTACTGCTGGATGGATTCCATTGAGATGCAACTGCCATTCCTGCAGCAAAGACTGATGAAGAGAGTGGAAAGAGCCAGTACTGAAATGGTCATCGTTAGTCTGGGGGAAGGGAGAAAACAAATTTGTATAATCTCTCTTCTGTTTATTTAGTATGCTGATTTTGATGTCATGGGCATCAAGGTGGATGTGTACATCCCTAAAAGAGGGCTTTCCTCCAATTTCAGGGGTCCTAGCAGGAGGTGCCTCTGTGCTTGTCTAAAATTCTCTCGTGAGGGATGGAGACCAACAGTGTGGGACAGCTGAAGGTGGAAGCTGGTGATCTGATACTGAGAGAGAGATGCTGGAGTATAAAATCGGGACCCTGTGTCAAAGGAGGAAAACATTATGACATGTTCTAGACAAAGGAGCTTGCAGGGATAGAAGAAGGACAGTGTGGTCAAAGTTACAGAAAACCTACTGAGGAGCATTGTGCATAGATATTGGCAGGGTAAGAGCTCCGAGTTTAGAACAGGAGCACGCTCAGAATAATTGCAGCGAAGGCTGCCAGTGTGTGCCAGAAGTAAATATAGTAGTGTAAGCACTGCTACAGAGTCATTGAAGTCAATGCTGCATAACATAAATTGCATAATATATTTGTTTGCGAAGGTTATTAGAGCACAGTTTTAAATGGATCCAAGTCCTTGGAAAGGTGAGTGTATTCTGGTTCCCTGAACTGAATTTTCCAATATGTCCCAGTCTGATCTGGGGGCAGACTGCCAGCAAGAGGGGGGAGGTTGCTGTTCCCCTCCTACCAGCTCTCGTGCTTGTCCGAGCAGCTCCTGAGCTGGTTCCACACAAAGTGCCAGGAGGAAAGGAACTGCCCTCTCCCCTCAGAAAGGGAAAAAAAGTGCGGGGATTTTTGTTGTTCTGGTCAGCTGAGTTGGTGAGGGAATGAGAGAGGGTGTCCAAGGGGTGTGTATATGAGAGGATAGGTGGAGGTGTCTCAGAGCACCGGGGGTGGCAGGCAGGCTGTTTAAGCCTCATGTCCCATCTCAGAACTGGAGCAAACCTTCTCCCACTAGGAATATGATGGTCAGTGAATGATGCAGCAACCATCAGACACCCAACTTTCCAGGCACTGTCACAGCCTCCATAAGAGGGCTGAAACTGTTTACAAAATGCCTACTTTGTAAATGGTAAAGACTAAATAATGTATTCTGTGCATTTGCATAATTTTGAATCACTTATCCTTCTGAGGACTGTAGTCATTTGGCTCATGTTAAAGTACACTTGGCGGTGTAGTTGAGCTCAAGCCATCAGCTGCTGATTGGAGTTGACACTGAAGATAGGAGTTGTGTTTTTAGGGATACCACACGTGTTCCTTGTGACATCCCTGGCACAACAGTGCCCTGAGGGCTCAGAGTGCTGCAGGTGGGACAGGTAGGAGGCACGAACAGTGCTGTGAAAGGGTCAGGATGTCTTTCAGAAAGAGCTTGAGATCCAGAGCAATCCAAGTGGGACATATCTCCATGGTGATGTCATACAGGCTCATAACCTTAGAAGGCATTAGGAGAGAAGCTTCTGCTCTGCACTGGGTGGGATGGAGGGGGTTGTCAGCTGAAAATGCTGGAGAAACACATCTTTGGGCAGTTGCAAGGTGGCAGCAGGCCATGAGGGTGGGGCTGGGCAGAAGATGCTGATGTGGAGGGATACAGGAGACATGGATATATCAAAGATGAGGAGTCACCAGTGAGCAAACTCCAAGAACTTGCTTGAATTGGTTGGGCAAATGAGCCCTTACAGGGAGGTGGTGTAATTCATTTTTTATTGTCAGGGAAATAAACTTCAGGGGTAGGGAAAAGCTGTTTAAGCTGCTGGATCAATGTTGGCATGAAAACAAATGGATAAAAGCTTTTCAGGAATAAGTGTTAGGCTGAAAGTTTTTTTAACTACTGGAGGAGCTCAACTCTGCAGCTAAAATTGGATATGGAGGCTGAGGAAGAGCAGTGTCAGTATGTGGAGCTCTGTTGATGTGATTGGGGTTCTTGTCATGGCGGGCTAAGCTAATGATCTGTAAACATCTTTCCTGCTTGCATCTGGTGGTGGAGTACCATGACTGTGTCATGTGTAAGGAGAAAAGGGGAAAATGTCCCTTGCTGTCTTGGTTTTAAAAGTGTCAGTATGGGAATATGTGCTGAACTGAACTGCTTTTTCCCCAGGGTGGAGAATTCATGTCATTAAGCAAAATTTTAATCTTTGCTTTACCTTTAATCTGTGAATGTCTCTGCTGTTTTGGTCATTTATGACACTTATGTTGTTTGTTTTTCCCCTAGGTATTTTTATGGCCTCTGTCGCAGTGGTGTCTCAGTGTCTTCCAGGCATTTATGGATTTATTCTGAGAACGTTCCTGTGAGGTAAGGGAACATTATCACTTGGTTTTACAGACTGGGAACTGAGGCAGAGGGAGACAAAGGTTGCAGGAGTCCTGTAGCTTAGCCAGCAGTCAAACACTGATTGCCAACAAGTGCATTATTGTCCTAATCCCAAACGCAGCTACTTGTCTCTGACTTTTTTTCTTTCCTCATCTTCTTTTTACTTCCTTGGGTTCTTTTTTTTTCTTCTCTTGTCTGAGATTTAGTAGCAACAATCTACAAGGAGCTGGGAGGACCTGTGGAAAATATGATTAGGGATACTGGTGTCCTTTTTTTAACATTGTTACTTGTGAGTTGAAATTCATTTCTAAAAATATCAGCAGATCTGTTTATGTTCAATGATTAGCATGTTTAGACTTCCACAGATAAGCTGCTGTGCCTTTTTGAGTCAGTAACTCCTTTATCCTACCTGTCTAGGCTTGTGGCTGTTGAATTCTTACCCTGCCTAAGCTAATGCCATCCCAATCACCTAAAGCAATGCCAAGAATTTCATCATCCATGCAAAGATCTGATTCGTGTCAAGACAGGTGTAAAGTTTCTCAAGCACACTTATGTATAATTACTGTTTAACTTTATTTTTCAAAGATCTTTCCAAGCCAGCTAAAATGTGCAGCTTTGAGCTCCCATATTCTCCCAGAAATTTGATTTCAGTGCCTGATTAGTGATGCTGATCCCTTTCAAAAGTATCGCGAAGTTCCTGACACGTGCGTGCACTGAATTGCAATTTAGATCATAAAATCAAATATCATGAATAACATGTCTTTTTTTTTTTCTCTTGCAAGTAAGAAATTTTAAAGTCAGGTCTCCCTTGAGCCCTTTTTTCTCTTCATGATGGTATTTAAAGTGTGACTTTTACTACTTAAAGAATTTTCTTGGAGTTACAGCAAATGTTGTAAGTTGTGAATTCACCAGCAGGCTCTGACAAATATTTTTATTGTATATTAAAATCATCAACATTGTTAAAAATACAACATTGCAAAGAAATATTTAGTGTTATCTTTCTAATTTCACAATCTGTAAAATGCACGTATTAGATCACATCTATGGGCTTTATTAGTGAGTATTATGTGTCCTTCTGTCCCCAAGAATGAGGCCCTAATGACTCATGAACTGTCTCAAAGTGTACTAAATAAGATTAAAGAGCTGGCCAGTGACCTTAACAGTCAATTAGGCTATATGTTACTCAGCCCAGTATTTGTGGAGTATAGAAGAGTAGCAAAAATTCATTAGCTGAGGTGCTGATGCTTGAAACAAGCAAGACTTTTCAAACACCAGGAATGGGTGTTGTTGCTTAAGTGGAGATAGAGGCACATATGGTAGGTATGTCTTTGTGTATGTGTGTTTGAAAGTACTGCTGATGTGGTCCTGGGGTGGGGACAGAGCTGCTCCTGGGCTTTTGGGCTCAGAGCCTTGTGGAGGAGTTCCTGCCAGCACCTGGTGCTGGGCTGGGCAGTGGCAGGTGCAGTTGGAGGTGGTGCTCAGGGTTTGGGCTGTGTCTCCTGGGAGGTTATGCTGAGACAATGCTTTGGGAGGGCTGCTTTCAGAAACCTTGTATTTCACAGCAGCAGCAGGGCAGGGAAGGATGTGTTGGTGTGGTGTGGGGCATGCTTGGTTTTCCTCAGATGTGAGCCCGGTTGGCGTGATTGCATTTGGGTGCAGGCAGGAGGGTGAGCAGGAAGGCTCTGGGCTGCTGTGCCCGCTGCAGAACAGAGTTGGAATACTGCATCCCCTTCTCCCTTAGCTCAGGAGATGGGACATGAATGGGTGCTGAGTATGCAGAGGTGCAGGCAGGTCAGGTTCCCTATTCCCCACCAGCTTCCTTGTAGGCTCACCCGTTCCATGGAGCTGTCAGCATGAAGCCAGACTGGCAGTGGGCAGCGGGGCCAAGTATATCCTGGTGATGGGCTGACTTGGCAAACCTGGACAGTATCTGAATTATGGTACCATCTGTCATCTTAAGTTGGCATCTCTTAACCAATCGTCTGCATTTTGTTTTATATTGTGTTCGGAAGCTTCCTAGAGCAGTCTTAGTTCAGAGGTGGCCACCCCACTGGGAGGGCACTACGTGGTGCCACAACTGAACCAGAAGAAGTGACATTACACGAGAGCTGAGGTGGCAGCTTGGTCGTGCAGCTCCTCAGCAAAGCAGCTGTCCTTGAGGGCTTCTCAGTTTTATAGCACTTCTTTTCCGGTATGTGCAGTTATGAATGCTTTCAGCTGACCCTGAGAAAGTCTTCTGTCATTCTTAAAGTAAACTCAGATTTTAGGGAAGAAAAGATGACAGACTCGGTCAATAAAAAATATGGCTGAAAGTACAGTTTGAGTGGCATGCAATAATATCTTTTAAAGTAAATAACTTTCTTGAACATAAATTGAGCAGAATCTCCCTGTCCTAGGTCGTTGTCTATCTGTAGGGTTTTCTTATAAAATAATTTCCTTAATAATGATTTGGGGGTGGGGGACAGGGGAGCCTGGGAACAAAGTGGATGAATGGTAGAAAAAAGAAAAGGAAGCCTTTTCAGTCATGTCAGGCTGAATCTAAAGCATCAAGGAATGATGCTACAGGAGAACCCCTGAAGATAAACTATAACCTAGATTAGTGGAATACAGATTAGGTTTTCAGGAGTTTTGAGACAGCACTGTATCCTGAAGCAGTGTTTTGTCATTAATTTAAACTAAAATCCTTGTATGGTTGCATTTTCAGGGATATACAAAAACACCTATCCGTCTGAATGTTACAGTCATGAAGTTAAGAAATTTATTAAAGTGAATACTGCTTGAAAAGATTAAAAGAAGAAAAACAAAGTTGAGATTTTTCATTTTAACTGCCTATTGCTAGGGAAATACTATATATCTGCGTGATCATGGTTTGGGGGATTTTTATACAAGCATCATTACCACTGGAATTGCAGTTAAAAATGAGATTTTTACATGATTAGTTTTTTCATTCTGACTTTAAAGTTTTAAAGTGTTGTCATTGGGTCACACTGTCCTCTTACAATAATTCTAACATTTTTATTCTTTAGTTTATTTACATTTTGGAAAATATGTTGTGATATCATATTCTAACTGAAGAGTTGTTTTCGGTAGTAGAGGTTATGTTTTTTTGCAAAATGTTGGCACAAAACTTACATGCTTCAGAGTGATTTAATTGTGTGTTAATGCCACGTTGGCCGGAGCATACTAATAATTAATCCAGAACAGCGAGCTACCCCTTACTTTTCACTGTAATCCAGTGAACAGTGTTTTCTGCTATACTTGGGTATCTGACTGGCTCAAAAGAGCATTGGCAGGATTTGTTGACATAGTTCAGCCTTATTTATGTATGACTATATATTTTTTGGACTTAAGAGCCTTTGTAAGTCCTTTTATCTCACAAGTATATTGCTTTAATGTATTGGAACCCAAAGGGCACGACTACTGGTCGTTTACCTGGCTTCACATGATGAGTGTTGGAGAATGCATGTGGAGAGGGAAGGGTGGGGTTTAGAGCTCCAAATTTGCACTCATAAAATTCCCTTCTGCTTTGAAGGTGTTTGCTTTAGCTGTCTACAGGGATATATATTTTCAGAAGTTTACTTATGAAAAAGAGGCTCAGGAGATGCCTGAGATGTTACAAAATTTAACCATATTTGCAAAATTGAACATGAGCTTTAGCCCTCAGGTCTTTTTCATTTCCTTTTCTATTTTATGATCAGTATATTGGTAGGTGGCTTTTGTGTTGTCACATCACCTGTTTAATTTAAATTTAGGTATCTGAGGGTTGTGCAATAAAGGGAGAATCTCCATAACTGGCAACATAACCTTGTCATCTCGCAGAGTCAGCACTTGCTCATGCTCTGGCGCAATGGCTTTGAATAGCTGCCACCCCATGTGTGTGTTTCCTAAACTTGAGACGAGTGCTGAACTCATTAGAAATACATGCTATATAAGTTAATGTGCATAAGGAGTTTTGGTGCTGAGATCTCCTCTGAGGCTACATTTAACTCTAATTAACTTGGTTTCGTTCTGTCTACTATCAGCATAGGCTTGGCTGAAACCAGCCAGTATTGGTTAAACTGTGGGTTTGAAGTAGAGCCCAGTGGGGGTGATGGATTAAAAAGCGGGGAGTTGTGACTGTGCTGGGGTTCCTGGTGCCTGTGCCAGCTCCTGGGGCTGTGCCATTCCTGAGGCACAGTGCCACACCAAGCGGATACTCATCTGCTCGTACTCTGGGGCAAAACTCTGCGTTTCTAAAGAGACCTGAAATAATGAGGTTTGCTGAGCTGTGACTGAACAATTGCATGACACCAAACTCCTCTGACTAAAATAGAGTCTGAATTTTTCCACTAGTGGAATAAGGAACAGCAGCAGAGACTACCAGTATTTTGCTGTTCTGACTGTTCTCTCTATTCATACCTTGTTTTTATTCATCATTAACTCAAGGATGAGATCTGGGGATTCTGCTAATTATAATCTGCTTTTCAGGGCAGGCAGGCAGCAAGACAGGGACTACTGATGGTGGCATTTGCAGTAGGGACAAGTACCAGCGATATATGGTTTGGAAATATTGGGTGGGTTTTCTGGCCTGACAGTGTTGGAAATCAAGCTTTATATTATGTCCAGTAAAGTAGGTTTCACTGAAAGCTGATTATAGTATTTTGTGAGAGAAGGTTTTCCGTGTATCACTCTGGAAGAAAATACCAATCCATATTCAAGGGTAGGCTGCTGTATTTTGTGTAACTGGAAGAATGCATGGATTTGTTGCATTTTCATCACAGCTAGCAAAAGAAAACAATTTTCCCCCTTCTTTTGACTAGTACTAGAGTTTTAGTCTTGCAAAAGGATTTTCTAGGTAGAAATTTCAGGTAAAATGAATTCTGGATTTAAACACCAAGTGGGGTGGGAACCACCACCCAGCAGTTTTGGAGTGTTGATCATTTCTTGAAAATTGGACCTTTTAAAATACTTCAAATTGGGTACACTAGAAATTGAGGCATTCAAATCCCTAACTGCTTTTAAAAATGACAGCCAGAATCTCCATTAACATTGCATCTTCTTCCTAGGGGATCACAGAACAGAGCCTTGATTTGTCTTTGAGGATGGAAATGAGGCAGTTTAAGAAGTTACTGTGCTTCAGCTGAAATGTAGTAACAGCACACAACCATGTCTAGTTCATTTTGCTGAAAAACAAAATAGAAATCACAGAGGATGATCCAAGGCTGTCTGTTTTGCTTTTCATATAAGCAGACTAGCAATGATCCTATAGTGTCCTGCCACATCTCAGCTGTGAGAATGGTAATTTCCAGCTGCTGAAAGGTAAATGATGGCTAGAACAGGTGGATGCATTAAAATCCTAATGGGCTTCAAGATACCTGTCAGTGTTCATGGAGGAGTGGGACTTGCTGTGCCGCTTTGGACCAGTGGTCAGTCTAATTCAGTGCCCTACCCCTGGGAGAGATCAGTGCTGGATAACTTAGGCAATCAATAGGAAATTGTGCATTTGATTATCAAATGTTTTATCTACTGGGGAAGTGCTGGATTATTTATCTTTTTTTTAATTTTTAAAACCAAACCAGGCTGATTTAGTAATTGAAAAAGTCCTTTCTAAAATGCAGTTAAATTTTCTCTTTAAGTCTTCCTTCATAGACAAGGAATTTATTGACTTATTTCTTAGTGTTTTCCCTTCAGACACCTCAGCTTGAGGATTGGTTTAAACCATTTGCAGTCTTCAGTTTAGCTCAGACCAATTTTTCTAAATGTTCTTCTGTGTCTCCAAAAGGCCGTAGTCATCGTATGTGAATAGTGTGGAGTTGGTTTTTTGCTAATGTTATAGCTAAAAGATAAAATATTAAATGGATATCATGTAGCTATTGTATTACTTGAGCGTGTCTTCACATTAATTCAAATTAATTTAAACAAGGTGATAGGAGTAAAGTGCAGAGTAGAAAAAGGATAGATCAGAAAAAGGAGATAAGATAGGTGTATTCAAATAGGCAGAGCCTGATGAAATTTGCCCTAGGGTACATCAGCAACTAGCCAAGCAACCTTTGAACCATTTACAATTACCTTTTAGAAATTGGGAAGGCCAAGAGAGGTCCTGGAGGACTGAAAAGGGCAAAGGCATTACCTCAGTTTGGAAAAGGGGGATCCAGGGAATTACAGACTAGTTAGTCTAACTGCAGTGCTTAGAGAATTGGAACAAAATTTTTAATCGGTTTCTAGGAATCTGGAGGATAAGAAAATAAGGACTCAGGACTAGCAGTACCTGTGATGTTGCCTTGACTTCAGTAATTTCTGATAAAACCTCTTGTGGCATTTCTGTGGAATAAGGAAATAAATGTATTTAATTATATGGTAAACAAATAATTGTTAAGGACCATGTTTGAAGAGTAGTTACCTATAATTTACTGCAAAAATCAGGGGAAGAAGGGAGATGGCAGGAGGAATTGTGTGAATACACCCATGTTTGTCTTGGGCTGAGCTTTATTTGCTGTTCTCTTTACTGGTGTGGACAAGGGAATAGTAACTAAATCTGCAGACTAAGTGGGTCTCAAGCAGTGTGAAGCACAGTTCAGAGTTAAATGGCTATGGTAGATTGAAAAGGCATATGGAAATCTGCAGCTTACAGCTTAATGAGTTGAAATGAGGAAATACAACGTGGTGAGGACGTGACAGGGCTGTACAGCACAGGAAGAGTGCTTTGGGACAGGCACTGCATCACCACCTATACACAAGCTGACAGTTGCAGAGAGGACAAGCTGCACTTGGAGCGTGTGCCCAGGACTGAAATTAAAGGTAATGGTGCTGCTGTCGGTGCTGCTGACACCCCAGACATGGTGCTGCATCCAGCTGCAAGGATGGTACATCAGAGAATGTGGGTTGGCTGAAGGTATCCCTGGATGTGACTGGGGCCTAGAATGAGAAGGGGATATTGGAGCTGGGTCTGACCAGCTTGTGGATGAGGAGACCAAGTGGTCAGTTGTCATCTCAGCCAAGGGATGGACAAGAGGTGGTCCTAGTTTATGGGAGCTTGAATCCCACTGCTGGTCACAAGTATGAGGAAGGGAGGTCAAGCAAGGTGCCAAAACCAGATGAATTGGGCAGAAGAATGTATGGGTGACTGGGGACTGGAGCAGGAGATGTGTGAGTGGGGACCAGGGGAGCAGTGCTTCCCAAGCCTGGGGGAGGGAGGCTCTGAGCATGGTCACCTGCCCTGGCCAGGTGAGTGGGGTGATGGTGCTGTCCATGTTTTCCAGGGGGAGCACAAGTAAAGGAAAAGAGGGAAAGTGCACAGGGTGCAGCAAGGAAAGTTCCTATAGCTCAGCTTCAGAGTGAAAGAGCACTGAGCAAGAGCCCAGAGAACTTGTGGTACTTCCATTTTAGAAGGTGTTCAGAAATCAACTGGGCAAGGCTCTGGACAGCATGGTCTGACTTCAGAGTTACTTCTACTTTGAGCACAGATTTGGACATGCAGAGGTCCTTTCTCACCTGCTTTATTCAGAGTTTTAATAAGCTACTTCCTCCTTAACTTCAGAGGTGAAATTTTTGAATGATAGGTGAGTGGCAGCGCTCCTCCAGGTAACGTTAATCAACCGTTCAGAAGGGCCAGGTACTACTGGGATTGCTTCCCTTAGTGTCTCTTAATAATGTAAAAATGTTTGTTTTCTCAATCAGTCGTCAAGAGGAAACAATGTAATCAAATGTTTAAATTTCTTCAATGCTTCAGCATTTTCTTTGTTAGAAGCACCAGTGCATTTTCTAGGACACAGGTACTTAAATTCATAGCCTTTAAGAAACGTTTGTGTCAGGCACGTGGATTGGATTGGGTGCTTGAAGGAAATTAATGCCTTGTAATATAATAAACACATACCTAATCAGAGAAGCTGATTATTTCCCATCACAATAAATAGAAAACATGTGATCAGTGACATCAGCATCTATTTTTTTCTTGGTGTTTTGCGAAAGTAATAGCTATGAGCTTGTAATAGTGATATGTAATCTCTAACATGCAGTGGTTAAATATTAATATACATTGGCTGTGTTTAAAGATGAAGAATGGCTCTTAGGTAATGAAATGTTAACTCTCTCTTAAGCTCCATCAAATTTTCTAAGGTGACCTGTAAAATGGGAGTGTGTTGTCATCAGAGTGGTCATCTGTTGCGTGAACCTTAGCAAGAATTCCATGCAATTATTAGAATATTGAGAAATTGATACTATGGTTTCTGTCAAGATCAGATTTAATCAATTAAAAACACAGCCAGGCTGCTTGACAGGGTCACATAAAGCATTGCCAAAGGCTTGGGGTCTGTCTAGCTCATCTGTCCCATTTCCTTAATCATGTTGATGGAGGTTTTTGTTTTGTTTTGATTTTGAAGTGGTGCTGTAAAGCTGACCAAGCCACCTTGTTCAGAGATGTGGTGGTCCAGGGGTTATTTTCTGTGATGCTGTGACAATCTTTAGGGTCATGTAGTTAAGGAGCTGCCCCATTTTCCCTGTTGGGACAGTCTTGCACAGTGGCATGGAGACTTTAGGCCATGTGTGTAATCTTGGTTAATTGTGTTAGATATTTGTTCTCCTTGTTTAATGTTTGTCAAAGTCTTGTAAATGAAGTTGTTAAAGTGTGAAATTTTATGGTGTCCGAGTTGGAAATGATCCTGCTTACCTTGTTGAGTTCCTTCAAGCTGTTCCTTGTGGTGGTTCCGCTTTGTAGGCTGGCATGCAGGAGTGGTGAGCTGGTCTCCCTCCTGAGTTTTACTTGATAGTCATTAACTCCAGATGGCAAATATAATTTTATGCTGTTGTAAAAGGTGTTTTGTTCAAAAGGAGCTCTGTAACACGTGCAATAGAATTGGGGTTTTTGAAAATTTCAGTTTATCTGTTTATCTCGGGAGCATCAATTATTGGCCTTGCCAGGGTGGAGACCCTGACTGATGAGGCACACAATGAAGAAGGGCTGCTACAATGTACACTACAGATGTTATAACAAAAACGTCAAAGTTTTTTCTGCATAGCAGTGACTGATTGGCTGTAGACATTCCTGACACTGCCTGACAGAAAGGGTTATTTTATCTGAAAACAGTGCAGTTACAGATGAGAGACCTCCTGAAAAACATCACTCATTTTTACTAGCGACATCCATCACTTCCTAATTATGGGTGCTTTCAGGTGGAGAAACAAGTTCTTTCCATTGCTCCTCCTGAGCTTCTCTTGTCCTTCCAGCAGCAGCGTAGGGTTAAAGTTGGCCTTTTATCCAGAGGCAGAGGGACCTGTGGATTAAATTAATGCATATTGATGTCTGTATGTGTTAGATAGGTATCCCACTGTTAAAGAAATGGCAGTGGCCAGTAACTGTGGAGAATGAATAATTCTTTTTATCTTAACCACCTACTTTGAAGTACAGAAGATCTGTTAAACTTACTTGTTTGGAAGTCAGGACTTTTTACTGTCCTTTCAAAAGCTGAATCAGATCAGAGTGAGTCATGTGTCCAGTGAAGAGAAAAACCCCTGATCCCCGCTCAGAAACAGGAGAGTGTCTCTGAATCTTAGTTTTCTACCACACGTGCTAATTTCGGTGGCAAGAGCAACTCTTCCCTTAATGGTCCAGGAGCTCTCACCCCTCTGGATGTCCCTGGAGCTGCCCTGGCCATGGCACCTTCTTCCCCATCCACTGCTGGCTGCAAGTTCCTGCTGCCCCCAAGCATGGAGTAGGGAAGGGTCTTCTTCCATCTCCTGGCCTGGCAGACACCACTTGGTATTGCTGCCTTTTGGTTCACTGCCAGGACAGAGACTTAAGTGGGATTTTTCCGAAATGCTGAATTGCGCTGATCTTTTCCCACTGAATTTGTTGGTCCTAGTACCATACTGTAGAATTTTTCAGAAATGCATACACTTTTTTTGGAAAGCCCTATGCATTTTCAATGCAGTCCCTAGCACTGCCTAGAGATCTGGTGATCCAGTGTTGATTCCAAACCTTCTGCTGCTTCCTGGCATCAGAGCAGATGCTGGCAGCTGTATCCATTGTACAATGGCCTACTTGATTGGAAATAGTTCTGTCTGCAGGAGTCCTTTCCGTGGCTGTCTGTCTTACACTCCAGTGTGCTTCAGCCCACCTTCTGTGTGGGGCCTGGATTTTCAGCTTGGCTCTTAAGAAGTTTGCTTTCCTTTGCCATACTAGATAATTCTCGTAGCCATACAGCAAGAGCAAGGCAGAAGATTTACTTTCTCTATGTGCTTCTGTTTACATATGGATAAAAATAACAGTTGGTGGAAGTATTGTTTGTTTTTATGTATAGATGAGCCTTTGCTCCACCCATGAGTGTGCCTCTGCTTAGATTTCTTTGTATTTACTTTGTGTGGCCCATGGGTCAGACAGGTGTGGAGACGCCGAGGATACCATGGCAGTATGGTCAGCATAGGTGCCTGTGTGCATGGTGTGGCCAGGGAGAAATAAATGAGCATTTTCAAAATTGTTGTTTAATTCCAGTGACTCTGCAGATGGCAAAGTATTTACAGTTGCTTGAGTAATCTCTGCTGCCCTGCGCTGCCTTTTCTCTTTGAAGAGTAGCTGCCTTGCAGCCCTTCCCTGGCTGCTGGTAATAACAGTAATTAAAGCACACCTGGTAATGACAACAGACGTGCTGTACCTTCTGCTGCCGAGGACACTGATATCTTGAGGTTGGGAGTGCCCGTTGCTGCTTAATATGAGCCCTCAGTTTAAATACAGGCTCAAGGTTAAAACCACAGTCCACAGATAAGGTGGGAGTGGATAGCTCCATTCCCTGAGTACATCTCTGGCTTCCTCCTGAGAATTGTAAGTAGGACAGATATTGTCCTGTTGAACTGATTTGGCACTCTTTTTGTCCTTAATTTTGTAGTGCTACAGCAGGGCCTTTTTACAAAAAGACCCAAAGCTGTGTCTGTTCTCTCAGACATAAAGTGGGAGTTCAAATGAGATGAAAGTAATTTAAACCAAAAATGTAGGCTTGGTGCTGCTATGTTCCCCAGACTTGCCGAAGCTTCCATGACCAAACACCCAAGGTGCCTGATGTGGATGTGCATCGTCCATGGGTTGTGGTGTCAGAGTTCTGGAAATGGCTCTAGATATCTTACACATTGAGTAAAAACCCTGAATGTTAATGAAGTTCCAGAGAAAGAAGTGAAATGTGCTGATGGTTAAGCTTATCTTTTCCTGAAAGCATGGTTCAATGTTTAATTTACTTTAGCGAAAACAACAACAAAACCCACCCCAAAACTTGAAATACCCTGTGCCCACTTTTTTGAAGTCTCAAAGACTGAAATTGATAGTTATCTATTAACTCTCTGAAGACTAATTTGTGGGGACGATGGCTCCAGAGCAGAGGCTTTTGCAGGGAAAATGTGGGAGAGCCCATCTGTCAATATTGTTCTTACTGCTTTTCCAGTGCTTTTACAAATGGATAGTCTGGGAATTGTCTCTGCTGCAGGTAAAGCGAGTTTCAAGCCCTTGCGTGCTGATATTTTATTGAAGTGAGACATGAATGCTCGGGGGAAAAATGACATTGTGAGATAAAGGGCTCTGCTACATGCATATAGCTTAAATGTCATCTTACAAAAAAGAGATAAAACAGATGTTAATTGTAAAACTGTACTTTACATACACTCTTTTCTTAATAAAGTTATTTAATTCAGCATATGTGAACACATATGAGTGCTCTGTGTGTCCATCCTAAAAATACTTCTTTGAAGCAGTTCTGTGATTATGCAAATATATAGTTTTAATAAAAGAGAGAGTAGATTTAGTAGTCTCTGATTAGAGAGGATATTTTTTTCCAAGATTAAGAGTCTTGAAATAACAGTCAATTCTATAATTTATTTTGAAGGAGAGCATTGCAGGTACACATTTTCTTCAACCATTAGATAAGTGGTCTGACTGGAATAGCAGTTTTAATCTGTTTTAATGATGTTTTTCCAATATAAAAAGGGCCAAGAGATGCAGAAGTCTAAAGGTCTGCTGGTAATGGTTGAAGTGATGGGAGTTGTTTACAGAACATAGTGACTGGATAGCTGCCTCTTGCTGAGAGCATATTTGCGACCTTTGTTCTTGGTTTAAGGTATAATTAAGAAATACGTGGCTATGTGTATTTAAAAACAATAAAACTATCCCATTTGCAGACTGCGAGGTGTTTAGAGTTGGCAGGTACAGAAGCATTTCAGTGAGTGCTGGTGTTAACTGTTTTGTTATTACTGATGTTGAGATGCCTTTCCCCAGTGCAGCTAAAATGAGGTCAAATCAAATCTTTATTAAGCGTTACTCATATGAGTGAGGTAATTGCCTGTTGTCTTATCTATATAGGTAAAACACTAATCTTTTTTAGGTCATCACAAAGTGAAAACTGAGAAATCCCAGCCTAACCTGCCTTTTGCCTACAGTGCATACCCATGACTCTTGCAGATGTTATGCAGCTATTCAGTAGGCTTTGCTTTTTTGTCTTGCTCTGCTAGTTAAGGCCATGTGCTTTAAACATACAGAAACTCAGAGAAGCCAAACTGTGGGCAATTTACTTCTGAAATCCTTAAATAGTGACTTTTAAATTTTTGTATTGTTCCTCAGTGCCTGAAATTTCTATGGCAGTCAGGGTAACACTGGTCACTTTGTAACAAACCATCTTCCTTACTCTTGTTTTGAATTGTTACAGTGGGGGATTTTTGCTGCTCCAGCGTTTGATGCCATGTGTCCCCCTTGTTCTGTGGGAAACAGGAAATGTGCGACACGTGGCAGTGGCAGGTTTGAAAGGAGCAGCTGGGAGGTGCCTGGAGGTTTTGGAAGTGCAAACCTTGTGTGCTAGACGCCTTTCACAAAGCTGTGCTGTCAGCCTGAGATCCTTAGGACAGCTGTGCTTTCACTACACCCAGGGCAGTGGTGAAAACAGCCAGCAGGGCACAGGGGTTGGCAGGGCCTCGCTGTTCCTGGGGCTCCCTGCCCAGCCCTGCTGCTCTTGTCTTTCTGCATGCCCAGTTTGCTGCTGACCTCTGCCTGGAGGGACGCTTTGCCCTTGCAGTGCTATCTCCCTTCATCCCTCCTTACTAGAGCATCTGGATGGGTTTGATGGAGAAGGGTATTTGCTGCTGCTCAGGCACTGGGGTGGTCCAAGTGTACTTTGGCAGGGTGGGCACACAGGAAAACTGCTGGTGAAACTTTCCCCATCTTAAGCCCTGGACTTGCCAGCTCTGCAACAGCGGAGCCATGGTGACTGGTGCTCTGGCTGCACAGGGTTCTGTGTCACAATTGAATCAATGCAAATATTTTCATAATGTGTTTATGTGCATATATTTTTTTCTAACAGCTGCAGTTCTTGAACCACAAACTGCAAAGGGAACAATGTAACACCTTTGAAACAGAGGAGGCAAGCAAAGGAAATTCCTTAATTTAGGCTCTTTTAGCTGGATTGTGAAACCTGATAAACAGCTACCTTAGAGTACAGGAGGAAAAGGGCATCACTAAGAAAGGGGAAAAGACTTGAAAAGGAATATCCCATCTCAGTACTCTTATAGCAGAATATCAACTAGAAAGAAACCTAAGCTCTTTTTAAGAGGTTAAGCAATAACATTATGAGAAATGGGTGTTTTTTTAAACATGAATACAGCCAAAATTTGTTGTCAACGTGAGAAAAGGCCTCTGGTGAGAAATGTCTGGTTTTTCCTTGTGGCGAAGGAGCTCCAGATCTACTGTCAGTACTGTGCACTAACCATGATGCAGACCTCCTTTTCTAAGGGTTGGTAATAAATAGAAAATTGACAACTCCAAGAGAAATTATTAAAGATTAAATATTTTCTTTTTAACTTTTTTTTTTCCCCCCACTTAGAAGAAAATCTAGCTGGGGACCTTTCTCATCTCTCTTACTGCTGTCCAGGATTAATGCCCAGACCCTTTAAAGGCCATTAGTATGAGGAACAGATGTTAAAAGAAAACAAAGTCTTGTTTTCAGTTGCTTTCACAGTTATTCATTTTGGATTCAGTGCATGAAGGACTTGTAGTTCACTGAGGGTCTGAGTCATAGGATCAAGGCTACAATGGAGGTATTGTGATCACCTTTCTCTCCCCCCCACCCTGCGAAGTCGAGTTGAAATCCTGCTTTTTGGCATCCAAGCTGTTGCTTTGGTGACCAATTATGACTCCAGAAGTATACATTGTTGTCTCACTCACTAGCTGAATGAGTGTAAGGAAAAAGATAAATGTGTTCAAACACAGCTCTGTTACACAAGCCTTCAAGGTGATTCAGAATAGAGCTGTTGGCATGTTTGATTTAACGTCATGTATCAGTGCAGTGTTAGGAATTCAAATGTCAGTGTTACAAATCCAGAAAACATAATTAAAGGTGATTTAACACTCAGAATGCTGTGCCCTTTACATACACATTATAATTACCTCTAATTTTTGGTAGCATGGAGTTCTTGGTTTCTTTAAACAGCACTGTTTCTCTGCAATTATTTAATTTTAGAAATCGTTATGTGTTAATCACTCAAACCTTTGTTTTCTAGAAACCTAAGATGCAGTCTGTAATTTTGGTTTAGTGGATGCATTTTGTGCTCCTTTATCTTATTGATCATCCTCAAAGTCTTCATATGAACCCAACAAGATTGTACAAAGTATTTTTGGAATGAGGAGGGAGTTTTAGGACAGTGACATGGCAGGAGTGAACAAAATGATGAGTTTTGTAAATACTTGAGTATAGTAGCTCTTTCACAAGTAAAGGGAAAAAAAAAGCCAAATTAGTGTACAAATACAAGAAAAATGTGTAGTTTTAGGGAAAAGAATCACATGTGATGGTTAGGCAGAATTTTCTTCCTTTGAACACTTTCAGCAGTGGTGTTTGCAGGATTCCTTCATTGCTTCTCAGGACACTTAATCTCCTTTTCTTTGTGTGGTTGGTGAAGTCCCTGGGTTGGAGATGTCTTTGTGTTCAGAATCCCCTGTCCGTCCATGCCATTTGCACTCACAAGTGACAACTGTAGTGATTTAGTGACTCTGTCCCCCTGTAACGTGCTGACACCCCAAGTTACTAATGCTTCTTCTGGGCTAGTGAGTGTGTCTGCTGTCCGTGCTGGGGAGATGGCTTTGTTTGTCCTCCCCAAAGCCTGGGGTTTATATTCCCTTGATAAAAGAAAAAGCATTCCAAGCATCCATTCAAAATGAAAACTCTTGCAGATCTGGCAGGCAGAACAGTATCACTAATAGCAGCAGATACTTAAGTAGCCTATTTTCATAATCCCACAGGTAGTTGTTAAGAGCATTTTCTCCTACTGGGAGAACATCTATCCTTCTGTTGAGCTTCTTGTCAGCTATCACTGTATTTATGACCTTAATGGAGTTTCATGCAATCGTACCAAGATACAGTAGGCTCTGTGTATCTCCATAATTCAGTATTTTATTTTACACCTAGTAGCAACTCATGTTGGTATAAATGAGATATTTGGGTTGTATCTGTGCTGGTAACACAGACCTTTCCTGTGTCCTCATAAATGCTCCTTCCTCGGTGGTGGATCTAAATTTAGACTAGCTTTGTAGCTGCATTTTGCTCTTCTAAATGAGATGATTCTCTTGGGCTAGATGACATCTGCTACTGAAGTGGTACCCAGGGCAGAATTAGTAAATCAGCCTTTTCAAAGCATTTTCCCAAATCTGCTCTGTGGAAGAGTATAGATTGACAAGCTGGTAACTTCTCACTGGGGTTTATGGAAATTACTAAGTCAATTATGGAGTGCAAGGAAGCTGTACAGTGCAGCTTGTTTTCTTTTCCTTGTATAGTTTTTAAATACATTGCAACAGTTTTGAACTGGGAATGGCATTTTAAGAGGAGACACTTTGGTGCCACTGTGAATAAACCACAGAGTGCTGAAGAACCAGACTGTACAAAGGATTTCAGAAGCTGTTAATAAAAGACTGTGCTCATTGGTGATATAGGAGATGATACAAGTCAGATTACAATCTCATTATTTCAAAACAAAAGTTACCTGGGATACATATTCTTCTTTTGTTCAATAAGCCAATCTTGTGAAATATCAGAGTTTTGCCAGGAAGAATTAAGACTTTAAAATAAAGCATCTGTTGCTGAAATCTGAGCGTCTGATCTGTCTATTTAATCACTTGGTAAAGGAAAAGAGAAATAAAATATTCTCCAAGTTTTTTAGTTTAAAAAATAGTGCTTTTTTTGCATGATGATCAGTAATTTGTAGGCTCTGGGAAGTGGGATAGGAGCCTTAATTATTGTGACTTAACATTCTATTAAAGCTTTATATAAATGAGCATTTCAGGAGGGTGCAGCCTTGTTGCCTTGAACACTTGTTGTCTAGAAAGCCACATCTAAGGATCGGATGTGAATCATGTGCCACCTCATGTTGTTCTTGTCAGAGTTTGCTGATGAACAGTTTGCTCTGAACTACTTCCCAGAATAAATGGGAAAATGTTTAAAGAACTTTTGAGAAGATAGTCCACTCTCCATGGGTTGTTCTCCATGGTTTTCCCCAGTTGTTAGGGAATTACAGGTCCTGTCTTGCCTCTGCACTGCCATCAGCTGTGAGTCCTAGGTCAAAGGACAGGGCACAGAGACACAGCCTTTGGTCTGGGTGAGAAAAGAGACAAATCCTCAAAGGGGTGTTTTCAAAGAGGGGCTATCCTCAATAGTAGCACTTTATCACATGTGCTGCTTGAAGGAACTCGGTCCAGGCGAGCTGTAAATTCTGAAAACTACAGTCCCTTTGTTAAGCTTGTCATAAAAGGTAAGGAAGCATGTGGCAGTGACTCTGATCTGAAAGAGAAATAGAAAGTGATTTGCTGAAACACAACACTTACCAAAAGATTCTCCCTCAGAAAAGCTGGCAAAGGCTTTAACCTCCTGGAAACATTGATGATGAGGGAAGAGCACTGTTCTGGCTGTGGAAGGGTGCTGGTGTTTTCCTTAAAGGTTGTTTTCTGCAGAGGGTAGGGGGTTTTAATTTTTTTTTTTTTTTTTTTTTTTTTTTTTTTGGTAATGTTATTGCAATCTTATCATAGCCCCTAGGTGGGAGATTGTTTTGCAAAGGAAAATCAATCAAAACACTGCCTTGAAATATTTTTTATAGAGTTTTTACAATATGCAATAATTGGGCTGCTGTAGTAGATAGAACCTTTCTTGCAGAGATGATCTGGGCTTCACCAGTCTCTGCCCATCTCCTCCTGCTTGCTCCAAACTTGTTTTGTCACTAGCAGCAGTGTAATAAATCAGGAGTCTGCTTCAGGTCAAAGAGAACTGTGTTCATTTTCTCGCTCTTACTTATTTTTAACTTGGACTGGTTCCCTGATCCAATCCATGGCACCAAAACTATTGAAGCAGCGGGGTAGGTGACTGGACTCAGGCAATGTCCCTGCTTAAGCCCTCAGTGCTGCTAAAAGATGTGCTTAGCCAATTATTGCCTCGATTACAAGAGATGAATATGCTATGTTACACTAGAGACTGTTGTGAAAATATGTGCCCTGGGTAGGAGTGAGCCCTGGTGATGTCCAAGAGTCCTCTGCTTCTTTTAAAAGAACCTGCTGTGGGTTTTGAAAGTACTGAAGTAAAAGTTAAGCTATCTGAAAGCACAAGGTTGCACTCTCAAAGGTATCAATACTAGTACTGACCTATTTTATGTAAGAGTTTTGGCACCATGAAGTCAAGTCTCAAAAAAAAAAAAAAAATTCCTTCTTTCTTTTTCCCCTTTCCTTTGTAGATATTGGGCAGTTGGCTTTCAGTTATGTTCTTAGTGATTTGCCAGTGATACTATCACTTAAAGCTTTTTTTTGGATAAACTCTAGATTTTTGTTCAAAATACTTGAAGTATAAAAGGGGCAACCTCAAAACAGATGGATATACTGGCTCTGCAGTGAAAGCTTGTGATGGATACAATATTCAACTTGAAGAAATCTTGCAGGTGTTTTTTCCAGAAAGTGCATGCACTGGTGGCTGCATTTATATCTTACTGTCAGTGTTATCCAGGGAGAAACTGGTCATTGCAGGGATAGTGCCTTAGTGTGTTGAGATGGGCAGTGAAGGGTCTGTTGATGTCCATTGAATCTCTTGGAGGACATCAATTTAATTTCTTCTAGAGGACTGAAAAATAATAGGAGGTAGTTAGATTTTTAAACTTTTAGCTTGAGGAATAATTTTCATTTAATTATTGAAATTGGAGTGATGAATAATGCTGAAATCATATTTGTCCATATTAAATGGAAGCTGGCTGATCGTGCCCTCTCTCTTGAAGAAGTAGGGACATGCTTTTTTAACTTTGAGAGCAGATCTGTGCTGAATTTCAAATGACTAGACTCATACATGTGTAAAGCACCTGGATATACTAGTAGCAGTCATTTTATTCTGCAGATTTCCTAGCAAAAATAAACTTAGTCTCACTGCTATATTTTTATTAAAAATTTCAAGAAGGAGAAGGCACCTTATCTTCGTCAACTCCCCACTCTCTTGGCACAGTCATGCTGTGCTTGATGCTCCTGATGATGAGATTTATCATTAAATGGTGATTTTTAAGTTTTTTATATGAGAGACATCATGCTGCAGTCTGTAATACTACTTTGCTTTTTACCTCCCAACCAAAGATCTGAACTTGGTGTTGCAAAGTACTGGTCCCAGCTCTTGTTTACAGGTAGCAGAGCTCTGAAATGCAGAAGTTGAGCAGGGTGTTCAGTATTAAGGAATGTACAAAGAGCAATAACAAATTGATTGATTTATTTATTTTTAAATCTTGTCTTGTGTGGGGTCAGAGTGTTGAGGCAGTGCCTGGCAGCCCCAGCACAGCCGATGGAAGTGGGCTCTGCTACCCTTGGCTTGTGAGGGACAGTGGGCTGCAGCTTCTTGGGTTCACTTAGACATTGAACTCTTGGTGGCCAGGCAGTGCTGATATTGAACCAGCAGATTTTGGGGTAAGATAAAAGTACACAATTTTTTTTTTTTTTTGCTTGCATAAAAGAGGCTGAAGCAGTTTCATGTGAGACATGTAGGAGGATGGGGGAGAATCAACATTTGCCAAACAGAAAAGGATAAATAAAATCTGGTGGAATAACAGAAACTTTCTGTGATGCTAAGAGAAAGGGAATAAATAAAAAATGAAACCCCAAAAACCTGAAGAGATTTGCAGGGGAGGAGAGAAGGGAAGCCACAGCATCTTTTTATGTCTAAAGTCAGTTCATGCAGATCAAGAAGTGTGCTTCTAGAGGCCACATGAGTGTCTCTGAATAACGTGTCTCTGAATATTTTCATGATTGGATTGCTCTTTTGTGTGTGTATGTGTGCATATAACGAGAGTTTTCCAAAAGCTCTTGGTCACTGAAGCATTCAAGCTGTGCAGCGGCTTGGCAGTGTGTGCTTTGCTAAGTTAGTGGGCAAGCACTGTACTGGCATTTGAAAGTTGGGTTTTTTTTCTCTAAACCTTGGGTTTAAAAAAGCTCAAAACAAAACTGGCTATGGGGCACAGGCAGTGTAAAGGTATCTGCGAAGCATTACATAAACAGTCTTTGCTTATATCTTAGTTGGTTCATTTTTTGGTGTGTGTCAGAATATGTTTGTTCTTGTAAGGCTGTGTGACATCATCCACTTAGCAGGGAGGTGTAAGACAGCAGAACAGTGTCTGAGGTTGTTTCCAGTTGTCCGAGGTGTAAGCATTTTGCTGAGAGAAAGCAGAACAAAACCAGCTTGGTCGGGGGGGTTTGTGTGCTTCATTGGAAAAAGTGTTAAAAATCTAAATTACACTTTTCCTGATGGTTTTTTGAGCAAGGGTGTTGCTGAGAAATGTGTGTGTGTCAGTGGAGTATTTGTAAGAGAGTGGCAGCAGGAGCTCAGAGATCTGTTTAATTCTCCTCTTCCATTAGCCCATGAAGCAAAACGAGTGGGAGGTCTGTGAAGCCAGATCAGTGTTGATAAGGGAAAGCACAGTTCCCAATGCAAGGAATCAAAAACTCTGTTTTAATACTGCATGAAAAGCAGAGCAAGAAGGTGTGACTGGGTACGGGAGCCAGCAGGACTGGGGCTGGAATCAAAGCACATCTCTTGGGGTCTTGTGAGAGGGCAGAGATAAGAGTAGTGCATCCCTTCTATGTCCTGATGTCTGTACTGGACATCAGTCCCGATTCTTCCCATACTGAGTCCAGATTTGCTCTAGTCAAACAGCATTTGGGCTCAGGATAGTGGTAGTTGCATGAAATGTCAGGTGCCTGGTGTTTTGGGAGGCTGGGCTAATAATGCAGGCTGGTCTTCTGACTTGGGGCACTGTGAGTCTGAGCTGGAGGGCTGTGCAGCAAGCGCAGTTATCTTTGGCCATGTGGATCCCAGCAGCGCTGCCCTGGGCTTCCCCCTTATAAAACAGGCAACTCAAGAACCCAGGGTTTCCATCTGTGTGGATCTGAGATGGAGTGATTGGGATATGAATGTTTCTGGCCTTGGGGAGTTTTTAGGAGAACAGCCTGATTTTTCTGAAGAGAGAGCCACAGGGTTCAGGGAAGATTGGGCTGGTGTGTGAGTGGGCACGTGGTTTGTTTCCCTCTCCGAGGTATCTTTGTTTCTGTTTAGTATTCTGTATGCTGTGCTGAGACCTGGGTCTTGTTTAATCAGTTTGGTTCTGATTGCTTCCTTGTATCCATGGGTCTCATCTTGAATTTGGTGTTTTGCATTACAAATCTGCTCTCCAGAGATGGACAGGATATATAGCTCCATCTGCCACATCCAGTTTTAGCCCTTTTTCACGGGGCCCTGTTAACAGGTGACATGCACGGTCCAATGAGATTCCAGCTAATTGCTGGTGTGTAATTAGGAAGATGAGTGCTGACTGGACCCTCTTCTGCAAAATGGAGGAACTGCTGCAGGGATGGGGAGTACTGGCAGGACCTCCTGGTGCAGCTCCTGGGCTCACTCTGTTCTGAAGCCTACCTTGGCATTGAAAGGTGAGATGAGGCACAGGAGCTGGATTTTTCTCCTCGCATGCCAGCTTCTAAATGCCAGAGGAGACACCGGGAAATAGATGTCTCATTTTTGTTCTCTTGTTTTGTGACATTTGGATGGCAGTGTTCTTGAAATGGTCATTTATGCTATTACTGCTGTGAGAAAGAGGTTAGTCTAAAATCAGTATGTGGAAGTGCTAAAAGATACAGTACTTATGCACCATCAGTGGATAGATGACTTTTGATTTCTTATCTCATTGGTCAGCTGGAGCAAAACCTCTTGTTGCTGAAGGATTATAAGAGAGAACCTGTATATTTTTAGGCTTCTCTTAAGGTAGAAAAACTAGAATTCAAATGGTTTGAAGCCTTTCTCTCCAAAGGGGTAGTATAAATTGTTGCACTTAAAACTAAAGGTTTTAGTGGCATTTTAAGATTAAAATTAGTCCAGAAAGTGTTTGCAGATTACTTTTGTTTTTGTAGAAGCCTGGTAACTGGAGTAAGCATCTATGTTTTCAAGACAGCAGTGTTTGCTCTTCAGAGTTTTGTAGTGGATTTTGTTTATTTTTATTGTTTTTAAAATCTGTTCTTGCTAAATAGTGTCAGAGAGGTAGAGTGTTACCACTTTATAGTTGGGGAGTGCAAGGTGCAGAGATGAAGGCACTTGACAAGGCTGTGAGAGTTCTTGCACTTGGAGGCAGGGAGCTCCAGATCCACGTGGCTTCTTGGAAAACAGCCACTCTGCCCTGCTGCATCAGATGGAAGAGCAAAGCACAACAGGGAGCTGTTGTTGTTGGAGATTTTCAAAAGAAAATTACAATGCGTTCACCATAAAATACCTGTGTGGCGTCATTTTTATAGAAATATGCATATACAGATGTAAAAGACACACAAATGATGTGTGAATATGTGTGTGCATCACGTTTAAAAGTCCTTTGGAAAGCTCTTAGCAGGTCTCTACTGGAGTCAAATAAAAGAATTGAGATCTGCTGGGGAGTCACACCAGCTGAGGCCGCAATCTCAGTGCAGAGGAAGCTTAACAAGATCTCGTGCGCTGGCCCATCTCTGCTTTTAGGGAGCCTTTCCTGAGATTTTATAGACCTGTGCTGCTGTCTCATAGCATAGACAAAATCTGGTCATCCAGTCTAGGAAGGCCCCAGGGAAGGAGCTTGTGAATTGTATTTTGAATGCAGTGAGTGGGTTTGTATCATCCACCTTTAAGGATGCATTTTCTTTTGTATACTTGATGACTTGGACAGTTGAAACTAAAAGCTTCCCTTGAAACAATATATTGAGAGATGAAAGTTTTGAACAAGGGCTCTGGCAGGTAGTTCAGAAACACAAGTGTAGTTTAAAGCTGTTTTAAAACAGCTGTAATGACAGTACTATCACATAATGCTGTCAGAGAAAAACACAATTTCTGCCTCTGTGGGGAGAGGGAAATAGCTGGTTAACAGCTACAAACTTACCTCCCAGGGTTTACCTCTTAAGATGGAGTGCTAAGGAAAAATGTGAGGCTTTATTATCAAATAGATATTGTTAGCAGTATGTTACTTGCTTTGTTGCCAGGGTTAATGAGGTGACTGGAGGCCAAGTAAATGTAATGTATTCATAGGTAATGGCATTAAAAATGAAGCCTGAAAAGGCTGGCTGGCAGCCAGTCTGGGGTGCCCCCATTTGTCACCATTCCACTTGGAGATAAGCTGTGAAGAGGAGCTTCTCTGAGAAATAGGAGGTGAGGCAAAAATGTTTAAAGTTGTAGCATACTATTTAATTTCCAAATGACACCAGGAGTGCTGGTGCCTGCTTGGTAGTTTATTAGGGTAGTGTACTGTAAAGTCGTTTCAGCAGAGGCAGCTGTGGTCTGTCAGAGTTGCACTCTACCACTCACTTCCCACGGCTCATGGAAGCTGATGTCTAACTTGACCCACTATTTCTGCTGATCTCGAGTTGTGTATAACACTTCTGAACAGAAGGACAAATTTATAATACGATTGGATATGAAGTCTTACATAGCAGCCTGGTGCAAAACCTAGGTGGGGTGAATTTCGTTAGTATTCATATCCATAAAAGTTAATTTTAGAGATTGTAAAGGATGAGAACACCACTGTAGTGGATTTATGGTGTTTCATGAAAAAGATGCCTGCATCTAGAAACCATGATGTTAGAGTATGGCTTTTAAATTATTACTTAGGCTGTTTTGCTATCCCCCTCATTTATGAGGTGATGCTTTGTGTTTTTAATGTATGTTTTTGTTTTGATTCATTCTAGTTTCACAGGCTATGGCCTTAAGTAATCGTTCTGAATAAAGCAAATCTGTTTTGGTTACATCAGCAGGGCATTTAATGTCCACACAACTGCTAATCGTTCTTCAATTTGTGCAATTAGAATAAAGCTTGGATCATAAGTGGTAGAAATATGAGCAGGTCTGATGCTGCTATGCTCTTGTCTGCTCTTAGTTTATGTGCTGCGGAGGTGATTCTAGTCTGCTCCTGAGCCAGGGTGTATTTACTTCAGCTTAATTAAGCACCAGCCCTCCCAGTGCTTTGCCTCCTCGTGCAGTCAGTGATCTTGATTCATTGCTTGGTCTGAAAGAAGATAACAACTGTGGCATAAAGGATGGGGTGTTTTTTCTTGCTGGTATGTGCTCATCACTGCTAAGTGCTTCCATTGATTACAGCAGCACGAACACAGCTGAAAACAACACGGTTGGTGGTTTCTAGGAATGCTTGTGCTACCTTTTACCAAGCCCTTGCCTTGTTGCTTGAGGACTTTATTTTGAAACAGAAGAGGAAATGTCAGGCAAACATGTGCAAATGCTCGTTGTGATTGCCATTTGGAGGGGCTGCTACCTGAGGACTTCCCACGGTGATTTCCCAGCTGTAAATACTGAGCATCCCTAGCAAGCAGGGTCTAGTCGTTGTTGGGGTGTACTGGAACCAGTCTGGAGAAGCAGAGCAGGTACAGGCACTACTGGGGTAGCTGGGTGGGTGAATGGAGGTGCAGACTGTGCTGCAGTGGTTGTATATGTGTCATGTCATGTTAGCCTGAACTTTTAAATGGCAGGTGAAAAGCTTCAGCTAATGCTCCTTTAATAATTAATTGATGTGAACAGGCACATCTTTGAGCCATTTTCATTTTATATGGTATGATAGACTTTTGATTAATTACCCTAGCTTGTAGAGTTGTAATAGATTAGTGTCTTACTTAAGGGAAGGAAAGGCTGTACTTTCCTTGTCATTGACCAAGCTCTAATGGATCAGGTAGGCTGAAGTGCATGCACCCTCACAGGCACACAGCTCCCCTGCCATGCCACATGAAAAATGTCAGTCTCTCTTGAGTGCATCTGTTTACCTTGTTATGTGTTTGGACTGGACACACCACCATAGGCACTGCTGGAATGGAAATTAATTCTTGTAAAGGGCCAGTAAGCTAATTTGGGCCCCTTCTTTCTTAATCAACTTGGCTACCTCATGTTGTGTCTAATTGAGATTACAAATTGCATCCTCTCTACTGTCTTGGTATAGGCTTGAGCATGAGGAAATGCATGAGGAAAGATAGCAAAGGGAGGGGAAAGGCGGATGTAGGCAGTGATGTATGGGACCTCTGGGGCTAGACCTACTGGCAGTCAAATTGCCCATGTCGGCTTCCTGATTAGGCTGGTTGCCTTGATTAGGGCAGGGCCTGCTCTCAACAAGGTCTTAAAAGCTGCTGCAAAACGGCTTGGTTCTGCACCTGTTTAATCTAAATAAGAACAGTGTACTTTTATTGAATTTAGTATGAAAATGAATGATACAGTGGCCTCTAGGGCACTCTTGTAATACAATTTTGTGTATAAAAATGGCTTTTCTCTTCCCCGTGTTTTTGTGAATGGACAGAGTAAAGACTGCCTTTTTCAAGCTAGTGTTGAACTGGGAGTGTTTGCAGTTTGATTTTGTGACTCCATCCATCTCCATCTCCCCTAGATACTATTAGTCTGAGATAACTTGGCACTGCTTGGCAACCTTTCATCCCCAGCACACGTACGGCTGTCCCCGAGATGCAGCCATTGCTCTGAAAACACAGCGGAGTCAGAAAAAGCTTGAAAGTGCTCGTTAATGGTTCCTTGGTTGTTTTGTAAATGGTGTCCCCCACAGGCAGGGTAAGAGAGCCCAGGAGTGACAGAGGTGCTCTCAGCAGGGGTTGTATCAAGCACCTCAGAAGGATTTTCTGGTAGCACCATGTTGAGCTGATCTGGTTCTGGCCACTGTTGTTTCTCACTGTTCTTCAGCTGTGTGAGCTGAGATGAAAGGGTTTGTTATCTGATACTTTCTCCAGAAGTTAATAAATGTAAAGGACATTTTGTGTTCTCTCTGCCCCCTAGATTCAATTGCTGTGTGTGGAATAGTTCAGAAGACTTTGTGTAGTTCAGGATTCAAAGCCACTTGAATAAACTCAGGGTTTAATAAACAAAAGATGGATGAGATGGTTCACTGTTTTTCCCTGCACATTTGCCTAAGGCTTTCAGCTGTCCAGAAAAATGACAAAGTACATCACACAGAGGCAGTTATTGGTAGCAGGGTGGTTTTTTTTTTTTAATATTTCATTTCAAGAAAGTTGCTGCTAAGGTGTTTTCTATAGCTTCTGATATGCTCTATTGGCCAAAAAAAAAATAGTCAAAAAATCCTATTGGAAAAAGAGTTTAAAAAGTCTGTGATGATAATCATGAATTTACAGAATGTCTCTTGATAGAAATATTTCTATATTAATGCTGATTGGAAATGTTTTAAAGGTAACATTTAGTAATATTTTAGCACTGTCGCCTGTTGTAGGATTTTGACCTTTTAATTGCCCCTGTGAGCCTGGGTTATTAATCAGGGAAATTGCACATAAGACATGAGGAATGTCTGAGATAATTTACCAGATTCTGCACGTCCTTTCTTGTGGACAAAAATGTCTAAAACTTGGACTTTTTTAACTTGTAGAGGAGTCAAATTACAATAGTTGTACATGGTGTGTGCTTTAACTCTCAGCTTGCTAACAGTTCAGAGACTGCTGGGTGCTCTGAAAGCTTGGGTATGTGCTGTTACAAACTTGGAGGGGTTAAGAGGGCTTGTAGTTAATCCAAAATATAAAAATGCAGCAGCAGCAGAATTGCTTCAAGCTCTTTTAAAAGTCCTTTCAAGTTATAAGATGACATTGCTTTTGGTTTAATATAATGAATTCAGTAAAGCAAGAAGGCACTAGCTGTTCTGCTTGTTCTCACTCTCTGGTGAGGAAAAGGGGGCTTATAGGATTCTTGTTCAGCTAAATAAAGTTTGACTTGCATGTAGTATGATAAATTCAAGTAGAACGCTTTCAAAGATAAAGAGCCAAGTGTCTGCGGCTTTTGTGCCTCCAGTAATTTGCAAGCAGCTCTTTTGGACAGTTGATGGAAAAGGTTTTGGGGATGGTGGGATTTCCCAGGGTAGTTGGTTTGTTGGAAAAAATAATTGGCTTTGCCTGGTTCATGCAAAGGACTGTTGGTAGTTATTCAGTCTTGGTCTAAACGACGGCTGCTGTCTCTGAGTCTGCTGTGCCTGTAGTTTCACTTGGCCTTCCACCTTCCTGGTGCATCCTCCTTTCAGGCAGTGGTTTGATCCGCTCTTCCTTTCCTATTTGCACAGTGAATAAATGAAGTCCTGCTGGCTCCACTTGTAGTGTTGGTGCTGCTGGGCAGTAAAGGCTGCTGAGGAGACTGTGGGACGAGTGCTTGCAGGTTGAGTAGTGGAGTTTGCCAAGCCCTTGCCAAGCCCTTGAAAGGGTGCCCTCCCCCCAGCCATGTACAGAGTCGGGACTGATTTTGTAGCTGAACACCAAACAGAACTCGGGTCACAGTCCTGCTGTGTGGATCCCTTCCTCGAGAAGGGTTCGGGGCAGGCATGTGGCAATGGTTAAATGGCTGGCAGTCAGTGGTGAACTTGTTAGTGATAGACACTGCAGTGTAGCCAAAGGCTTTGTCAAATAATCAAAATATATGGTTTTCCATGTTTGCTGGCAGAGAAAGGTACAGAGGGATATTTGTATGTGTGAAGTCCTGACAGTTTATTTCAGCCCTTGGGAGCTTTCCTCTTGCCTTTGCTCAAGAAGGGTTCCATTTGCCAGGGATGGTCACTTTGGTTCAGCTAGCACTGAGTCTTAACGGGTTTTTAATGAGCACTTTAAAGGAATAGGCATACTTTTATTTGGTATTTTTAATGGTTCTATCAAACAGTGGATCAGCCTGGCTTCCTTAGGAGATGCCAAGTTGCAGGCACACTCATTTGGACAAAGGCAGGTTGCCTTGACTGTCTGAAGCTTGTAAGTCTTGGTGGAAGAGCAAGCCCAGAATACTTTATCAGAGATCTACACCACCATGACCCATCTGGTGTGAGACTTTAGTGCTTCTGTGGGTAGGACAGAAGCACACCAGAGTGGTGAGGAATCTGCGGCACCTCAAGCAGCCTTATACTGCTGGTGTCCTCAGTGTGACCCAGAAGGTTAATCCATCAGGAATTATGTTGTCTGTGAGCTTGGAGGACAGAATAATAAGCTTTATTCTGAACAGCAGTGCTTCATGAGGGATAGCTATTTAAATTTCCTTCATGTATTCTTTTTGAAAGGGCTGTACACAAATTATTTCTCATAAACCACCTGCACAAATAAAGCACATTTTGTGTTGCCAGCATCTAGAGTTGGATGGCTGATCTAGCCCTGACAGTGCCTTGGGTACTTTGTTCTTTTGCTGAAAAAGCTGATCATTGATACTTTTCCAAATGTTTGTGTCTTTAATGTTAGTTCAAAATACCTAATGCATTGCTCCTGCAGACAGAGAGGATACCAGCTGCATCAGTCAGGTTCCCATTTTGTTGCCTCTTCCCCTACAGTCAGGAATGGCCTGTGTTCTTCATGGAAGAGGTTTGAGATTCATTTTCATTAGAAGATATGGGAAAAGTGGTAAAGAAAAAACTAAAAGACAGATGCACGAGTCTGTCTCCAAGCCCTTTTTAGAAACCTTCTCTACCCTCAGAAAAGAGAAAATTACCTTATACATTGCATGTGATTTATGCTGAGTTTTTTTCCTCACACTTCAACTCTCAAAAGAACTTTTCTTTTTAAAGAATAAAATACGAAAATAGAATTTAGACCCAACCTGTCAGCAAAGGAGTAATGCATTCTGAAATAAAGCCTCTGGGCTTTGAATCTCTGCTGGTTGACCCCTAAAATGCTGATAATGGGGTACTTCCCTGCTATAACTATATCTGGAACACTCAGTGGATGATTACCAGGTAGAAAGACTTGACTTAGAGCCATGAAGTAAAGAAGCAAAATTCTTCCAAGAAGTTTCTGAGAGAGCATCCAGGTCAGTGGGAAATGTCCTAGAATTTTTAACATGAAACCTGTGCCTCTGTCTGCAGAATCAGCCTTTCTCCTGCTTGGAAGTGTTGGATGATTCTGAAAGATGAATGCATTTTTTCAAGCAGCGGGTGGGCTGCTTTTACTGCAGGGCTTCTGTGTGAAGAAGAGAGACTTCTTCGTTGCTCTGTCCTCAACCCCTCCCATTTGGGGGTTTTTGCTACATGAAATGGGTGAGAGCACTTGATTCTACTGGACCTGCTCCGACCTTCCCCATCAGTGACACAGCATTGGCGTGTGTCACTTCACAAGAACTTACCCTGGTGTTGTGTGTGGCATGCCAGGAGCAGAGCTGCCTGTTTCCTGACAAGGATCCAGTGGTAGAGCAAGTCCTGTACTTGATGGGTAGTATTCTCAACAGTTTGTAAAATTCAGTGCTTTGATGGCAGAAATTGGGGAATGTGTGCCTTCCAAGCATAGACTGGCCTCCCTTCTGCAGTGTACATACTGGCAGCTCCTTCTGCAGGACTGTCCTGACCTTGTTTATTTTGGACTTAGGCACCGTAAAATAGCTTGTTAATTGCTGCTCATTTAGAATTATAATTAGGTGTTACCAGATGAGTTCTGTAATACACAATTAAAATGTTATAAAAAATTTTGTGGCTTTTAATACTTCATTTATTGGTTAAAATTTAATTCAGAGTACACTGATTGCAAGCTCTCTGTGTATGTGCATAATTATTAAAACCCACAAGGGTAAAACCAACGCAGGTTTGAGTGATGCGGAATCCATGCACTGCGTGGAGGTCAAGCAACCAGGGATATGAGCTCTGGCATCGGATGGCTTTGTCCTGCTTTTCTGTAGCCTGACTAAACATAGGACTGGCATGAATGTGGTGTTGTGTGCTCTTGCTGATGGGGTAAAACCACCCCTCTGCTCACGCCTGGCTCAGGTCCGGTTTAATGGGCTGGGCACACATCTAGGAGTGATGGACACACAGCTGCAGGCTTGGAGCACACAAGCTTTCAGAGGGAATGTCATCAAAGCCACTTTGATGCATCAGTCTGCAGGTAAGAAAAAGCTTGGACATCTGGTGGCATTGCATATCCAAAAGTAAATGCTTAAAACTTGGAGCATGTTCCCCGTAAGTCGCTAAGAGCTTCAGAACCATTTTTTTGTTGGCAGCTGAGGAGTTGCTGTGCTGCTGTTAATTTAATATGTTTGGATTTAATGAACAAGGTGCTGCATTTTGTTTTGTTAGCCCCATGCCAGCATCAGCTGTGTGCAGGAAATAAGGGGCTGTTCCTCATCTTGGAGCTGTACTTAACCTGGTCCTCCTTAAGCTTTCCTTTGTTTTTCATCAAGCAAGGTAATGTCTTTTCCCTTTAGGATCTGTTCTGTTTTTCTGCTGGAAGGTTTTTCCTTTCAGGGTTTTACATTCTGGCAACTAACAAAATTAAAATAGCTTTCCTCCTAAGTACGCTAAAACGTACATTGAATGTGATTTCAGCGGCGCCAAGTATGCGTTTCAGCACACTAATGCACGAATGGATTGGAAAAACAGCTAGCAGTAATTTTCTTTCCTTAGATTTTACTGAATAGTATCCCAAGAAGCTGCACATTATGTATTACCTCTTTATATGTTACTCAAGGTCATGTAAAGGTGGAGGCCTGGAAGGAAAGAGTGAATAATTTCAATAGTAAAGCTCAAAGTTGCTGCAGATGGCATATTGGATGTCTTATTTTTCAAAGGTCTTTCCATCTGCTATTGGCAGAAGTCTCCATTAGAAAAGGGCAGTTTTGTGTGAGGTACATAATTTATTTCTTTTTTAAGTTGATCTTTTATTAGAATTCAGGTTTATCTTGACCCAGAACATTAGCATGGGACCATTTTCCTGGTAAAGAGAATGCATAGAAGTTATAAGATCTGAGTTACATAGGAAATGCTCTCAAAAGTTTGAGGAAGAGGAGCTTTTAAAGACCAAATTATAAAAATCAAAAGGAAGCTACTGTCTTATGGAAATAGAAGTATTGTGATGGTGAAATTTGTTTGTTTGCCTTTTTTCCTTGGAATGCTTTAGTTAAGGTTGAATTGCAAAACTTACATTTTTTAGAGCCATAGGATGTGATGGAGAGTCAAGAGGTGAAGAATATCCTGTATCTCTCTATCTGTGCCATGTGACTGCTGTGCTGAATGTGAGAACTGATCTCTCCTGTTGCCTCTCCAGTGCAGAAACAATAAAGGCACTGGAAGTAGCTGCATAACTGCCATGCACTGAATACCCTTGGTTAGCAAAGCATGCCTTTTCTAGTAGTCAGAAAATTGTTGGTTATAAAAAGCAAAGTCATACATAATCTGTGATAAATTTAGTGTGGATTTTATGGTGGATGAGGAGGGTCTGTGGGAGGTTCAGGATCACGCAAGATGCAAGGAGGAGCAAGTGCTGGGTAGGGGTGGTGATGTACCCAACTCACCTGAACGGTAATAATGTTTACTTTGGCTTTATGGTTTGGATTTCTTTCAAGGTTGGCAAAGGCAATTATTACAGGTTCATTAAGATGTGCAGAATATTGTTAGCCTTCCCAGCTTTTCTCATCTTTCTAATCCGAAGCAGATGAGGTTGTGCATCCTTGATAGGGTGTCAGGCAGCACGGATCCACAGCCAGATAGGAGCCCTCCTATCTGCTGCCTCTAAGTGCTCAGAACTTATGTGTGGTCCCCACATAAGAATTTACTTGCAGAATGTGATCATGGAAGCAGATTTTGGCCTGTTTGAAAAGTCCTGGCATTTGCTTTGTGGCATGAAAGATGGAAGATGGCTGGTCTGTCCAGAAAGTGTTGGATTTGCTGCAGCCTTGATGCAGCTGTTATCTCAGTCCCTCTGGACAGGAAGCCACTAGGAAACTACTGCTTTGATCTAACAAACAAAGAAGACTTGTAAAATATATTAATTGATTTTCTTCCATCAAACAGTTTTGAACACATAGCCTTAGATCTGAGTGAGACAAAATCTGATGTGTATATGTTTTCTGTGTCTTGCTGTACAGAATGTGATGCAAAAAACCTGAATTAAATTTTTAGCCTGTAGTGCTACTGAAGGAGAGAAGTAGTTTGGAATAAAAAATTAGGAATAGAAATTTTTGTACTAAGAGTTAAGATTGACTTGCTACCATTAATTCAGGATTTGACAATTTGCAGACCTTTGGTTTCTTCATCAATAAGCATTATATTACACCTAGGGCTTTTTTTAAATTTACATTTCTTTAATATGGCTTAGGTGCTGTGTCGTATATGCCACCTCAGAGGTTGTTTTCTTTTGGTGAAGCAAAGCTAGGGGGTCTTGGTGGAAGGAAAAAATAAAAAAGGAGTAATCATAAATTTAGCATCTTATTACAATAAGCTTGATTGCATCTTGGTTTCTTTAGAGGTTACAGAAACAGTTTTAATTTTTCATACTGAAGGCAATTGCATGAAACTTGTGCTTTCATAGTTCCTGCTTATTAGTTGCAGAGGGAATTTCTGGGTGCTGTCTTCCAAATGCCAAAATGCCTCCAGAGCCAGCGAACTGCAGGATGCTGGGGGCGTTCTGCATGGAGAGAATTCAGTTTAATAAATGTAATAAGTCCGTTTACCCTACTGGGCTCTGTTAACTACCTGCATATAAACTGAGCATACATAATGTTTGGGCAAAGGTTATAGAAGCACTTTGAAGGAAAGGCTAGCTCCAGAGCACACTGAAACAGCAGCTATTCTTATTTTAGCCCTGAGTAACACACACAATAATGGGGTTCAAGCAGTATCTGTGGCTGAGACAGTAATAACAACTATGATATAATTAACTTCAAAACCCTTTAGGAGAGAATAATTCCAAAATCTAGCATTGAAAATGTTCATAGTTTCACAAGATGAGAATTACTGGAAGTTTAATTGGATACATAAACCCTCTAGCAGGGCATAAGTTGTCTGCTAAATGATGGCATTAGGAAGAAGGCAGCCCCATGGCAGCCTCCTGCTGTCTTCTCCTACATGGGTTAGTGCTGGCTGACAGGGCTGCCTGGGATGGACGGGGATCCCATCTGATGGAGCCGTGCTGCTCCTCAGCTGGTGGTGCCCATGTCTCAAAAGGACAGCAGCCAAGATGTGTTTGAGAACTTGGCGCTTTGTGTGTGCTTGGTGGACCTGTGGAAAAGGATTATTGTCTCTGTTAGCAGGATCAAAGCAGTAAGTCCCTTTTTACTCGATTACCACTTGTGACGGTGGTTGTGAGACAGTGGGCGGGGGTTCTGTCACCACCGTGTGTGTTCTTTCCAGAGCCTGGCTTAAAATAGCTGCAGACACAAGCAGTTGCTCAGGATTATTTAAGCACTCCTGTCTTTGTCAAGCTGCTGGTGCATCATCAAGGTTGAAGGTGTTTGTGGGCTCCTCACGTACGTCTTCATGAGTGGCCATGACTGTGGTGGATGGAGGGCATGAATACATCAAGCTCAGAGGGACCAAAAAGTTTAAGATGTTGAGAATAATGGTAAACTTTAGAAAGGGTAACTTACAAGAAAATGAACAAGTTGCTCAAAGCATCCTTCATATTATGATGGGAAAAAGTACAAGCAGAAAAGAAAAAGGGAGGGTACAAGGAGGGCGTGAATCAGTTCCTTGATGAAGTTTGAAATCAATAGAGGAACACAAGGAAAGCAAGCTAGGAAAAGCAGTTAAATTAGCAAGCATTTGGCTGGAAGTAATTCACTCTAGGTAGGTGGCAGGCTTGAGAAGCTGTTTGAGATGAAAATTTGGAAACCCAGCTCTCATTTATCAGTAGTAGACTATATAAAGTATAACGAGTATAAAATGAAAATTGAAAGATTCAAGGTGGGCTTTGAAGAACTGCTGACTATACATAGAAGATAAATAATTTAGGCAAATCAGTGCCATTGTCTTGTGTGAAAATTTGTCTTGGTGGATGATGGGAGGTTAAGGAAGAGGAGTGTGCTGCCAAAACGGGAAACGATTACTTTGCATCAGTTTTTAACCACTAAAGATGTTGTAGAAGACCTGGTACTAGTATTTCGCCCAGTATTTCTAAATATAAAAGCTAAGCAAATTCCAGAAATTGAGGTCTTGGCAAAAGCAGATTTAGAGTAAGCTGCTACTCTGAAAGGCATTAAGCGAGCAGACCCCAGTAGTATGCTATGTTACATAAAATATGACTGAACTTTCCAGCAAAAGTAAGGGATTTTTTGTTAAAAAGAAAACTGTTTTTTTTCTTTTCCTCCAGAAGAAAGTTCTTTATGTACCTTGTGCTCTGGTTTAAGCAAAAATTACTGAGGAAATAACACAATACCTGAAGATCACATTTTCACAGAGTCTGACTTTGATGGATTCTGCAAAGGAAAATTTCTAGAAGTTGCTCAAGATCTCCAAGCCAGAGAAAGGGCTTGTTCAGATTCTGGGAGGTCTCTGAAAAATTTCAATGCTGAGGCCTCTAAGGAAGCTGAGTAGATATGTGGATAGAGCAAAAGCATTATTACAAAGAGGAAACTGATTTAATTTTGAATTGGAATTGATTTAGGATTTAGTTTGGCTTCAAGCCATTAGACACCGTGCAAATCCTTGAAGGGATGGAAGGAGAGATTATCTCTCATCTGGTCAAGCATTTGCATTCTTGATGTTTTGATTAAAATTAGATCTGGTGCTCAGTGGATGTTAGGTCTTCTCTACCTTGCATGTTTTTTGCCAGTCTGAGAGATGCAGAACCAGCGTGTTTGGCACTGCTGGGGCCAGGTGCAGGAGTAACAGGACCACAGCTGTACAGTCAAAGGCACTCAGCTGTGGTGTGTTTTAAGCAGCAAGCCCAGGACTGCATTTCTCAGCTTTCCCTCTCTTCAGTTTAAAACCACCTCTCTGCACCCTGGATATGCAGAACTTAATGCCCTAGAGTTGGGTTTAGAGGAGAGGACTTAGTAGCTTGTGATTTTAGTCCTTCCACTGTTTTCTGTTGTGCTGAATTCAGTCAAGCCTGTTCTGGCACAGTCATTTGTATTAGGAATATACTGTCATGTGTACAGTAATTTGTAGTAAAAGCACGGAAATTCTTGCTTTGTGGAAATGTCTGACTCATAAGCACATTTCTTCACATTAGTGGAGTTTGCTGATAGTTAAGGAATAGGTGAATTTACTTTTATTATTTTTTTGTGGGACATTCTACTGCCCTGGATCTGTAATTCATGCATCTGTGTGCACTGCTGGGCCTATTCTGTAAATGTAGGAGACCTCTTTTGAAAGGCCAATATGCAATAGTTTACTTCTTTTAAGGAGACTTTACAGCAGGTATTAGGAGCCTTTACACTTGAGTAGGGTGATCTGCAGCAATCTGTGCTTAGTGCTCACTGTGAGTGATAGCTGGGCTTGTGAGGCTCAAGGCTGATCTATATTTTAAGTGGATGTTTTAACTTATCTCCATAGTTATTTAACAGGGCCCTTCATAATCCTTGTTCCAGTGGAAAAATTCCTCTTTCTTATCTAGTATTGTCTGCAGGCAATGACACCTTCAGAAATTACTGTCTTCAGAACCAAATGTAGCCAATAAAGCTGACAGGAATATTCAAGCTGTGCTTGTATTCTGCTTAAAAGTGGCTCTGCTCCCCTTCTTGGGTGAAGTTGGGATTACATGGTCAGGATCACAGTGACCTGTAGCTGGACTGATGCCTTTTCCTGGTCTTAAAGTCAAGAGTCAAGCACAGTTAGAAGGGGAAAAAGGGATTTTACCTTGGTGTCTGTTTTAAGGATCCTTAGGTACACATGTCCAGGTCGAACGCACTGAAATGCACACCACAATGCACACCCCCAAAAGATCTGGTATATCATTATAGGTCTTATAAATTAGCATATCTATAAAAAATTCTCCAGTGAGAGGCTTGAATGAGCCCCCCTTCCCAAGGAACCTTCCCCTGGATGGTTCTATCTTAGTTTACAGAACGTGTTCTGGAGAGGACCTTGGGGTCTGAGGCACAATGATCCCTAACTGCAAAGCTTCTAAAATGTTTAGTCTTCTAGCTAAACAAACAAGTCTAAGAATGTAGGCAAAAAGCACTAAGAATACAGAAATTGTAGAAAGGTATAACAGGGGTATAAAAGAAAAGGCAAAAAATCTTCATGGCATCAGGGCCAGCTTGTGCTTAACACTTCTCAGTTTTACATGCTTTATCAAAATAAAGGGGAATATTTTAAAAGTACTTTTGGTTTGTTCTTGCTGTTACATATATTGCTCCATACCAGTCTGCCTGTGTTAGTTTGTTATTTTGGTGTTTTTTTCCCAGATTATGGGATGTTTTGGGTTTTTTGGTTTTTTCCTACCCCGTTTTTATTTTCTTTCCAAACAGGTGATGAAACATTTTCCTTCAGGGAAAAATACTTCTGGGGAGGGGTGTGTTTCCCTTTTTTATTTTGACTGTTTGCTGAGAATATTCAACATACGCTTTCTTTTGCTTTGTCTCATTCTCACAGTTATGTGCCCATGGCTAATTATACTCCTCCACTCCTTTCTTGCTGTTTTGTATCTTTCACGTACTTACAGATAGCTATCAAATCCTTAGCCAGTCTGTCTAGTGCTTCTGACTTGACAGAGATTTTTATCCTTCCTGGTTCTTGAATTGCTTTGCTCATCCTTTCTCTCCAGATGGTTTGAGAGTCTTGTAACTGAGAGCACCACACTGATGCTCTGGGCCTGCTCACACCTGGGTCCTGGAGCTGGTACCTTTGCTCATACTGCAGTCTCTTTAGCTTTTGGCCTTTTTATTGTATTGCAAGTTCATAGAAAATTCCTCCCTAAATCTATTCTAGTGTTGCCATCGTTGCCGTCTTCATATATCTCCCCACTGAATCTCTCTAATACATTCCCTGCATGTGGGAGTTCGGAGTGAAATGAGACTCATTTTGTCTTTTTTGGCCATATTGCTGTACTCCCCAAGTCTCTTTATATTATATTTCTCACAGAAAAGCACAAAGAAATCTATGCTAAAGGAATACTAATGTAGTGAAGTGAAACATTCAGAAGTCATTAGCTTGTGTGTAACTGTGCTTCCACAACTTTTAATGTGTGCAATATGATGATCTTGAGTTATATGGTGTGTCATGGTTTTCCTGTTCCTCCTCCTGAGCACAGATGAGGCATTATGTACAGAGCGAAGCAGCTGAGCTGTAGCCAGTTATTGTTCTCACTTTTAACAGAACAAAGAGCTGCCTTATTGCTCTGTGTGGCACATGATCGCCATCGCTGGTGTGGCACCCCAGAGTTGATCAGGTGGTATTGTGTTGATTGGCTCCTTCTGCAGCACTGGTTTCCCTTGAGCTACTTGTGTAAAATATAAAGTAGCAGGTAGGGGTCCAGGAGGAAAATTTAATTGTGTTGCACATGCAGTAGTGCTGGGAGAAGCTGATGTAGTTTCAGCTCTGTCTTTACAATGTCTGGGTGGTGCCCAGTTGGTATATTCTGACCTGCATCCTTGGGCTTACCTCAAGAATGCTCAGGAAGTTTCTACCTTGAAAAACAAACACTGTTGTTTCCAGTTCCTTTTTGAAAAGACACATCTCCAGGTCAGATAAGGACATTGCTTATGCACTGGGCTCACCTTCCTACCATGGAAGTTTCTCCAGAGTCTCTTTATTGTGTTTCACAGCAAAGGCAGTGTCAGTACTCACACACACAACGAAACCTGGCAGTTGTGTGGATGTACAGGGGGTTCCTGGAGGGAATTTTTTGTGCTGACTTCTTAGATTCTTTGGGTTGCAAAGTAGCTTAACCTAAAAAGTGATTTAACGCAGTATTTTTGTCCCTGGTTTGGAATGGGCAGGCTTGCTTTGGGGATGCTTTTCTTCACTGTGCCAGTCTTGGCTGGTGACTCACATGACACTTGTTTCAGTTCAGTTTATCTTACAGAAGAGTTCATAGAGGACATAAGCTATTCAGTGCTGGTTTGAAATTCCTCTTGACTCTTCAAAGTTGACTGCTTTTTCTAATCTCTTTGCTGTCTCCTGTGAGACATACTCATTGCCAGAATTTCTTAGTACCATATGAGCTGTTGGTATTCTTGGCTCTGTTTTAAATGAGTCCAGCTTTTTCTGCCTGCCTGAAAGAATCAAACCATGTAGTTTTCAAAAAACATCCTCAAGACCGCCTCTTTTCCATCCACCTGCCCCACAGCAAAAACTGGTATATTTAAATGAAGATTGCTAGTTTTTTGTTGTGCTTTCCTGCTTTCTAGTTTTCTGCCAAACTACCTCTTGGTAGCTCTAACACTGAGTTTGGAGCAGAGGCAGGAGTTTAGCTTGCTAAACTCAAAGCTGTTTTTCCAAAGCCATCTGGAGTGCTTAGCCTCAGCCTCATTTTGGGTTATGTAATCTAGAGTTTATAATATTGCCAGGACGAGATGCAGAAGGAGAAATGATAATGTACATGTGTTTTTGAAAAACCTTCTTGTACAGTGTCTGGTCTCCCAAATGCAATATTAGTTGTGAGATGCTGGTCAAAGCAGAGATTAAAGGAGGCCTTTGAATGAAGGGACTGTGGTCATCTGTTGTACAGGAGATCAGTCCAGATGCAAGAGAGAGGCATGAGGTTGCTGGGGAAAAGACACATTAAGAATTGTAAAAGCATTATTTGGTCAGTTGCTGTTGTACTTGATTTTACCAAAGCAATACTGACTTTGTTTAGCTTGTTACCAAAATCTACCAAAATTATCTGGTTTTTAGCTATTTTTCATCTTTGGCTGTCTTCTGCCCCAGGAAAGGAATCCTTTAGCACTGGTTCAAGATTGCTGTTCAATACTGTCAGAGTAACACTGGCCCTTCTGAGGGTTAACTGAGCTTCAGCTGTCACCCTTGCTTTGAGTATTGGGTTGTTTAGTTGTGAGAGATCATCGTCCCTTCTGAAAAATGGGAAAGCTGAACCACTGGGAGAAGCTTTTTAATATTTTCACTTAAAAAAGAGAGTGACAGCTACTGAGATTTATAAAATTTTAAAACATTCCAATTTAAAGCTCTTTAATTATTGAATGCAGACAACTTTTCCATAGGCAGAGCAGCCATGGAAAGAGGAAGTTGCAAATTTTGATCCTGTTAAAGGCCAAAGGTGGTCTATTAACTTTGGACGGATAGACAGCAGTCTGGCATAAGAAAATCTGACTTTTCTACCAGATGGTAAATTATTTAGAGGACTAAACAGTTGAAAAAGATCAAGTCTATGAAGCATCTGGTAGGGTATCTGACAGTTCATCAGTTTTGCATAGTGCATGCTGTATGTATCTCCTGGGCTGGAGAGGAAAGTTATAAATCTGTTGAAACTGGAGAGAAGCTTGATCACATCTGCTGAAAGAAGAGAGAAATCAAGAGACAGACCTATTCTTTAACGGAGGTTTTTGTGTTCCTGAGAGTTACTTCTGAATGAGGGCTGTGGAGGTGCCATTGACACGACTCTGAGCAATCTGCACTCAAGATACACCGTTAGATGAGGCACTTTTGTTGTTAATGGCAGTGAATGAAAGAGGAAAGGCTCTGAAAGCTATTCATCCCCAGTGTGGTCTGACAAATACCGAAGATGTTTCAGCACCACCTGTAAAACTCGTTCGCTGTCCTAATCTTAGAGAGTTTGACACACATCATTAGTTTTGACACAGTAATTTCAAACCTTGGTGTTTCCCACCCCCTCCCCAGGAAGAGTAGCCTCTTAGGATTCTGGCTGCTGTTGAGCCAGATATAATGCTACTTAAAGTGCTTCAGTGGGTTCCTGTCTCCAGGTGGCACAAATTACCCCTGTACATGCAGAATTTAGAAACATAATCATCACTCTTGATCTAGGCATTTCTTCCCCTTCCTGTGTGGGCCGTATCTGGGGAGCCGGGCTAACACTGGGCCGACTGCTTGGGGACTGAACAGTTTCTCGTTGGAATAGCACTTATGCAGCTATAGAGATACAACTACCTGTATCTGTCTTTGCTATGTAAGACATGTTAATGGTGCTTTTAGTAATCCTTTGGTGAGAGATGAGTGAGGATAGGGAAGTTGGAGGGCAGCAAAGATAACTGAGTGCGTGGCTGGTACAAAGAGCCTCTTCTGTAGTATTCACAATCTTGCTGCTGTGAACTTAGTTAGATTTATGCCTTCTCATTGAGACAATAAAAACAGGATGAGATGATCAGTATTCTCTCTGCATCTAGGTTAGAGCTAGGTTATTTTGTAAAGTATTTTCAGATGTCTTGGCTGCAGAAGATGTTGCATAAATAAAGATTTCTCTGTGTTGTGCAATATTATAACATGTGAAAAGATTTACTGTGCAAATACAGTAACAGAATGGAGAAGAATCATGATCTCCTGTTTGTTAGTACTATGCAATGTAAATATTTGCCGAGGTAGGTTCTCTTGAGATTTCTTGTGGATTTCCCTAGGCACGATCATTGCTGGCATTCTTTGAGCACCGTGTTTTTGTCAGAAGTAGACGTGTTTGTAACTTGTGATACTTCCATCAAAAGCTCAGCGGTTTCCAAAAAAACAATACGCTTCTAAACCTAGCAAAATTCAAAAATATCTTTGTTAGAGCTGTCTTGAAGGTGTTTTTGAAATGTCTGCTAGTGTAAGAGTGGTGCATTGGGCCACGCACAGCGTGCGCAACTGCACATTCTTTACTTCAAGGATACTCACAAGGTCCACTCAGGCTGGCATCTGCCAGCATAAGATCTTTTCACTAATGATGCTGTGTTGGTAAGTTTGGTAACTTTTGCAGCTTAGTGGAGAATTACCTCAACTTTTAAATAACTCTTGGGCTTACACTGAGATGCCTGGCATTGGAAGTGTGAGCTCCTGTCACACTACTGCTGAGTGTGGTCACTGAGAGCATGGGGCCTGCTAGCTCCTTTAAAGTCTGTCTTAACAGGTAGAACTTAGACTTTGAGGTGAAAGTACAATGAGCTTATTCTCATTAAAAGATAGAAAAGACAGATACACAGAAATTGTATTCTTTTTAAATACCTGACTTTTTTTGGTTGGTTTTCAAGCAATTTTCTGCATTTCAACATTCAAGCAGATGCTCAAGTTAAGGCAATTTGCAAGATAATTTGCTTTATTTTGGAGAAAGAATATCCAATCATGAATCCTTTTAGGTAGTCATCCCCTTCATTTTGGGGAGTTTGAAGCTGAGGTGTTTGCTTTGGGTAAAGCTTCTCTTTATAGACACTTTACTTTGTAACATTCTGCTGTGGCTCTGGTAGCCCTGTGAGCTGACAGCTGATCCGATTCAGCTTCTGTTTCTTCTGCTTGAACCCGTTGAGACTTGTCTGGTGTACACCAGCCCGGCTGGATGGTCCAGGCTATGCTTCACAAGCAATTTGATCACAAACCTCCCTATATACACAGTCAGACATGTCTATCTAGGGCACATGGAAAGAGTTGCAAGAGTTTCAGACTGTTTCTTGTATGCAATGTGCAGCTTTGGAACTATTTGTTGCGAACAACAGCAACTAAAGGATGCATTAATGGACCATAAACCAGACTGTACATGAAGGTAAACTTGGAGATGGGTGCATTTATGCCTCCTGACCCTTGAAATCAGCTTATTGAATTTGGAGCCGTGTGTGGTGCTCTACTGCTCATGCAGGGAAGATAGTTAAATTTCTCTTTAAAAGTGTCTGTAACGATGTCTTTGCAATGCAATTTGGTATACTGGCAGTTAATCTGTGTGTTATAATAGTTTTCCTTTTCTTCCTCTTTTGTTTTGCAGGAATAAGTCTGTGTCTGTAACACTGGATGTACTGACCACTTGCCTCAGACTGAAGAGGACTTGCTCTACTTTGGAATATGGTGCCTAACTTCTGCATCCCAGTACTCACTGTGCCAGCAGCCATCTTCTGCTGCTTGATGCTGCCTTTTGCAGGAGCGGACAGTAAGTGACATTTGGTTTTGAAAAGCTTGAATACCTTGCAAATTTCTTTCCAGAAATATTAAACCTTCTTAGTTTGTACTGGAAACACTGAGGGCTAAGAGACAACTCCTCTCCCCCCCGCCCCGAGTCTTTTATTTCCCAATGTGCGCATTGCAGATAAACAGGGTGTGTGTGAAGGGGCACAAGTAGAACTAAAAAGACTGACAAAATTTATTCAAGTGCTGGAAGAATTTCTGTAGTAGCTGCAAGATCAAAACCTGACAGTTTGATTTCTAACACGCACAGATGAGTAAAGAAAATTGGGGGCGGAGGAAGAAAGAAGTATTGGGGTCACAGTAATCCCTGTTACTTTTTCCTTGTTCTTTTGCCAGCTCTCGTAATTTGTGTAGCACTGAGACATCTCTCCTGAGTCAGCAGGCAGTTGCTGTTGGAGAAAGCTGTTGGGGAAGAGGGTGTGAGTTCTTACCTTCTGGTGTAGCTCTCCTACACCTATATTTTAGCAGGATTGGAGTGCAGTGTTTCCTTGTGGTGATACTTTGAGCTGTTGTGTCCTTGCTGTTGTCCTGGTAGTCCCATAGAGCTGCTGTGACTGGCTTTAATTAGCCCCATCCAGCCAAGGGGAAATGTGCACAAAATGCTGTTGTGGACAGACAGGAGGAGAGAAACATGGCTAATGGTAGCCTACTAAAAACACCTTATAGTAGGAATGTCTTATGGAATGGGTTATGCAGACAGCAGGAAACCTCGTGGCTTTGGCTTTTTTGCATAATCTTGGGGTGTGTATTTGTTAGGCAATCTCCAAGTATTTGTGCAGCCTCCTTCCCTTTTTTTTTTTTAACCTGTACCCAGATTTTCAGTGTCGAAATGTCTGCACATTGATCACAGTCTCTGGCAGTTGTGAATACTCCTTGTCCCTGAAAGTACCAGGAGCTCCTGGGATGCTTGAGTTGGAACCGAGGTGACCATGATGCATCTCCTGAGCTGCCAGCAGGCATGTCTTTCTCACTGCAGCTTTAGTCACCAGGCTTATGATTAGATGTGATTTTGTGAAAGTTGAAGGAGGTCTTGATTCATGTTGGTAGAAACCTGGCTGAATGTAGAAAACAGACTGGGAGGTCCTAAATGTACTTAACTGAAAGGAAGGACTAAATTTAGAGAAGATGGAGAAAAGAGTGAAGGAGGGATGTGAAAAAATTCAATTCAAATTCAATTCTACAAATTCACTTCTTTTGTTGTCATTAGGGATGACTTGCATAGGGAGCAGATGAATGTGGGTCTGTATGAGTCTGAGCTGCCCAGTTAAACTGGGGGCAGCAGCTGTCTCCTTCCTCAGCTTACTCTGCTGTCTGCTGGTGCTGTTAAAAGATGCTTATTCAGATCACTTTATGTCTGCACGTTGTAGCCCATTTTGGAATCTGGCATAGAGAAATGCTTGTTTAGTGTTCTGAGGTGTATAAAAATTCTCTGAAAGTTATTATCTTTATACTGGCTCCTTCAGAGGAGAGAAGCATCACTCACATCACAGTTGTGCCAGAAGATGGTGGAGCTTGAGATGTCCTAGGACATTTCTTGGCCTGAGGATAACTTGTCGTGGAGTTGGTTTGCTAATTTTGTGGAATACTTCCACATGTTTAAATTTAACAAAGTTGGCTCTGTTTCTGTGTGGTGTCTCAGATGTGGAACACTTCCGTGTTGAGGAGCAAGTTTATCTGTATGTATGCCTTCTTCTCTGGTGCAGACTGACTCTGAATTACTTTTTCCTAATCTGGAAGGCAGTTCTGGAGGGCACCGACCTTTTAACCACCACAGCCACCATGGGTTAATCAAGGGTTTCCTAGGTTGGAAAATGTTGCTCTGTGTATTTTAGCAATTTGGAGTGTTTCTCTCATGTGACCCACCAGCCCTCTGAGGCTGGGAGCTGTGTGAAAGGACCTGTCTGCTCTGTGCCTCTGCAGGGGTAAAATGTCTCCCCCAAACCCTGCATTTGATGTGACCTGCCATCAGTGATGCCGACAAGTGATGCCGTAGTGAGTCTGGCGTTGGAGAATCTTGGTTCAGGACAGTAGTGAAGGGCAAGGGGAAGGGATGACAATATATGGATACTGGAGCTCTCAGTAGAAGCTAGACAGGGTTGCTGTGAAAGGAGCACCCCATGTGCACACTCCTCAGTTTTTTGGTCCCCGTACCATCCTGTTGGCTTCAGTGAAAGAGCAAAAATTTACACTGATTAGGGCTGTTCCCAAGAAATTACCGTGATTCTCTTTTCTCCATTGCAGTGCTGCTTGGAGTCAGCGGAGGGATGGGCAGGCTCTGTATTTGCAAAGCATTCCTGCATTTTCCCTACTAAAAGCAACAGGATAATGGGAGCAGGGTTGTCCCTGGAGTTTCTGGAGTCAGTCCCCTAATAGCTTTTTATAGGAGCAGGGAAGGATGGCTGGAGATGGGCTGTGCTGCATCCCTGGCAGCAGTGTGGCTCCTGGCTGGGTGCTCAGGGAGCACCTATGACTGGGTCTTCCCTGCCTTCCCCACCTGCTGTTGTTGTAACACATCTCAGTGTTGCTGCTGTAGCTTCCTGACAATTAAGGCAGCTGGCAGAAAGCTGGATGTTAATGCCTGAGATAAAGCAGATTGAGCGTGCATCGCCTGGTGGAATTAGCGCCGGGCTGTGCCGATGCCTCCCCTGGAATTGAGTTCACGGGAGCTGTGAAAAATGTCAGTGATGAGGAGTGGAAGGAGCATCTAAAGGTTAAACTGAGTGGCAGAGTGTCAAAAAAAGAGGGGCTCGCTGGGTGCCTCTGTGGCAGCAGGAGGGGAGTGGGGGCTTCCTGGCTGCTCTGGAGGGATGCTGGGAGGAGAAGGTGAGTGGGAAGGGGCACATGCGCATGAGCAGGGATACAGAAGTGCTAATTTGGCAGAGAGCTCTTTCAAATCCTCCCCAGCTTTTTCAGATTGCAATAAGAAATTATTAAATTTTCTCTGTGATCTGACTGTGTTTCTGTCAGGGTGACCCTAATTCCATTAGAGCAGCTCGGAGCTGATTCAGGATGGCTGTTTTACCCATTCTCTCTCAGCTTGCTTGTGTGCGTTTTTTTATACACTTTGTGCTTCCCTGTCTGTCAGCTTTTGATTGTGCATGGGAAAAATGGCTTTGCAGATTTCAGTTAATGTTCAGTGCAATTGTCAACTAAAAGATGCTTTTTTTTCAGCTTTTGAAAATGTGTCATTTACTCCAATAAAATAATAAAAAAAAAACTACCAAAAAATCCGCTCTCAAAACAAAATGTAGAGAAAATGGGGAAAAATCAATACTGTCATGAGAAATCATCAGCACTGTCTTTTGTTGTCTTAGTTTTTTAAAAATTAGGCATTGTTTTTGAAGTCATGGGCACAGGTTCCATTAGCCAAAGGAAGAGACTAGGTGACCCATCCTAGGTCTTTTCTAACTGCAGTATATTTTGGTTTGTCTTGCACAGAATTTCAAAGGGCTTAAGGAATAAAACCACTTCAAAAGTGACCTCATAGAAGGAAATAACTAAGGCAGAATTGGGCCAACTACCTGTGAATTGATACCTGGTAAACAAACAATTTGCACCTTTTGATTTCTAAAGGTAGAGCAAACTTGGGTTTTATTTAAGGGGGTAGATGAAATGTGCCTCAGTGAGCTGGTGTGGTTCAAGGCAGGGCTCTGGCTCCCACCACCCCTGGCCAGAAAGGACCCCGAGTCTGAAGTGTCTCAAGGCTGCCCTGCCCCTGAAAGAAAGAGCTGCTTTATATCTGAAAGATGTGCACCTTGTACTGGGTGGGGGAGGGACAGGATTTTTTTTTTGTTTTTAATCAAAGTTTCCTGGATGCTAATTGAATTAAGGAGACACATTAAAATAGAAAGGTAGGATGCCCATGCTTGTGAAGGCTGGAGAAAGAAAGAGTACTAAGATGGCTTTTCTAGATATAGTGATGTCTAAGAGTCTAAGAATAGTAAGATGGTCTTTCTAGCTTCAGGTGAGTTATGTTGTGCCAGGGATTTTGCACTGTACTTGAAGTGCTGTCAGGAGATTTTGGGTGGAAGAGCACTGGAGGGAACATCTGTTACGGCGCTTGGTTCTCCTTGTCCCCTTGTATGGCTTTACTGTTTTGTGCTCCCAAGACCAGCTTGGCTCGTTTTGACTCTCTGATTCAGCTCTGCTGCTTTTGCTTCATAACCTGAATGATGCCTCAACAACAGCTCAACCCCAAATAGAGCTGCTCCAGGCCACCCTGAGGGACAGATTTGCTGTTGTGCAAGCCTGGAAAATGGCCTCTTTGCAGAGCTGGGCAGAGGGATCCCATCCCAAAAGCTGGATGTGAGGCTTCTCCACTGCTGCCTTGCATCAGTTTCTGTTTCCAGGTTTCCTGTTTGTATGCCTGTCCCCAAACACTGCATGTAGTGATTATGTGTAATTGATGAGATTGGATCCAGGTATTGCATTACAGGTAAATACTAATTTTCTGCAATTCTACCTTGACTAGAGTGACATATTCCATCAGAAAAAAGAACATGGAAAATACCGTTTAGGAAAACCCCTGTACCTTGAGGCATTGAGGTGGCATCATTAAGGGACAGGTTGAAATATTAACCACAGTTATTGTGCAGTGTTTATTTTTGGTGTCCTTACTCGTCATATATTAAAAAAAAAGTATTTTGGTAGAAAGGGATTCTGCACTTTTCTGTAAAATACCTAAATGCTGCCTGCTTGTAGCTAAATGTTGCAGACATCAAGGTAGAAGGGATGCTGTGAGGACAAACATCATGTATAGAGCAGACAACAGATGATCTTCTGCATTTATAGCCCTTTTAGCTCCAGCAATTGCAGAAGGCATGATTTTGTTTGAGTTGCTACCCACAACAAATCACACTATGATGATTTGTCTTTTTTATTTATTATTAAAGCCAACAGCATTCATCAGTCAACATCAGCTGCCAGGTCAAAGGTCTGCTTAGCCCCAAATCCCTCATCCAGTAGTGGTCAGGACAAAGAGCTATGGAGGATGTAAAAGCAGCATAAATATATCATGATCTCTTCCTGTTGTGCTCTTGGAGCCTTCCATGATCGGTGGCTCCTGAACCCAGAGAGGTGCTGCAGTAACTGCAGCCAAGCTTACTCTGGGTTTTGCTCTCAGACAGCTCTGAGCATGTGGGCAGTCTGCAGGGACATCTGGGGAGCAGTGGTTTGCATGGAGACCACGGTGTAGGCTCTGAGTGCTGCCTCGACTCCACGGCTCCGGGTTTAAGCCCCTCACTGCTGCTGTGCAGGGCTAAGCATCCCCACTTGGTGTTCGCACCATTCAGACCCCGCTGCGCAGGCAGAGTTCCTCTCCTGCTTTCACAAGGCACTTCCTGTGTTTGAGTGTCCCACACAGTGACAAATGTTGAGGAGATGATATATTTCTTACTTGTTCTCTGAGAGAGCATGTGCTTATTGGTTTGGTGATACAGAAAACCGATAGAACTACCTGCTTACAGTTTTATCTTCATAGATTCATAGATTTTAAGGCCAGAACTCAGATCAGAGTAATCTTTGACCTGTGTAGCACAGGCTGTATAATTTCAGTAGTAATTTCTGCTTCTACTTTTAACAGCTGTGGATGAGCTAACACGTAGCTTTTGGGGGCTATCAAATCATGATTTGAAAACTAAATGGTAGAGGATTTATCCATCTACTGTATGATCTGTAAAAATGGCAAGTAATCATTACTACTTCAAATCTATATTTATTTCAAACTACGTTTATGCATTTTTAGGGCTTAGACACTGGATATTAGAACATCTGTCAGCAAGGCTGGGGACTCCTGCTATTTATTGCAATCTCCCGGGGAAGCAACTTGAAGTGGAGGAGTTAGAGGACCTGAAAGTTTGTCCTTTCTGTTGTAGAAAAATGGGCTGGTCTTGTTTATTCTGAGCAGATATAATTTTTATGATTCTTCACTAATCCTCCAGACTTTTCAATATGTTTTTTAAAGTCAAGGGACCAGGACCAAGACAAGTGGCTGCATTTTCCAACAGTACAATGGCACTTTAGCTTTTTTACCCACAGCATTCAGCTGGGAACATGGTCCTCCACGGTGACCTCTGAATTCCTTTCTGGACCTCTGATTCCCAGGATGCAGACTGGTATTTCATTAGTGTGACTTGCCTTTTTGCTTGTGAATATCTGCCCCTAAGTACATTAAAATGCATTTTGCTGGATCCCAGCTCATTTAGTCATCTGAGCAATTCTTTAAGGGTAATTTTCCCTTTCTGTTTGTAGCTGACTACCAATCTTGGTAAAGCTTACCCTCTACTTTCTAAATCTAATTGCAAGTGAGTTGCATTCATTCACAGATGTTAATCAGTTGTGGCTATTTGCAGAGGCTGCTATGTGTATTTTAAGGAGATATTTAAAGTACCCTATAGTAGTAATGGTAACATTCTTTGCAAATGGAAAGGGGTGCCAGAAAACCAATAGAATAATATGGTTTGTCACGCTGCTCCTGGCTATTACTAGTGCTGATGTCAGAAAGGGAAAACATACAAGATCTGCTGGAGCTTTCAGTGTTTTAGCTGAGCAGTTGTAAAAAGCAATGATGTGGTAATAGGAATGCTTTTTTTGTTTCTTTGATTATCTGTTCATTATACTGGTGCTTCAGAATGATACTGTAATATAGGATGATCAAGCTGATTTTTTGTGAACAGCCAAGAGTATGAAATTTGTTTGCTCAAAATGTTAGTCAATCTTTTTTGATGTTGAACATGCCTGGTTTAAAAAGGAGTGGGAAAAAAAGCATCTGTTCATGGGTGCTTTTTCTCTGCTAAGTTGTCTATCTTTATGTATCAGGAGCTGAAAAGCCGTGGTGTACTCTTAATTGAATGCTGTGTTTAGTCCCTTGCGAGAATCAGTGCTTTGTCTGTGCCAGAGACAAATCTCATTTCTTTTGTTGGTGTGAAAACACTGTAGGGTGCTTATTGAAACTTTTAAGTCATAGAACTGTCTTTTGCCTTGCACACTTTACTGACATATGATCACTGAATTAAATCAAAGCACTTTTTATAGTGGATGATGGTTTTACGTTTGTATATGAATTGTAGCCTGCAATGCTAGAGCTTTTTATGTCTGTTAGTTTTGAATTTCTCTGATGCATCATAGCCTTCACAATAAGGGGCATTCACATGGTATTAAAAGGAAATAATTACAGAATATATTGCATTTCATGTAGTACAGGCTGGAATGACTTCACAGTCCTGCTGTGCTTTTCAGATGGCCCTTCACTGCATATATTACTCTTTGTTTCCTTTCCCCTCCAGTAATTAATAATAGGATTTCCAGGAATGTATTTTGTAAGATTGGATTGAGACATGTAGGTAGTACCTGGTCAAACCTTAAAATAAATGGAAATGCCACCATTTTTGCAACAGAGGTTCCTAGCACCAGTGGTGACTGTTCTGAGTTGGTGCTTTGAATAAAGTCAGCATATCAGGAAGAGGTTTGGAGTTGGTTTGTCTTTGCTACATGAGGTTATTCTACTTGAGCTGATAGTGGATTTTCTGGAAGTTACTGGGGTCTTGTGGAAAGGACCATCATCAATCCACTGTTAGCACTTGTAAATACTGCAGATTTAAAAGGAATCACTCAGAATTCTTCCTTGCTTTTGCTGCTTTTCTTGCAAATTCTTTTATATTTTTTTATAAACTCTGTCTACATGTGATAAGTTTGTTGGCTCACCTGGAAGGTGACTGATGTAAGCCCTTGGCAGTGAATTGTCACATGTGGAGACAGCAGTGACTGTTGAGCCCTCTGCACTTTGTTATAAGGGTGCAGAACACTTACGTGTTTTCTTCCTGTTTATTTTTAGCCAAATCCACTTCAACTGTTGTGTTACTTCTGTTAAAGGTTGTTTTAAAAATGAGTTTTAAAGAGGCCGGGAATACTCAGCAGCTTTACACATGTAGGGCTTTTGCCTCTGAAAAACTCCACTTGTAATGACCATTCTGAGCCTCAGCATTAGCACAGCTGTGCCTGGCAGGTGGGGCTGTTCATTTTCACCCACTTGTCAAAAGTTGGGGACTTCTGTGAGTGGGAGACAGTGTGTTGAAAAGCTCTCACTTTGCCGTTGTTCCTAAGACCGGGCATTTCCTTGGTTTTCAGACTCAAAATTGAAATTGTGTCTTTAGAGGTAAATGCAAGAGTTACTGTGCATTGATTGCAGAAAGGGTTTCAGTCCCTGCATTTGGGGAAAAACAACATCTTGGAACGAGGCAGCTTTAGTGTATTGTACTTAGAGAGTGTTTAATTTGTGAGAGGTAAGATTCACTGAGAGAACTGAATGATGAGTAGTGAGAATCTTGTTATATGCTGAAAATGGTTAAAATACTGATAGAATGATGACAACTGTGTATTTTGTTTAGCATCAAACAGAAGCTTTCAGCTTTTCCAGGGTGCAGGAAAACCCTTGCAGAAGCAAACTTTTAAGAAAATACTTTCATATTCCTATTTAAAGGACTAGAATGCCTGGTCCTGACACAGTATTCTCACTCTTGGCATGCTGAGTACAGAGCTCTTGGGAGGATGAGAAGGGTAATCCAAGACCTGGAAAGACTCCCTTTAGTCTTGTTTGATGTAACAGGTAATGGTCCTGGTTGTTGACTTGTCATTTATACTTGCTGTATATAGACTTCCTGTATCTTTTTTATGCTCCATTACACACAGTTTATCTGTGGTTAACACAAAGTTCCTTTGTTATAACCTGTTCTTCTCAGCTTTTTATGAGTTAATGGCTGAAATGTGCCCTGCTTGCTCTTGAGGCAAAGTTCAAGTTGAGGGACTGTGTTTTATGAGTCGGACACTTGTTTTTGGTTCTTTCTGCAAAAGTTGTCTTTGAAGGCTCTTAAAAAACAAAGAGTGGAAAAAAAAACTTCTGTACCCTTAAAGCTGACCATGGTGTTATTTATAGATCTCTGGTCTAAAATGTCTGTGAAAACATTTGACCACCAAAGCGCATCTGTAGTAATGTCCAGAGAGAACAGAACCTGATTTGTAGAATGAGTGACCTGTAGAAAAACAGGCTGCTGAATAATATAAAGGGAATTTCATGCTGGATCACTGTGTAAAGGATGCTGTGTGAGCTCGTGTGTAACCAAACTGCCTGTATATTCATTCTGTGAAGGTAGCCAGAGCCGCTCTGATCTCAGCCTGCCCGAGAGCCAGAGGTGCACAGCAGAGGCGTCCTCCAGGTCCTCCAGCGCCCAGCCTGGAATGTGGGCAGAGAGAATTAATTCACACAGACACCATGAAGTTCCTCTTCTAGTGCATTTGTCTATTTCTTGAGGCAATTGTGGAAATAGAGAAGGTTTTTTGTTGAAGTTGCTCTATGGTTGTACTGCAGGCCACAGGGGCTTGGTCTTGTCTTTCTTGGCAATGCCTGTTGAATCTTTAATCTGCCTTAGTAAATGCATGAAACATTTAACATATTTAACTGCCAAAGTTCGGGGATTTTTTTTTCCTCAAATGCTAAAATGCACCCCTGTTCATATGTCTATAGAGTTGTGTGCCCTATTTTAAGAGCAGAGTATGGTTTGGGGGTTTTTTACATATTAAGACAAAATCTCTGCGTTGTTCAGTCAGCATCTATGCAGTGCCCAATGTCTTTTCCATTAGACACTCAGCCTTCTGTTGCCAATTAAGCTTTTTTTTCAGAGGCAAAGTTAGCTCAAAAATTCTAGCATTGTCTGTAATCTGTAGTATGTTGTGTGAGAAAAGTTTCCTGTGTGATTTTGTGTAATTTAGGAAACTCCAGTTAACATATAAAGAGTTACATGCAGTATACCATGTGGTGTTTTCCAGGTTTTGTCAAATTGCAGAATTATTTTGTGTTACAGTAAGTGCTGGACAGTGTCAAACTCTTAAGTCCATTTATCCCAAAATTATCCCAACATAAGCCTCCAGTAATGGCCAACAAATGCTAGATGTTTTAAGGAGGTACAAAAAGAGATTGTCTCATACTCTTGCCTTTTCTCCCCACCCACATTAGTTCCCATTTCCTATGTGAAATTAGAAGTTGTTCTCAGAAACTGGACTTGTATTACTGCTTCTGTAAAGCTTTATTAATTGCAACAACACTAAATATTGTTTTATCCACATGGGCAAAAGAATAATACCCAATGTAGTTTTGTCAAGGTCAGATCAATCTAATTTCCTCTAATGACAGGCTAACAGGCTTTGTGAATGGAGAAGCAGTAGATGTCATTTATCTTTAGTAAAGCTTTCAGTGCTCCCTCATGAGACTTTTTCCTGTGAAACATCTGCTCATAGGGTGGGTATTTGGCAGTTTGGTAGCATTCAGCATTTGCAGTAATGATCTCTCTCATAGAATAGAGAACATGCTTATTAAATTTGCAGGCAACAACAAGCTGGGAAGAGAGGCAAGCATGTTGGAGGACACCATTAGAATTCAAAATGATCTCTACAAATTGGTGAAACTGTCTGAGAGGATGCATGTCAATAAGAAAAAATGTGGATAGATGTTTGAAAATAGGAGTAATCAGCTACATAAATACAGAATGAGAGACAACTGCCTAGACAGCTGGTATACAGAAAAGGTCTTGCAGTGCTAATGGATCATAAACCATACAGGAGTTGACAAAGCAGTGCTGTTTTGAGGGGGACAGACATTACAGTGACAGGCAGAAATGAGGAGTACCATCCTGAAGACACATTTGGTAGTCTTTCTGCTCTGCTCACATGGGTAATGCCTGTGGTGAAACATCTCAACTTGAGCATCCCACTGCCAGAATGGGAGGATTAACTGGGGTAGAAGCCAGTCCTTCCCATCCACTGCTAGGAGAATAAATAATGTGTTTGAGCTGCAGCTGGGAGGATCAGGTCAGGCACTAAGCAACACTTAGAGACGTGCAGGATTGTTGGGCATGGAATTGAATTTCTGGAGGAACTTCTGGAATTTTATATGCAAACAGCAATTTCCCTCAGATGTGTTCTGAATAGACAGTGTGATTTTTTTAAAATTAATGTTTCTTTGTCTTCATTTATGAACCAGGAAAGATACAGTCTTGTAGCCTGTCTTCCCTAGGTCACCTGATACTCTTTTATGTCCTTTTTTCATTCTCCTCTCAAGTGACAATCACTGACTTTCCTCTGACTATGTATCTCTGTGTGGAAGTGTTTTCCAGGTCCCTAATTCTCTTCATTGCCCTTCTCTGATTTTGTAGTAGTTCTTCTCTAAAGGAGCTAGTGGGCAAATACAGGGGAGAATATGACACTTGCAAACATCCTCTAGTTTTCTCATGAGCCCTTGTAGGTTTGCTATTTTTTTGCCCACATCTGTGCATGACTAAAGGCCAGGTGCCTGTTAGGATGTGTGGTTCATCTTCTGAAGCCATACAGTTAACTCAGCTCTGCAAATTGTAGCAGGTAATTCCGTGTTTGATTTTTTCTTTCAGTACATGTTGTGCATTTATCTGTAGATAGTTGGTTGTCTGAGCTTTGCTCACCAAGGCAGGGCTCTGGTGTGTGTCTGATTGTTGCTGCTGTGGTGTGCAAGAACTCATGTCTTTGACAGCACCAAACTTCTGTGCTGTCCTGCAGACTGTCAGATATTGCCAAGGAAGGCAGTGTGGTTGTGCCAGCCCGCAGAGCAGGGTGGAGGCTGTGTGTGAACCACTCCAGGCCAACAACACTGCTTTGCTATCCAGAGCAGCACTGACCAGCAGCTCTTTGGGGAGGGGGCATTGAAACAACTTCTGGCAGCTCAGAGTGCTTTGGGAAACAATTGCAAAGGATGCTGTAGGTCTTGCAAGACCACCTCACTAAAATATGTCTAAATGCTTATTTATGTGCATGAACAGGAAAATGTATTAAAAATGTGTATTTGTATAGAATGCTTTTAATGTTAATGGTAGTGGAAGGGAAAATGTGTAAGGTTTTTTTCCTTCTCCTTCCAGTAGTCATTGTTGCTAGGGATAGCTATAGATCAACTCATGAATTTCTGTCTGAGTGAGGTCCCAGGGCTGTATGAGATGGGAGTATCTCATGCTTCATGTTAAAAGATTACAGTTAATTTATTGCGTGTTTGTTGTGGATAAGAAAAAGCTATTTACCCACCTAGACTTTTCCTTTCCTGGATTTCATAAAAGAGCCATGTACTTCTTGCTGAAGAAGTACAGATCAGAGGAGATTTGTCTTTTTAATGAATTGATTTAAATCAAAATGCAGGCCATTACATGAGTTCCTGAATTCTGGAAACCTTAGCCATTATGTTGGATGTTTCTTTGCCATCAGACTTTGACTTCAAACTGCAGTTATTTTTCACAAGATAAAGAATGAAGTCTGTTGCCTGTTATGAATAATAGAGTATGGTAATATCACAGCTATATATGCAAACTCTGCAGACTGGCAGCACAGCTGCTAAGCATTACATTTTTAAAATATGTGCAATCTGTTGTCAACAGAATTAAAACCAGGAACATTACATGGTTTGTTTTGTAGGGAAATTTAGTGATGAATTGTTCTACATTTTGACCTTTATTATTTTTTTTTAGTTTCTGCACCTTCTAGTAAAGGTTTGGGAAAGTCTCAAATTAAGACATGTGGAATTCTAATGGCCACCCTGACATTTTCTAGGCCTGGCTGGATACCTAGTCTTGATTAGTTTTCTAGTGTACCTGTTCTGCTAGGCTGGAGAGGCTCGTACACTCCACAGCTGAGCTTGAAGTGATTGCACTGTAAACCTCATCCAATTAAAAGGTGAATGCTGTTCTGGTAGTGGAAAGTTGTTTTATTGTTCCTCTCCCCTGATACTGATGCAAGTGGAAGTGTTGAAGGGAAATGTTATCTCTGTTGTTTTTGTAGCCTGTTGTTATCTTCCATCTTCATATACAAAAAAGTGAGAAATGCAGCCTGTGCAGCTGTCTGAGAGCGAGTGTGACTCTGCAAGATAAACCTTCACTGGCTGTAATGGGCCTGACTACAGATGATCCTTCAGCTCTTCACTGCCATCTGGTAGTGTCCTGGTTTGAACCACAAGCAGCAGGAGAAATAAGGTGGAAATACAGCAAAGAACCCACAGAAGTCCATTGTTTTGGTGCTGATAAGGGAATAATGCGCACTCAGGACATGTTCTGCTCTCTTCCTCTTGACGATGGAGTGGGAAAATAAGAGGGAACAACCTAGGAATGTGAGAAAGGAGTAAATGTGAAGAATATAGAACAATTAGGTTTACTGCACCTCATCAAAACAGTCTTTGAAGTCCTGCTGCTTGGGAGAAGATGCAGACAAGAGCTCTCTCAAAATGCCAGTGCCAGGGCGGGGGAGCAGCTCCTCGAGTGTTTCTGTGCTCCATTCCTCTCACCTGCAGAAAGAAATGCCAACATTAGCAGATCTCTGATTGTGTCTGTTCTGGCAGAAGGTCCCAGAACTGATTTATAGCACTTGTTCAGCTTTCAGCGAGCAGCAAATGCATTGCTTAATTATTCATAGCAGATGTATTATTGCAGGAAATTAAGACATCGAGGAAACAAGTAAAAACTATTACTGAATAGAGCTATAAACAAGGTAAGGTGGAAGGGAAGGCAATGGAAAAACTCTGGGATGCTAAAAACCCCTCCTTCTCAGAAACGTTTCCCCCCTTCAAAAAATAATTCTTTAAATTCACAGATATGCAAGTGATCGTTCATAGTACATAATTAAATATTCTATTAGCTAGCAAGTTGGGTTTAATTTGCTACATTTGTCATTTAAATTATCACATTTGTGAATGTGTGAAATCTTCTATGGCTTCTTTCAGCATCTCTACTTCTGTAACGCCACAATTCTCTTTACGTCTTTGACTTCCCTCAAAAAATTTGAGATTTTACTTGTGCAGGAAAATTTAGGTCAACCTTTGGCTTTCCTTACCAAAGAAGGAGTTCTTGGGTTTGGGTTTTGTGTCCTGGAGGTATTGCTGTACCTGGAGTAATGGTGTGCAGTGCTGCTGCAGAGAGTGGGATCCAAGGCCTGTGTGCCGGCACCGGATTTCCATTGTTTGAAACCCCTCTGCAGGCAGGCACACGTGCACCCAGCTCTCCTTCAGATGCTGCTGTGGCTTTATTCAGAGATTTATCTGGGCGTGTTGGTGGCCTGTACTGTGAACCTGTTCTCTAACCTGCATCTTATGCCCCACACTCACACAGAGACCAGAGCTGCTGCCTTTGAGGAGCATCAGCACTTTCTTGCTCCTCAGGTGGCATAAGAGGAGCCTGGTGTTTGATTGCCCTCCCATATGCATAGAGGGAGTGTCTCCTTATTGCTGCTCCAAGTTCCCATTAGCTTTAATCCTTGCACATTTCATGACAGTTTTACAAATATGTAGTCAGTGACTGACCAAAATTTACTGAGAAGGAAGTGGTTTAAAGAAAACCCTTTCAACTTCTCTCTCAAGAACAGAATCATTAGCTTTAATATAAAAGTTATAGGGAGCATCTCTTAAGTTTCTGTGTAACCTCGGGCTTCTGAGAGTTTCCATTTCATTACTGGTCATAAGCTCATTATTTTGGTACATCTGTAGTAATTTTGGAGCCCTTTACTTTATAATTTCAATTATGTAGTTTGAAATGTAATGATATTAGAAGTCCTGTTATGGAGAATTCAGAGCAATTTTAAGGCGAGAAAATGAAATTTAGTGATAAAATAGCCTTGATTAGTTAATTCCTGTGATGGGAGGTATTTGAGTCCATTTGCAAACTTGAGCTATTTGGAGATTGCAAATACAGGTGATGGAAGGAAAATACTCTGTAACTTGTTCCATAAGGTTGATTTTCCTGACACTCGAAAGCATGGTCTGTGTGCAGCACATGTATGAATAGAACATATGATACACATTGGGCAAAAAAGAGATCTGGCAAGAATCACATGAAACCATCAGCCCTGAGGAGCACGCTCCTAATTGTGTTTTGTGAGCACTCACTGTTCTGCACACGTGCATCTCAGGATCGCCTAAACAGAGCTTTGCTTCCAGACCTAATCAATTGGTTCTCGAGTCGTTTAGCTTTTTAATTACTCTTGTCAAAGTGAAAATTATGTGAAAGGACTTGACTGTGCAATTAGCTGCTGAACGTTTTCTGCAGCAATAGTGGGAAAACAATACTAAGTCCCAGAATAGCAGTAGATACAACCATAGGAACAAATCTGCTTCAGCAGAGAAAGAGATATTCTAGTAACTACTCTGAATGAAAGATAATTTATTTTTTAAATATGCATATATTCACAGATGTGAGCAGAAAAGGCTGTTTGTGTGAGAAAAGCGTGTCCCCAGCAGAATGCCAGGTTAGTTATCACTTGCTGATTTCCCTCTGATTTGAGGGCTGTGCTCTTCACAGGCAGAGGCTGCAGTTCTGCCCTCAGTCAGAGGTTGGCTGAGCATGTTAGGAGTGCCAGCTCTTTGACCTCTTTGACCTGCTAGGGGCTAAATTTTAGAAAAAAAGGCTTCACCTTTCCTGTGCTTCAGCCATGGGAAAATGCAGTGAGTTCTTCTGTGGACTGCAAGAGCCTAGTTAGTGTTCATTCAGTGATCTATAGATCATCTGCTCAGACAAATTATATCTCTCAACAGCTTCACACTAAACTAATCTGGGCATTCAAAAAATAAATAAATGAGGCAGTGTCTATAAAGAGCTTCTGTCTAGTGAAGTGGAGCAGTTGGAGCCTGATTAATGAACCCCGTTTGAGCACACTGGCTGTGTGTTCACCACTCCCCTCCGCCGAGCTCTGTCATCCAGGACAGCCCTTGTGGAGCACACCCTGCACTGCCAGCAGCTCCTCCTGGGACCACGGGCCCCTGTGGTGAGGATGGGACTTATCATGGTTGGTTCATGGCCCCAGTGCAGAAGACAGGGCTTACCTGGGATATCCCTACCACTGCTGGTGCATCCCAGGAGCTGCATGACCCTCCACTGGCTCTGCCATGTCGAGGACCAAAAAGGGACACATTTTGGGGAAGTATCATTTGGGGAAGGATCTCTTTGGTGCTAGTTCCCCTCAGAATTGTAGCACATTTGCTTTCACCAAGCTAAACCAGTGTTTTTACAAGTGAGATCAAAAACACAGGTTAGATTTCCTGACTGTTAAATTGCTGGGCTGATGGAAGGGAGCTGAGTCACTGTATGCTGACTAAGCCCACACTTCTTCCCTGAGAACAACACGGTGAGGGCAGCTGAACAAATCCTGGTACTCGTCCTCCTGTGTTTGGAAATGCTTAATAGATTTGGAGGCTCAGAATTTTAATGCAGTTCTTTTCTGTATTGATAGAGGTCTTTGAAGTCACTTGAATGCTTTACTAAGCATACATAAGAGAATTTAGGTTATTTGTATCAGCACGCTTGATGGTTTCTGATCTTCATTAGGCTGTGTACCAGAAGGTCAGTGTGCACGCACACTCACGTGCCTAAAATAATTTATTCTGCTGCCTTTTAGCGCCTGCTGCCCATGGAGGTGTTACTAGAAAAGGAAATTGCATCTTTTGAATAGTGAATAACAAACAAAATTTCTCTTGAGACACAATGTCTTTTACAAGGATTCAAGTTCCAGGACCATACATGGGTGGGATTTTTTCTTTTCCCAGGAAGTGATGAGGGCAAAAGCAGCAGTAGCAAGACATCCATTTTTTGTCGAGGTTTGAAAGCAGGTGAAAGGGCTCAGAAACTGGCGGGATACTTTCACTGGGTCTGAAATAGTCAGCACATCAACATCTGGTTTTGGATTAAAGCAAGAGGCAGCAAGATACAAGTATAGAAAGTTATTTTTAATTATGTAGAATGCATAGTCTGGGTATGTGTGTAAGCTGGCTGCAGTGAAATCAAGGAAGCCAACACATTTCAAGCTTAATTGTAATTCTTGAACAATCTGAGAACAAGAAGTACATGATAGAAGCTCCTTTTGATGTGTAATACCTGTTTAATTCAGTGCTTGAGACAGAAGGGGTTTGGCAGTGAATGGTCTGTGTGCAGGGAAGGACATGGGTGCTGTGTGTTGCCAGTTTTTCTAGCTGAAGGGAAGGAGTTTGGTGGGACTCTGGGAAGGAAAAAGTCTCATAGTTAAAGCAGTTTTTGATGTCTCAGGTTTACCTTTCAGAAGGCATAGACATGCCTGTAATTGTCAAAGGGCAGTAAATTTTAAAAGACAATAGTAAAATGTAACCTAAATGCAGAAGATTGTGCCATTCTGCTTACACCATGAGAGCATTTACTAGCAGGACAAAACTGCATCACTTTTTGGATTACAAAGAGTTCCAGATTGTCTCCAGTGCTTGTCATCATGTGAATATTAGTGCTAAGGTGTGTATTGCAAGTCCCTTGGAAGAACAGTGAAGGACTGCTTTCTGTTCTGAGACTTGGTAAGAATTATGGAGAGTTTGAGACTGGGCTGTGAGCATCAAGTTTTTAAGCTGCAAAAATGGTGAGCAGGAGGGAAAAACTGCATTTGCCTGGGGAAACCTAAATACCTTTTCTCAATATTTTTGCAGATGGATCACCTTACAGGTATGTGAGAAAGATTTGCATTTTAGAGCCCTAAGAAGTGCTTGAGAGATGCTCATCTCCTACCTTCACTTCCCTCCTTCCCTTTTGCTTGTCATTTAACATTTTTGAAGTTCTTTGGGTAGTTACATTTTTGTCTCTGTAATAATTACTAAATTATAAATTATTTTTATAAGCAAACCCTCTTGACTGTGGATAAGCAATCTTCATAAATTATTTGGTGGGATACTTAATTTGAAGTTTCCTCATTGCTTATGACAAGATGTTTCTGCTGCTGTCACAGTTGATGATTCATAGCTCAAGTGAAGTGCTTAGCACTTCAGAAAAGTTGTAACACAGGCAGTCCTACTCAAAGTCTCTTCATTAAAAAAAAAATAAATAAATAAAAAGGAGGAAAAGAGCCATGGTGGACTGTGCTGAAATGGTGTGTGAGGCTGGTCTGCAGGACTGGCTCCAAAACATGGAGAGGGAGGAAGGGGCTGTTCACTGGTACTGAGACAGAGAAGAAGCTGAGGTAACATGTGTTCTTAAATCCTTTATTTTCTCCTAAACACGTTTATGACCAGTCAGGGGAGTTTGTGAGTCCACTAATGTTTGTACATATGTGAGAACAGGGTGCTCTCTGCAATCCCATATGATTTAGGGCATTCTGCTTGACCAGCTGGGCTCACAGCACTGGATTGCATGTTTTTGATTCAGGCATGGGGGTTCTGGGTGGGTGTTTAGAAGGAAGTGGAAAATAAAGAGGCCTCAGACTGGTCAGAGGAAAAAAAATGGAAGGTCAGGTATTAAAGTATTGGCACCATTTGGTGGTGGCTGATGCTGTGCTCAGTCTGTGTGGCTGTGCTAGAGCAAAAAGGGACCCCTGCTAAAATTTCACAGACACAAACCTCAAACCTTTTCAGGGCTGGAGGAGGAAGTAGCTGGCTGCTGAAACTCCTGCTGTTTTGCCATTACTGATGTTTTCCTTGTGAGAAGCTTCAGTGAGGAAGTCTGACAGATGGCAACAAAGGGAAAGGTACAAACAAGGCACTCCTGCAATATAAACATTAGGCTTTAACTGTTTCACTGGAGTGTTTAAAACACATGTAAGAATTTGGGCAGAACTACACAGGCAAGTTACAGCAGTTATGTGAAATTTCAGGGAAAAAAGCAGTGGCAGTTGTTTTTTCCCCAGCCAAGCTGAATTCCAAGGATGCCACTGAGAGCAGCTGCACACACTGAATATTGACGGGCAGCTGGTGCTGGTCCTGTGCCCCCACTCACTTCTTCCATGTTTCAGGAAAACTCTCCTGATCTTATTTTGTCCATCACATTATAGGAGGGCATTTGCGGCTGTCCAAGTTCACTGAAAAGAAACAAAATCAAGAGTGAGCCAGAAGAGTTTAAGGGAGCAGGGTGGAATCTGGTTGATTTGGACAGGTGATGTTTGAGGCCTCTGTACTGGCAACTAGTTGGGATCAGGACAAATTCATTCATTTCAAATAATTATTCCAGGTTTCGGTAGGGTTTTAGCTCTTTGACTGCTCTTGTTCTCATGAAGGGTGGAAGAGACTGGGGAATTGAAGGTTTGTTGTTGGAACTGGATAAGGTAAATAAAAGTGGAGGAAATTTCAGATAAATTGAGGAGTTCATAATGTGGGCTGTTTATAGGCTTCTGTCTTAAATTGAAAGCATTGTAGCTGTTGTGTGTTTGGAAGCACTTAAGGTTTGAGTGGACCATAAAAACGTGTGCAGATGTTCTTCCTTCTCCACTCTGAGCATTCAGGATATTCAAACCACTGCGGTGGCTTTCTTCAGAAGTTGTTTTATGGGGATCTCCACAGTATTTTAAAACTAAAACAAGACTTTTGTGCCAGTGTTTACCTTCACGAGAGGCACCATGTAAAAAACCACTCCAGTGTGTGTTTCTGTATGTATATATTGCACCATTTACACTATAAAGAGAAAGCCTTTTTAGGCAAAAGCAAAAGGTAGTGAAGTGGAAAGGTGAGCTGCCTGCACCTCCACATCACTGCCTGATCTCGGAAGGCTGGGTTTGTTACCCTGGCTTTGTGCTGCTGCTGTGGAAGGCGTGACTTCGAGCTGAATTTATGCTGGTTTTGACTGGGGGTTTTTGTTTGGAAGTCAATGAGGTAGTATTGAACATGAACTCAGTTTAGACCCTCCTAGGACCTTCTGTGCTGCCTGTTGCACATTTGCCTGAAATGCTGACAGAGAAACTAATGCTCTTTTTTAATATTAGAGAACAATAACAGCTTATTTAACACTGAATAAGGAAGAAGCTTTAGCAGCAATGTACTTCAGTGAAATAATGAAGATATTTCTGTGAGCTGCTCTACATCAAAGCTTTATAAAGCAGGATTTCTCTGCCACAGTGTGACCTCTGCAGTGCTTCAAAGTGCTGGTTCTTTGCCCATCAGCCAGCTCCATGTTTTTACTTTGACTACTGGTGTTCCTGCTTAAACCACAGAAAAGGACTTTTATCTAAGCATTTTCTGGGAACACTTCTCTTTACGCATATGGACTTTGAGAATCAAATGCCACAAATGTTTTTTCAGTTGCCATATGAGCAAACTTGGCAGAGATAGAAGGAACTTGAATACAAGGGAGCTTCTTAGGGAAGAAACTGTCTTTTGGTGATTTCTGCAAAACTGAATGCATGTCCTTTCAGTGGTATTAATTTTTGCTCTTTTGGAGTTGTAGCATTGGAACTTGAGTGGTTTTGATGATGTTTTACCGCTCTGTCTCATTTGAACATGTGAGCTTTATTTCTGCACCTTATGTCATGAAAACTGAGAGTAATTTATTGTCTCTGTTAATGGGATGTGAGATGTGGATCAAAGTTCTCTTGAAACCTGTAATAGCCATCCCTTTATCAGTTGATGCTGACCAATATCGGCCATTTTCCCTACAGGAAATGAAAATATTCCGTCATTAGGCCAGAGGCCTAATCGGGTTTCCTTCACAACACTCCCTTATCTCTGTTTTTCAGTCATGTTACTTTGCAGTGGAGACTACTTGTGTGCCATATAGCTTGGGTTTTAACCTGCAAACCCATTTGTGGATTTTTACCCACTGGTAACTTTCCAAAGAGCCTGGTTCAGCCCATCAGTCTCAGAAGCTGTTCTGTTTTGGCTGGGATTCCCCTTGCAGAGGACTGCATGGTGGGGTACTCTTCTCCATGTCTCCTTGGGAACTTCTTCCCTCATCGCCCTTTCCCAGGCACAGGACTTAAGGCACATGCCCGTGGTGCCTTACAACTCCTTGTATCAAACACAGATAAACCCGTTGGTAGCTCATCTGTTTTCTTCCTTGAAGAAAGTAAATGAAAACCAGGACTGGCAGTTCAAGTGATCTGTCTTTGTGCAGACCCGTTTTCTTCTTGGAAAAGCCATAAACAGCCTCTAAAAGCAGATGTAGCTCAGGTGACACTGCTCCATCTGGCTGTGCAGGCAGGTTTGGATTCTGCTTCCCACTCTACTTTTGGCTTGCTGGGAGGAGGAGGGACATGGCAAGGATGCTCAGAGTGGCACAGACTTTATTTGTCCTTACAGACATGGGAATTAAAATGCCTCAGCATTTATGGAGGAAGGCAGTTAGCAAGGTAGTTATAGTTAGTCCCCTTATGCTGATTTCCTTATTTTTAGGTATGTTTTCAGCTATTGCTAATGAATTTAAGAAACATATGAGTAATTTTTGCTTTAATTAAGAGTAATCTTGTGATTTGAAGTAATATGTTATTTTCTGCAGTGGTGGTTTTTTTCTGTTTTAAAAGCTGATATGGAGAAAAGGCAGCTCAATAGACCATTTAATGAAAGGTAAAAATTATCAGGTCATGCATTCTCTCCCTGTATTGTTCGACCATAACATAATATATATTCTGTCATTATTCCCACCCCATCCATTAGCCATCACAGTTCAGAAATAAACAAATTACCTGCTCCCTTCTCCATTAAATGTAATTTTATAAACTGCACTATAACAAAGCTAACTGAGCTATAAGTAGAGAAAAAACCCCTTAGTTTTCGATGTAAATGGCATAAATTTGGTTGTGCAGAGAGGATGTGTGGGAAGGTATTGTTGCTGTAAGGATATTAGATGAATAAATGTTAAAAAAAAAATTAAAGAACTGTTTTAAAATTCAGTAGTTGCAATCAAGAAGTAAAATTTTTGGGGGGGAAATGGAAATGCTTCTGATCCTGGAAACACATACTGAAAAAGAAGAGTCAAAAAAACCAGTTTGCAGACAGATGATAGAAATGCTTTTTACAGGGGAACTTTTTCATGGTGAGACTGGTTCTCAGTTGGAACAGGGAACAAGAGAGCCTTGGGAGCCTTCATTTGTGGAGATATTCAAAGCCTAGCAGGGCAAGGTCCTGAGATACCTTTTTTTAAACTTTAAACACTGCTTTAGAGTTAGTATTTCTCTGAGCAGGAGGTTAGAGTAGCTGACCTGCACATGTACTTTCCAAGTTAAATTATTCACTGCTTTGTGCAAGAGACTTAGACAGTTCATTTAAGAAATTTGGGACACAACTTGGTTGATGCTGTGAGCTTCTGTATGGATTTACTCAGAGTGCATTGCAGCGGGGTGAGGGGTGGTGTATTTCCGTGATACCTTGTTTGCAGCTTCGGGGGACACTTGTGTGAAAAGAGCAGGTGAGCTGGAAATGCAGAAGTAAAGATTTCTATCTATAAAAGTAGTACTGAATAGAATGACCTTAAATATTACCTTGATTCAGATGTCTTCTTCTTTGCCTGGGGAGCAAGAGAGATGCTGCTCTTCTTTCTCAGTTTTTTTGACTGCATTTCTGTTTTACAGGGATGGTGAAAGCTGAGGCATAACATTATTCAGTACAGCATGGGGTATGCTGTAAATGAGTGTGGATCTTTCCTTTCTGGGTTTTGCATTATTTATAAATTAGTCTCTGCATAATTGCATTTGAATACTAGCAACTAGTCATGTTTGCCATAAAAATAGAAAATGTATATTTTAGACAATTCCTTTAGAAGTATTTTTCTTTGGGTGTTCCTGTCATTCTGAACTTTGCTAGACCCCAACTCCTCCTCAGTCTGCACTGAAGTGATAGATGCTTTTCAGAGTTAGCCTCCAGCTCTGTGAGGATGACCCTGAGCTGGCCTCAAGTGTTGTTTCTTGTCCCACATCCCAAAAACATTGTGAAACACGGTGTCCTGGTGCCCTCTCGGCCATCCTTGTCTTTGGTGATCCTGTGCTTTGTCCTGGCTGCTAGTGCCAGGTTTTGTGGCAATAGCACAGGGCTGACACTGCTTCCAGTGGTGGGCGAGTCATCTGGCCCCAGTATTTCTGCTCTCATTTGAGTCACTCTGAAATAAAGGTTTTCCTCTTTCATATTGAGCAGAGGGAGCTGAGCTGATTCTCTCAGCATAGATGAATGTGTGTAAGAATTCATTCTTGGAGAATCTTGGAGCAAATTTGGGAAAAGAGTGATCTCATGTGATAACCAAAAGCTCAAGTGAGAGCTGTAGGGAAGGCTGAGGTTACTGCAGAGTGTTTGCTAATTAGGGAGGGCAGTGCTTTGCCCGAGAGTCACTGAAAAGCTTCAGACATGCTTCTATATATCCATAATGCCTGTTGTTGTGACAGAACACTTCAGAGGGCTTGTGCTTCCGTGGCGCTGTGCCAACTCGTTGTGCCACTTGTGTCCTCCTGACTGATCAGTTTTGTTTCTGTAATTGGCAGGCAGTGATGAATGCAGTCCTTGAGCAAGTTGCTCTTGGTTTTCCTGTGTTTAAAAACGTCAAGTGGACATGTTAAATAATGCCCTCGCCTTCCCTTCTGCACTTGTGAAAGCAGCAGCCAGTGTATGGCAAGTGAATCGGGTGGCGTTCGGTCTTACAACAGCCCATTTCATGTAAGGAAGGCATAACAGCTTTTCTGCTAATTCTCTGCTATTATTTATATAAAAATATGATTTTCATTTTTAAATCCCTCTCCCCACCTCCAGCCCAAGTCTCTAGCCCTGTGTGTTTTCTGTGTTGGGAAGGGGCTGGCTGCAGAGACTGTCACCATCAGCCTTAAGCTCAGGTGTCTGCAGTGATTGGATATGGGACCTGATTATCATTTCAGGGGCAGAAGACAATCAACATTACATCTAATTACAAATGTGCTTGTTTAATCTCTTAACGTTTCTTGTTTGACCTGTGTCATGCCTGATCCTTGGAACCCATGTAAATGGTGTTGAGGATTGCTGCCTCCTGCTCACTGTGCTTTGCTGCCCGAGTGTCTTGGCTGTGTGAATCCAAGTCAGTCCTCTCTTTTTCAGATTGAAGTTAAATCCATTTAAGGTAAACAGATTAACACATTTTCCCATGTCTAACGTGAGAGCAGCGAGTCTGTCATTTCCCTAAAAGCATTACATGTGACAGGTCCCAGATGCTGAGCTTTTCTGGGCAGCTGTGTTATTCGCTTGACTGGATGGGTTTTACAGCTGGTGTCCGGCTGTTCTTTGTTATGTTTATCTGCAGTCTCTGGGGCTAATCAGATTAGCAGATAGCATAATCTTGCTAAATATCTGATTCCCTTCTGAGCCCCTGGGTGTCAGCTTTGCTGGTCCTTGTGGTTTCTGTGGGGGGCTGGTGGAGGTCGCTCAGAGGCAGCAGCTGCGTCTCTCTTCTCCTGCACTTGAGTCCAGCGTGGGCTTGTTCTGGCAATTTCTGCTATGGCTTTGTGCAGTCAGTGTGTATGTGAAGATAAAGTCAGCTCAAAGGAATTAGCTTGGATGATAGGCCTGAGGATCTGTCCTTGGTCCATGTTTTTAAGTTTTTTATTGCAGGTTCTTTGCTTACTTGTGAGACAGAGGCTCTTGGTTTTCCATGAACACTGGAGAACTGGTGGCTTAGGCTGTTTGGAAATGGCAGCTGGCCCCATCTCCCTGACTGCTCCAGCCTGGAGAGCCCTGGTGTGGGCTGCCAGCATTACTGGATGTGGCTATAAAGATGTTGCAGAGAGTAGGACTGGGACAAGTCTGCTGGTGGGTTGTGATGGAGCACAGTTCTATAGTGTGTTTGATGGGAAGAAGGAAACCAGTGGAGATGAGAAATAAAAGAAACACAAAATCCACTCTTATGATTGCAGAAATGGAGGTGTTGGCATATTTGACTTGTCTGTAACACACCATGTGCTGAAACTAAGCACAGCACTTCTCAGCCTGGAAAAAATTGTTTTACTGGCTGTAAAAAGAATCAGTATGGCAGCACTATGTTTTTTTAAAGCACATCCAGCACATGTAGCGAGAGTATTTAGAATGTTATACTTACTATATAAAATACCTTTGATTTTTTCATTTTTGGAGAAGCATGTCATGCTATTAATATATCTTAGAGCTCTACACAGATTGAAACTGTGGTTTTTTAATAAAAGTTCTGGCTACCAGAGTCCAAAGTTGCAAAAGCCCTGTTTGTACTGGTAAATGGTTTTTATCTGGAAAGTTTTGCTGAATGTATCCTGTACTACCTACTCCTGCCCTCTGTGCAACCAGAACACAGAGCCACCCCAATTGCTGCAGACTTGTCTGAAGTGGGAGAAGTCTCACCGGTGTTGATAATTCATGACAATGCTCAGGTAAAACCCAGTGTGGATTGCTGAATTTAAGAGCATTGCTGTTAAACAGACTTTATCTGCTGCCTTTTCCCCTTGAAATGATGCCAGCTTTCTTGTTGCTGGATGTAATTTAAATAATTTGCAGTCTTTCATGGGATCTTAGAGTCAGTTTTTTTCGATTGTGTAGAGGACCTGAGCTGACTCTCTAGCCCTTTCCTAAAGCCTTGGTGCTTTCTAAAGAGAAAGGAAGGTGCCTATGCTGGTGTCAGTTCCATGAGTCCTGAGTACAGACTGATGCTGGTTCTCTTGGAGCAGCAGCAGCAGCATCTTGCCTGTCTGTGCTGGCCCCTGCCAGCATAGAAGAAACTCCAGTGTCTCTCACAGATGCAAGAATCCTTTTTTTCTTTTTCCCTTGTAGCCTTAGGAATGTCTTTATGGGGCTTAAACAGAGAAGTGAACACTTGGAGATTAAGCCTCAACAGAAAAAAGTAATGGAAGGCTCTGGGTAGAAAAAGTATGGGATTTATGGACTTCCTAATGCTCTCAGGCATTTCCAGTCATGCTGCCTTCAGGACTGAAGCTATTCCCTTCATATTTATTAACACCTTCATTGTGTAACAGCAGTAGGAGAAAGATCAGCAAGCCTAGTGAGATCTCCTGGAGGAGGACACAAGTTTCATGCTCAGGACGTCTCCACACGAGGTGCAAGTGGCACTTCATGATGCACATGCCCCATACATAATTATTTAAATACTTCAGCTAGTCCAGCCTGCAGTTTCTGTAAGAACCCCACTGTTATGGCTTGCTGGTGTTTGCTCTTTTATCCCTCCAAAGTGCCAAGACTGATGTCCTCCACACCACAGATCTCTGACCTTAGTGGTTGCCCTTTAAATTGAACTGCATTTTTGAACATCTGTAGTTTTGGGGACAGATGGTGGTTGTTGATTAAGAGGGTTTCCAACACTGGTAATATATTCCTGAACTGGCACTAAGTGCTGAGGCCCTTCCTTACAACAGTGTTTAATGAGCTGGAGAGGAAGTTCAGCATTTCAGAGGCAGCACAGTGGAGAGGAGGGACTTGGCCTGCCCCCATGAGCAGGACTCAGTTCCTGCTTCAGATATCAGGCTTGATCTGTTCCAGTCTCCTCTGTACCAAATTTTTCGCTTATGTTTGTTGAAACTTAAGTTTTTCCATCACCGAGACTTGTGTGGGGGTACAAGTAGAGCAGTGCAATAACTTGGTTGCACATTGTAGTCACCAAGTGCTTTTACTGGACTTGTGTCCTGTCAGATTTCAGTGAGGTTTTCCATGCTCAGGTAATGGCAGGCAGACCTATGGATCAGGCACCAGAGGGGAACTAGCATTTTAAAGCAGTATACTTTTTTTCTCTATTTGTCGTTCAGCTGTCATCATTATCTGAGGGTGCAGTTGCTGCTGCTATGGCAGGAGCTTTGCTTTGACAAATGACAACGTGGCTGCTTTTGTTCTTGACCAAGAGGTGTAAAGGTGATGGATGTCCCTGTGCATGGTTTCCACCATGGCTGGACACAGGAGTAGAGGCAGTGAGCAGGCACAGATTCTCTGCAGCTCTGGGGTTGTGATACAGGACTGAGTCTGCCCCTCTCTTTCCCTTTTCCCTGGATTTCAGTGTAGGGGCCTCAGGTACTTCTTGATTCTTAGATAGGTGAGAAGAGCTTTTTTAACAGTTTCTGTCACAGAGATATCAGTATGAAGGAAGGTGCATCAGGGTAGGAAGTATTGCTCTTCATTACCATAAAACCCATAGTGAGTTAGAAACTGTTGGAAACTATACAGATTAAAAAAATAAAATACTAAGTTTTCAGTTCTTATTTTCTGAAAGGATCCCTTTTGGGTCGATCTTAGTGCTTGTATTGAAACATTTAAGCTATGTAGTTCATAAGAATTAACCTTTTCCAAGAAAGGGTCACCCAAAAGCTGAACTCTTCTAAAATTAGGAATACAAATCCTCCTTTTTTTCTTTCAGCGTCACAGATGCGAGAATAATTTAAAACAAAATAAAAAAGAAGGAAAATGTTGTTTACTGCCTGGTACTTTTGGTCTAGAATTGCTTAAAAACAAACCTATGTTTGGCCTAAACATACTGCCATTCCAGAAGCATTAGCTAATGGGGAGTGGTGTGATTCCATCATCTGTACCATAAAAATATTGCTGGCTTATGTCATGGAAAGCCCCACACTGCATTTGTGGGTGGCCTTGTAAAGGTGCAAGCGCACCCTGAAAGGGGTCTGGAGAGGGACTAGGAATGTGCTTTCCTGGCCTACTGCACATGCTCAGGTAGCATTTCCCATTTCCTGCCTCTTGGATTATTTGATACAACTGTGGGGTTTATTTAATTCTTGACACTTGGATCTCAGCTCAGAACTTTATCACCAGATCTTGCTGTGCCAAAATTTGCATTACACCCTCCTTAGAGCCTCTGTATTACAAGCAGCCTCTTTTGACCCAGCAGAGAAAAGCCCAACAGGAACCAGAGGCTGGAGGAGCTGGCTAGAGCACGTCCTGTGTCAGAATGGAGGTCAGGCTGGATGATAGAGTGAACCATTCAGTCCTAAAAATCTATGAATATTAATATGCATCTATTATAGTATAGAGTACAGTGAGGTCATTGATTAATGCCATTTCTGCCCTAAGCCGTTGTCCTGTAAGGGGATTCTCCAAGCCTCCTGCTTCTGCTGCTGCTCTGGGGCACCTGACTGACTAGAGGTTAATTATCTGTTGTGTGGCTATTAAAACAAAAGACTTACTGTTTCGAATTTATCACTTTTACGTTCAGCTGAATTACTGTTTCTCCTGCAAGAATGAAATGGGATCACCCATCTCAGTCTTTTCTCACAGGCAGTTCTGTAGAGTTTTGTCAACCCTGCTGTCCAAGGGCAAGTCACAGTTGATGTAGGTATTAGATTATCTTGCCTTAGAAATTCTCTTGCCTTTTTGCAATAATGTATTTTTGTCTTCTTTTCAATCCATGTCTATGTTCTTTCTACTTTCATGACCACAACTGCACAGAGCACCTCACTGAAAGCATCTGGGCACTTATGTCCAGTGCTTTTCTAGTGGTTACAGTTCATTTAGAATCCAGAAAAGTGTTCAGTTGGTTTAAATTGTTCCCTACAAAACACGTTACCTTAAATTAGACAATGCTGACTTTCATCTGCCTTCGCTGACCATTTTTGCAGGTTTGCTACATGGGTAAATAAAACCCACCCTTACATTGTTATGATTCTGATTTAGTTCCATCTTGGAGAACTGGCCTGTGCTCATCTGCTTTTCCTAACTGAGTAATAAGCTCTGGTCTCAGGTGAGAACTTCGGGATTCTACAGTGCTGGTATTTTTGCTGCGCTAAAAATGAAATAGATCAAGTTGTACTGGGAATTTCACCAAGTAGCAAACAGGGGCCCTAAGTTAGCCTTATGGAAATACTGCTCAGAGAAAATGGCTACTTGTGCATCATTGCAAAAAACTGATGTTGCTGTGCCTTTTGCAGAGGACTCAGGACTGTCAGAGGGGAACCCTTAGGCATGAGTGAGAGGGAGTTATGTCTTGGCAGCTGCAGATGACAACAAGCCTTGGCTGCTCACTGTCAAGGGAAGCTGCCAGTGATTCATCCAGGTCAAAGTGCCCAAATTTGGGGACAAACCCAAATCGATCCAGAGACTGAGATTATGCCGCAGCAACCTTGAAAACAAGTGATAGTGTGGGCATTGTTAGTTCCTATGGGTGGTGTTCACCATGTGTTGTTGGCCAGCCATTATGGTTAAGACTTCCTCAGATGGTTTTCCTGTTGTCTGCAGGAGCCTTCCAGAGCGTCCCAGGGGCCAGGCAGAGCAGCGATGTCCGAGGCCATCGCTGTGTTGTATAGGACACAACAGGAACTAATGCTGCTGGGGTTCAAACGGGAGGAGTTTCTAGGAGAGTCAAGTCTTTTGTTGTGCTTTTTGGTTTGTTTTTTTTCTTTTTTCTGCTGTCTGGTTTAAAACAGATTAGTGAAGAAAACTGACATTCACTTATTTATTTCTCTCACAAAGATTTCCATGATAGCTTTGAAGAACAGCTATACCACTAAACTAATAAATCAACCAAACAACAAAACCTCCAAAACTTTGACACCTGTTGTACTATGAATGTTCTTCAGACATGTAGCATACACTTAAACAAATTTTGTGCCAAGATTTGTTTCTAAATGTCTTGAAAGGAGAATCTTTTTCATTTTCAGTAGCCCCTGTGTTGAACACAAGAGTATTAAGAGACAACAGTAGTGGTACACTTGTACAAAGTCCATTTACTGGACGTGAAAGGTTTAAGCTATTGCTGGTTTCAAGCTAAAATGATAACTTTAGGATTAAGATAATTATTAAATGAATAGTCCAAAATATTACTCTTTAAATGTTTCTTTTTTAAAAATACATGAAGGACTTAATGAGATTCCTTGCATTAGAAATTTTTTCCCTCTAGCTCAGGAGTCTCTTATGCTGCCCAGGAGTTTTCCCTGCATAGTTTATAGATTTAGTAGTCTGATGCAGTGCTGTGAATTCAGAAACCATTCGTGTAATCTGGTGTAAATCTGAGGTTATTTTGGCTGCAGTCTGGTTAAGTGAGGAGCTGGAGGTGGGATGCCTACAGATGTGCCCATGTGCTCCGTGTGGGACAAGTTTGCAAGGGCACTGCTCGAGTGGCTCTGCAGGCTCTCCTGGTCCGGGCTGGGGCTCTCTTGTCTTCTGGAGCAGGTAAAATGTGTCTACAGTAAAGGAATACTTGATAATAGGAGGTTACCATTTGTCAGTGCCAAATATTTTCATCCCCGTGGAGCAAAGGGATGTGGGAGTACCTGGCAGCCCTGGAGCTGCAGGAACCTGAATCTGCTCATCTTTAGCTGTCCTCCTGCAGATGTATTGCAGCCCAGAGATTACAGCTGTGGCCATGACTGAGCTTTTTTGCAAAATTTAAAATAAAACTATGGTTCTTGAACTTCAAAAAGGAATAGAAGATTTCTACTTCCAGCAAACAGTGGTCAAAGGGAATTTCATCTCGCCTTTTTCTGCTCAGACAGGATTGCTCTAAGCTGTTCACAACAGATGTTTGTCTAGCATATCCTTAAAAACTTCTGTTGTGAGAGAAGAGCCCACCATTTTTTTCAGCAAGCTGTTCCAGTGTTTAACTGTCAGTATATTTATACCATGGGAGTGTGGTATAGAAGTTTACCCCAAACATCCTAACCTTAAACTCCCTTTCAGCAGCTTTGTGACTATGAATTGTTGACCATTTGCATGACAGGCAAAAAAAAACCAAACAAAAAAACATGTTCCTTTTCATCTTGCAGTTTCTTTCCAGATCCTTGAAGGCTGTTTGTCACCCTCCCTGCTGCCACTACTCCTTTTTTTGTTCCTAAGCACGATAAACTTAATCATTGTTGTCAAAAACTTTCATCATTGTTTTCACCTTGTTTTCCTTCATTCTCATCCAGCCTTTCCTGACTGCTGAGACTCTTGGTGACAGTCTCCCCTCTGGTTGTTTCACCCACGGTTCACGTGAGCTGTCTCCCACTTAGCTGGAGTTGTTGGGTGTTTTTTGTTGTGCTCATTTGCTTTCTTAAAGTAGCCAAGGTTCCCAGCAATAAGCAGAGTTTGTGACAGTTCTTAGTACTATTCCTGAAAACCATGTGTGCTTGCAGTCAATATGATGCAATTTATTGTTGGAGACACTGAATTCCACTAGAAACAGGGAAAAAACAGGAAGGTAGCAACTGACTTGATAGGAAATAATTCAGAGGATTATGCCAGTAATGCACCTTGAGCTGTTGTTCATTTCTGCGTACATACAGGTGACAGCCCATGGCTGTTACCTGTCTGGAGTTGTTACTGCACTCCTGCTCCCTCCTCCACAGAGCTGCAGGAGGGCCAGTGGGCCCGTGCTGGCTGCTCCCCATCTCTCCCACCTGCAGAGCCTGCTGCCTTGCTGCTCTTCAGCTAATGGATGTTAGTTGCTGTATTTAGCTGCATCCTGTGGGCAGCCTTTCTCTAGTGACTGACCTTACAACAAGATGGAATCACTTGTCATGTTGGATATTTCCACAGTGCAGGGGTTGAATTGCAGTGGCTATTGGTAGGAACAGGCTCCCTCATTTCCCAGACTTTCCAGTGAAGCTATTATGCTGCTTCTACAGTTAATATTTTTCTTTGGAGAGGGCATATTTCTTGACAGTTGCTCTTTCCTTCTCCAGGAGGATGCAGCAGGTGAGAAAGGCTCTTTTTTATGCCATGTCCTGGGTGTTTAAGTACTAGAATAAAAGGCTTTGCCCAGCCTGAACACATTTGTCAGCTCCCTCTCCAGCCAGCTGTTTCTCAGTCTGAGCTCCCAGACTGAGCTTCAAAGACGTTAAGCCTTAGCTGCTCTGCTAGTCTTAGTAACATTTCTCTCCACCTGAAAGATTTAATAACCTCTTCACTTGCACCACACAAAGCGGGTTGTCTTAAGGATCCAGACAAGCAAGGCACATACATCCTCCTCCAGCATGTAGGTTATTACCCAGAGATTGCAGATGGGCACTTCTGCTGTCTCTGCAGAACCCCTTCCATGTTCCAAGGAGCAAGGAGCTAGCTGTTATGAAAGGATAGCAAACAGCTTTGTCTGTCCACCCTGATGGATGCTAATTAAGGAGGACCCTTCCACAAATGATAGACTTCACTAATTCTGCTTCTTGTTACCATTGGAGGATCCCAGAACTGCCAGGAAAAAATCAGAGTTGTGGGAACAGGTGGTGGTTACACGTTGGCAGTTTCTCTTGTCAGTGCAGTCTGATAGTTTTCTGCTGACTTGTACACAAACCTTCATAAAGATCCCGTTGTACTGCACTGTGTGTGACACAAAGTGCTAAACTTTCCCCCTTTGCCATGCAAAGCAAAGTGGCTTTATCAAGTTGAAAAGTAGTAATAGCTCAGCTTCTCCAGGGAAGAATTCAGAGCCCTAACCATTAAATGCACTTTTCTTCAAAGGCGGGGAGAAAAAAAAGACGGAAGGATGCTCTCGTTTTGTTGGTGCTGTTAGAATACCCACATCAGTGCCTCCTCCAAATGTTTCTCTAGAATCTCCCCCACACTGGGGTTGTCAGGCCACCAACACTGTTACTTGACAAATTGGCAAGAACATCACATGCCTTCTATGTAAAGAGTGAGAAGCCAGTAACTGCTTGTCATTGCTCACCTGCTTTGTTGAGTGATACTAAGAGATCTGATGTTAAAAAATGTGGTGTTGAAAGTTCACTCCTTGGTGTCCATGAATTAGCTTTTGAATTTATGTGTAAATGGGAATTAGAAATGTCTGTAAGAGCTGGATACAATGGGAAATGAAAGAGCACTTGAGAAATCAAGAAGAAAGATCCGTTTCTATGAAAAACATATACAATATATTTGCTACTGCAATTAGTTCTTGTGATGGTGCCAGCATCTAAATAGTTTAGTTTCTCATGGGTAAATTAAAGTAATTCTCATGTTAGAGGAAAAAGACTGTCTGCTGTGTTTGCTGCTGGCAGCAGAACCTGGTCTTTCCCTACTTCCATGATCACATTCAGGAGGCTACGGACTTGCTAATGGCAGTTTCCTGAAAATGGAGGCTTGGCAACACTGGCCTCTGTGTGCTGCTGCTCTTACTGACCACATGGCTACTGATAGTCTATGAACAGTCAAAATAAATAAAAATACACTGATGCAAAGAGTTAATGGAATCGCCAGTCCAGGATAGTGGTCTCCTGCTTTCATTTTTTCATGTCAGAACTAATAAAGTTTGTTGCAGTCATCATTCACTTTTGATTAACTGATACAGCCTTCTTTTGAGCATTTTATATCTCAGTTGTCAACCTCTCTTTTTGCAGTGACAAAGGGCTGGTTTAGTATAGCCAAAAAAGGCAAAATCTATTGTTTGTGACTCTAAAATGCTCAGTTCCTTGATTACTTAGTGGAAGTTGCAACTGGGATTCATTTGGTGTGTAGACTTAACATAATAACTTTATGTAAATGGAGGTGATGTGTTGGAACAGAAATGGGAAGTGTCTTTCAAAGTGTTTTGATGTTAGTAGTGTGTGTAGCAGTCCTGTGTAGTGGGAGCCCCATTGAACCACTTTTCCTTTAGAGTGCCAGCATACAGGGTTTCTGAAATGGGAACAATTGTAACTCCCACATTTTGTGATGCACTGCATGAGCATCGGGAGGTGCAGCAGAATTGTTTGTCTCACAACCAGCAGAGCGGGGAAAGTAAATAGTAGAAATCTGATTAAAAAATAAATAGAAGATGTGTTGTCTAGCCAAAGGTGTGAGGAATATGACAAGCACCAGGGAATAACACTCTTCAGGGGTACGTGGGAATAACACTGTTCAGGGGCTTGCCATTCCCTGAGCTAGGGTTGCAAGATGTGAAAACATTGGAAATAATTGTAAGTGAAGTTTATTTGGAAGGGATATGGCTGCTAGTCAAGTAATATTTCTGTGTAAGGGAGATAAATTTGCAGGTTGATAGCCTGCACAGTTCATATGGTCTTGGAGGTATTGTAAGAAGTCATCTTTCATTAGCAATGGTCATACTTTATGCTTACAGCAGAGAGCTTGTAGATGATTCTGAACACACTCAAACACAGGAGAGGTGGACTGACTCCTAAATGTAGCCCTTCCTGCTTAAAGCAGGTAGCAAAAAATTCTATCTTCTGGTGAGGCAAGGAGTGCAGCACCATGGACTGGTGTCTGGGCATGCAGTTCACTGGTACTGAGCTGGCAAGGGGGCTCTGGAGCACCAGATGTACCAGGAGAGGTGGGAGATGAGTTTGTTTGGCTGTATGATGAGGTGGATGGAAGCGGGACCTCACTGCTCTCTTCAGCTGCCTGATGAGAGGGGGTAGAGCAGAGGATATAGAGCAGGAGTAGTCAGGCTCTTCTGGCAGGTTTGTGGTGGTATGGTGGGAGCCAACAGAGACATAAGCTCCAACATGGGAAATAGCGATAAGCTGTAATAATGATGGGGTTTTTTTAAATTTTCCTGCCATGAAGATGGCCAAGCATCATATCAGAGCCCCAGGGATGTTTTGGAATGTCCACCCTTGAAAATAGTCCAAGTTTGACTGAATGGGGCCCCAGGAAACTTGATCCAGCTTCAGAGTTGAACCCAGCTTTGAAGTTGGCATTGCTTTAAGTGGGTGTTTGGAAAGGATGACCTCCAAAAGTCCCTTCCAGCCTAAATTGTTGTATGAATCATAAGCTCTTGACATGCTAAAAACTGTGGCAGGGTGTGTATACGTAATGTATACGATGAAATAAATTCCACGTCCATTTTGTTTAATTTCTTTTGTTATTTGATCCACTGCATTTGATTGTGCTCCAATTTTTCTTTTATCTTTGAGACATACGGATGGAGTAGAGCTCAGTGTTTGTTGAAGCCAGTCCCTGCTGCTGCAACATGCATCCAACCATGTCGAGGAATCCAATTAATAAGTCTATTGATGTGGTGATTAGCCATGTTTGAAAATAGTGGGTTTGTTTATTTAAACATGGGCTCTGATGGATGCATGCCGTCAGAGTGTCTGCCATCTTTAGTCATCCAGTTGCTCAATAGCTGTCATAATAGATAAGTTTAGCAGAGATGAGGTGGAGAGACATAGAAGATTGTATTGAAGTTCACCATTAATAATGGAAATAAGCTTTTCCTCTTAGAGGGCAGAGCAGACTGGAGGAGGTTGCTTAACAAGGTGGTCTATTCTCATTCCTCAGAACTTCTCAAGGTTCAGCTGGACATCACCATTGCTCAAATGATCTAGTGTTGGTGAGGGTTCCACTCCAAGCAAGAAGTTATACTGGAGGCCTCTTGAGGTCCCTTCTCAGCTAAGGTTTTATGATTGAATGGAGGCTTTTCCTTAGAAAATTGATGAAAATTGTTTGCATTTTCCTCCCTTTCTCACCTCTATTGTTGCAGAAGTGGTTCCAGGCTCCATGAAGACAGTTATATCTGATCCAGCTCTTATTTGTGCTGCCTATTTTTCCACCCTTTATAGGCGCACCAGTCAGAAGACATCTGAAAACACAATTTTCTCAAGTAACTAGGACAGGAATATTTTAGGAAGCTGTCACTTGCTTAGGTTAGAGGAAGTACACTGAAGTTTGTTTCAACATCTGCTCTGTTTTGCAGCCTGGCCTATAGCACTGGAAATCAAGGTTCAAGTGTGTCACTTTTGGCAAGCAGAACACATTCTGGATGCTTGGTACTGGATGGGAAGAGCAGAGCTGCTCTTGGAGCAGTGAATGTCTTGCCCTTTGAGGAAGCAGTTATCTCAGCTGCATGGTCTTGGCTGTCACCAAGGGTTAATGTAAGATGATAGAAACAGAACCACTTGCCTCCTCTTAAATTCCTTGCATTAAAAAACTTGAAAATCCAACTGCAAGCATCTAGTAGTTACTTAGTATATACTGGCTAAGATGCTAACAAGGTAATTTTCTATGAATTTATACAGAAAGTTAGTAGAAGGAAAGAGAAAAGCAAATTCTAGGAAGCATGGGTCACACTACTGCTTTGCTATGGCTTCCTCCAGATAATGGCCCTTTTAAAACTCCTAACACAGGGTTTTCCTTGTTTCTTTTGTAAATGGAATGGTCTTCTCAATGTTAAAAAAAGCAACAAACCAAAAAAGTTTTGCAGTACTCTGAGTAATTTAGCTACATTCAGTCTCTTTAAATCATGCCAAAATGGCAACAAACCTGGATTTTGAAGAAACTTCAGGATTCTGAAAGAGGAATTACAGAGCAGATGTCCCAAACAGTTGAGATCTGATTCCTCAATCAAATGATAGCAAAGAATTGGAAGAGAGAAGGGGCATAAAAAGAATAGGCATTTCTCCTTAATCTTGCCTGTCAAATCCTAAATTCAGGTTTCTCCTTCCTGTGCAATTACAAACTCACACTCGGGCAGCAGTGAAGCAGTGATGAAGCTGTTTCTGTCCTCCTTCCTTTCTGTAGCACATTTGACAATGTGTGACAGTCCTGCATTCAATTTAAGCTGTTTTAATTTTAGCAGTCAGCGTTCTGACTGATCTGTTCAAGAATCATTATTCCAAGAAGGAAAAAAAGACGCCAAATCTCTGCATCCAGGAAAGGAGCTCAGAGTCAGAAAGCACCTACTGAGTTTTTCTGGAGTTCCTAGGTCTGTGTTAAAGAACTGCTGTCCTTCTGCCCTGGTTATCCTAACCAGTGAGCTGTTCTGCCATCCAGAAGGGATTCCACGAAGGGTGAGCTTGGTTGCAAGCCAGCCCATCAGTGCCTAATGGCATTATGTGCAGTGTGGATATACTCAAGAAACCACTCTGCATGAATTACATACATGGGTGCCTGTTAATACAGTAAGGACAGCACTAATATTGCTCTGTGTAATTTATTTAGTGAAGTTCAGTTCTTCATAGGTGAAGCACCAAACTAGCAAAACAAAAGTGGCTGTAATATTAATAACAATCACAGCAGTCTGAAAGATAAATCTCTGTCTGCTGCAGTGTCACTGTTGAATTTCTAGTGCTTTCAGTGGGGCTTTTTAATACTTGGAATTTAAAACACCGGCCTCCAAATGTGATTTGGTGCAACTCAGTGAAACACTTAATAGCTTTTAAGATGCCTGGAATAGGAGACTGTCTTTCTTCAGGGTGGTGGACTGGTGTGTCACTTCTCCCTGGGATGTGGCAGTGTGATGGCTTCACAGTGCCAAGACAGTCGGAAATTTTAAATTACTGTGTGATTAATTTCCATACTGTCATCATCTTTTCTCAAACCTTTAATTCATATGCCAGCTTTATCACCAGTAATAGTGGTAAAACGCTTGGCTGAAGGAAATGTGCCTCTCAGATTATGACTGGTGCTGTTGGGTGATTTCAGCACTTTGCAAATCGTGTTGTCAGCCTTGGTTTTATGGTCTAAGCACAGGGAATGTGGGCAGCTGCTCTTGTGCTGGTGGGCTTGTTTTCCCAGATTACAGTTTGTCTGTTTTTTTACCTTTATCTCACATTTAATTATCTGAGATTATAACAATAATGAATTACATGTTCTGTATGACTCAACAGCATAGTTTCAAATTTGCACAATAAACATACCTTTGAGACTGCTAGCAAGTCATAAATAAACTTTTTGTTCCATAACCATGGTTAAAATGGAGATCTGGACATGTACTTGACTGTCAAAGTGAAAGGATAGGTTTCTAAGTAGTCTTATTAACAAACACTTCTTGCACACGATCAACAGAACTGCAAGCTTTCTTGAAACTTGGAAATGGTATTTCATGAGGACATGGTAAATGTGGTCTTATAAATTAAACTAAGACTGAATGGGTTCTTGGTTCAGTTTAAGTTATATAGAACAATTAACAAAAGCCATATCCAGCTGCAAAAGTTAATTAAAAAAAAGAGGGAGTGAGGAAAGAAGGTGGTGGTAAGATGATGAATGGTAATCTTTAGATGCCCAAGCCCAAATGCATGTTTTTAATAAGATGATGGTGATTAAGCATTATGGATTCTATCAGAAGAGAGTATGAAGCAAATTCAAAGAATTCCGCAAGAATCAACACACAATATCTTTTTCTCTTATGTTTTTGTTGTTTGGTTCTGTGGAGTCTCAGGGGTTATGTAAGACATAACCATTTTACTGTTTTAGGGAGGGTGTAGAAATGGATCTGAGTTACATTTTGGAGGAAGGAGAGAAAAGGCACAGAGATGGAACATAATCCTTTTCAGCTAAAGGATTGTGTTTAGTACGCAAACAAGTGAGTATATGTGACAACAAATGACTTTAAAACCCCGTCTCTTTTCCCACAATGTCCCCATAATTTTGGAACAGTTTTCCAGTGAGAAGTGTGGCTGAAACTCAGACTGTTTTAAGCTGGTGCACGATCCCTTTACAGAAGAAGTTGTGCAGTGCAGCCCTGGTGAGGCCATGGGACAGGACTGTACTTGAGAGAGCCTCTTCCAGCCCTCCATGCCTGCACATTTTGGCTGTCCCATGTCACGCTTGCTCTGACAAGCTTCAGTGCTCAGTTGCTGCTGCTTAATGTTTGTGTTTCAAATTCCACTTTGATAACAGTGACAGGCAACAACCCGTTTGATACCCTGTTGGTGTAACTAATTCCAGCTCAGCAAATGGGGAGCCCCCCTTTGATAAACATTTATTCTTGGAGAACACAAGCAGAGTTGGCAGGCACCTACCTTCGAGTCAGACTTTAAAACACAACATGAAAATCAACGATTGGTGATAGACAGGGGATTATTCCTGCATGGGTAATTCTTAAGCAAGATCCATTTGCCTTTATAAAGGTATGCTATCCTCACTGTTAATAGACCTGAGCGACTAATAAAATTCACCTGAGGCAGGCATAATTGGACAGGCTCTTTTGTCTCATCCTGTTCTTTCTAGGCTGCATTATGGTTTAGCAGTGCGCTGACTTGCAGTAGGTAAGAAAGGCTGACATTATTTCAAGCCTCAGGTTCACAAGATTTGTGTTTTACTGTGGTGTATGTCCATCACAAAACATACTGGGATGTCATATTCTCAAGGTGAAACAGTGCCTTCTTTCTCATGTATATAAAGCCTGAGAGGTGCAGTTAACTTGTTCTGAGGTAACTTGTCATCCTCTTTGCTGGTCTGGATTATAGTTCAGCAAATTGAGAGTGAACCCAGGAACCTTGGGACTCAGTCAGCAAAGCAGGGATGGATGAGGGAGACTTGGATACAGCACTCTAGGAGACAAATTTGTTTTCCAAATATATCCTCTGTAGTCTCCACTTAAAAGAGATTAAAAAAAAGAGAGACTTAAAAAAAGAAGAGTTTAAAAACTATCTGAACCTTGCGGGTTTGAATTCTATGTGTGTGTCCCTTAAGCTTGTAGCATGTGATAGTTTTGTCCAGCAGTGGCAATGAAATTAAGCGGTGCATGTTGTAGTGAGGGGAATCCTTACAACAAGTCTAAGACAGCGATGGACTTGGAAGGAAAGATGAAGCGATATTTCTTTAGATGTTCAGAGATGATTTATTCCTCCAGCTGCATGTCTGGAGTTCCCAGGCAGACCCAGTCATGGGACCCTGCTCTCTTCCTGGGCCTGGGCACACAAACCAATCAATCAGGAACAGGTATGGGGCACACGTGACATGGGGACAGGGACAGACCCCTACCCTGCAGGGTCCCTCCCCCAGGGATTTTAGGGGAGAGGCACCTCCACAGGTGCAGGCAAATAACACTTATGGCAAATACAAATATGGCAAATCTCTGTAAGCAGCTTATTGTTTTCTGCTCTCATGGCATGTGCAACCTTCCATGTATTTGTGTGTCTCAGGTTTGGGGATGAACATCTTTCCAGGCTGCAAAAGTCAGTGTGAGAGCTGATATTCCCAGTTCTGGGTTCTCCCCAGTGGATTTACCCTGGTGAATGTATGGCAAGGAGTCAGTCCCTCTCAGTGCCTGGCAGCCTTCTGTGATCATGTGAATGATGCATGAAACTGGGACTTACTGACATGAGGAGAAATGTGGAAGAAGATGCTGGAGGTCTGGGTTGAGGGATGCAATACTATCTGTGAGTAGGTTATGGCTAAAAATATAAAAATGAGTTACAGTGCACTAGAGAATACAAACCAAAAAATGACAGGAGCTACCGGGATGCTCTTCATTTTTCATAGACATTCCCAGTCTTTCTACTGAGCTCCTGCTTGGTAAACATTACTCTTCAGGCACTCTGCCAGCTGACGTGGCTCATGGCTCCGAGTGCAATCAGAAGCAGTAAGGTTGTCTCAGGGAAGGCAGCTGCTGAAGGGTACCCAGCCTGAAAAGTCATGTCAGGAGTGCCAGTTTCTCTGGGTTTAGTCAATATGCTGTTACTTCTTGCCACCACTTTGTTGGGTTTTGGTCTGCTAATGTCCCAAGAGTTGGTACTGCAGGAGCTGGTGTCACAGTGAGTTCTGTGACTCGCAGTAGGACTCCATGGTGAACAAGGAATTTGTACTCTTAAACAAGTGTAGATTATACTTGTGGTGTTTTTAACTAGGGCAGTTTGTTTCTGGGTAGCAGGCAGTGTTCTGGCTCGGTGAGGTTAAAGTACACTGTCTCATATACCCTCTCCTTGATGGAATATATGTGCTGCCTTGCCAACATACCTACTGCAGTGGTGATGTTAACTGGTTTTCCCTTTTCCCAGAGATACAGATACTGTCAGAGGTGCTGAAAAAGAGATAATTCATGACATAGATTTTTCTCCTTTAGACAGATCAGTCCCTGCCGAGCCGTGGAGCCTGTGGCATAACTGGCTTCCCCAGCAGCCCTCCTGCCACCCACTGGGGTGGCTCCCCAGCCCCACAGGTCCTGTGTGCACCCTTTCCTCTGCAGTGCACCCTCCAACCTGTACACACATCCCTGGCCAGCTCTGGAAGTTGAAACTCAGCACCTTGTGGTCCCACTACATGATCTGCTAGGCTTCAGGATAAACCTGGTGGCCACAGCAACTTTTTGCAGCGTGGCAAATGGTAACCTCTCCACGTGAACCTTGGTTTTCTGCATTTCTTGCAACTCTGTGCATAATTGGGTGAAGTCAAGTAAAAGTTTGGAGCAAGTGGAAGACCTCAGAAGAAATAAAATCTGAAACCATGCCTGGTAGCAGGAGATTTAAGGAACTCAGTTTAGAAGGAGAGGCTAAGCTGTCTACACAGAGAAAAGTTATTAAAGTGAAAAGAGATTTTCATTTTATCTGTTAAATTCATACCACAGCAAGGAATGGATACTAGTAAAATTATATCAAGAATGCAACATACGTGAAGGTGATTAATTTTGGTACTTTTCTAGAACTCAGCCTTTTCTGAACCACAGATCCCTGGGTGGTGGAGGAGACTGGGCAGCTGCTGGGATGAAGCGCCTGCCCTGTGCTCTGTGCACAGGGCAGAGCTGGGTCATGGCAGCTGAAAAACTCTAAATCTTTGACATGTGTCACTGGTTCTTTTTACTGTGGGGTTTGGACATCCATCATGTTACATGAAATCGAGGGTTTTCCATTTACATATAGAGCCATTTTTGGAGAGAACTCAGGAGTGGTTCCTGGACAGGACACAGAGGCTTCTGGAGTTTTCCTGGCTCTATCACATCTCAGCCTCCAGGCACTGCGCAGCATGGCTGTGACACTCTATGTAGTTCTTGTCTTTCTGATGTGGAGGGTTGGAATTGCTCCCTGTCATCACAGTCTGGCTGCCAGGTGGAGGTTGTAGCCCTGACATCAAAACTCTGCTCAAAGGGCTTTTGAGTTGTGTGAGGCTCTGTGCCTTCATTTAGCCATTGCAAAAGTACATCATTACTGGGTAAAAAATGCTCAGTAGTGTCTCCCAGAATTGTTCAAACCTTCATTTTTGAACCTTTATCCAAGCTTCCAAGGAGTCTGACTTGGAGGAAGCCTTTTAATGGGGAAATAGACCTGTTTTTCGGAGAATTTCGAGTCAAAATTGTTGAGACCCTGAGATTAACTTAGTTGGTCAGAGCATGGGGCTGGTAACACCAGGGTTGTGGGTTTACTACCTGTTCGGGCCATTCACTTAGGAGTTGGACTTGATGGTACTTGTGGGTCCCTTTCAACTCAGAACATTCTGTGATCTACTTTTTTCTCTTTCCCCTAATTGGGAGTATTTTGCTCGGATGTCTAGGTCCTTGCTCTGGTAAACATTTAAATGTGGAAATTGTATTTCTTGGTTTTCTGAAGACTGTACTACAGCTGCTGCACGATAAAACGGTTGACACAAATAGAAAAAAAATAAAATTACTGTATTACAGAACTGCCAGCATACACTCACTATCATTAAGCAGAAAGTCTCCCTCTTTACCAGGTAGAGGCAGGAATTTGGTTCATTTCTATAGGAGGAGGACAGAGCAACATACAGTGGCATTAAAATGAAATGCAAGTCCCTTCCTGAGAGCCCAGAATGCCTTTGCTTTAGTGACAAATATTCTGAAGAGATCTCTTATTCTGGTACCCAGTTCTGTTAAAATCATTCTACTATGGTATCTGTTTACAAAATAAGGTTTGCGCTCGCTTTTAATTCTTAAAAGCAGAGGAAAAACCTGAACTTGGCAAAGCCTTTTGAACTGCTGAATCAAGAACTAGCTGCTTGCAAAAAAGGATTAAAACCTTTTAATCCTTTTGTGTAAAAAAAGAAATGGTGTTTAATGTGGTAGGCATGCTGGCAAAATTAATTTTCATGTTTTTTCAAGCACAAGATTTCAGTTTTGTCTGTTTCCTGGTTCTGCATATCTTAGCAGGTTCTTTACACTATGCTTTATTAACTTTGAAGTTTTGAAGAAATTTACAAATAACAAAATGCAGATTTGGAAGGAAAAGTAAGTTGCTAGGAGCAGGCATAGCTGTTCTGTGCTGCATCGGGCAGTGTGGTGATGACTTGATTTCAGAGCCCCATAGATGGGGGTTTTATTCTCCCCTCCCTTTATGTATTGTGTGCTAAAGAGAGGCAGCCTGAATTCAGGTACTGAATTTTGTGTATGATTAAATGAATGTTCTATATGTGTGCATTTGAAAGCCCTTAAGTGAATGTTGTGTAAATTGTGATAATTGAAGACCGTCTCCCTGCAATCCTTTCTCAAGCTGAATAAGGTCTAAGGCCAAAGGCCCAAATGCTTAATTGTATTAAACACAGAGGCTGAAAAATTTATTAACTCAGAAAGTGTGTATTACCAAGTTAATTGGAAGTGCCTTTAAGCTATTACCAGGTGGAAATTTGACTTCAGGTTTCAGTTTTAAATTAAAGCAGAAAACCATTCTGTGAGGCTGCTGGAAGGTCTGCAGTCAGAGCAGCACTTCTCTGCTCTCCTTTGTTTTTCTACTCTGTGTTACACTTAGTATAAATGCTGGAAGTTAAAGCTGAACCCATATATAACTCTGGCTTTTCCCCAAAATACGTAACAGGCTGCACACACAAGCTGTGAGTGCTCTAGGGAAACGTAAAAGCAGAGGATGGGAAATGAAGACAACCTCAGGTTCTAGAACATTGTTTTACTGGGCTGTTTTTCTGCTTTGGTTTTAATCACTATTCTTCAGTTGTATGCAGGACTGCTTTATGCTTCTTGGAATTTTTTTTTGTTACGTATTATTGCAGGCACTGGAAGCACGTAAGAATGATGTCATAGCAGAGGGATTGATTTATTCCCCCCCACCCCCTTCCCATGGATGAGAGTCAGTCACAGCCCAGGGATTAGCCAGAGATAGGGATTTTCCTACTGAAGTGTGAAGCAGCTCACACTGATAGCCAGCCAGGCACTTTGAGAAAGACATTGCAATTACAACAGCCTGGAAAAATAATGGAGAAAATTTGCCACCCTGTGTGCAAAATCTGTAGGCCCCCTGCAGATGTGATATGGAGAAAAACCACCTCCCCACTGCGTTAAGGTCTAAGTTGTCTGCATAAAACTCCACAAATAAATCAGCACCCAGAATGTGCCTTGCACAGCATCCTTGTGTGATGGCTGCCTGAGAATTCTGGTTCAGTATCGTCAGTTAATTTTAGGCGTTTAAACTTTGTCAACAATTTCCATGATTCATAAAGAGACAGAATTAGAAATGTACTCAAGTGCAATACTATGATGCAGGCTGTTGCTGTAGTTTATTAATATCCAGTAATCATGGCCTTAACACTTGAGTGAGCTAATGGCTTTTAACCCTTATTGCTGTGGAATAAGCAGGTTTATCCAAACATCAGCATTTAACAGGGAAGGCTGAGTTTCTGAGTTGGTGAAGGGTTGATTTATGTGTAACTGTCCAGACATGGAACTAGAAGTACACAGGAGGTTTTAAGATGTTTGTTCAAGAGAAATTTAAAAATACTTGATTTTGACTTAAACTCATGTGTATAAATCCTGGGTGGGCAAAAGGGAAAAGAGGGCTTGAAAATGCCTGTCTGGATGTGGATGTTCCTACTGTGTGTAGGAGAGATTCCTCAGCCCTGTGAAAGGCTTAGCCTTTAGACTGGGATTATGCTCAGGAAAAAGCCTGTTTGCCAAGATGGTGAAGGAGCAGGAATTGAAGATGGTAAGAATTTCTGAGCTTAAGTCATTACAAATGCTGATGAATGTGTAGGTTTAACCTAACCTAACATGTACCTTTGCATTCTCCTTTAGTTAAGCTTGCTCTGGATAAACAAAGCACAGTGGGTCTTGCCTGCTGAAATGACTGCCTTGAATCTTAGTTCAGTGGGTTTCCTGCTGGTATTCAGGGAGAAGCACAGCTTCTGCTGGATGACTGCTTTTGTTATTTTTGTAATGTAATTTTTTTACTGAAAGTTACAGAGGTCATTGAACATGTTAAAAGATCTACTTCTTGGAATTTTGGATATGAATCATTCACTTTATTTGATTTCATTTTGTACAAACTCAGAAGTTATCTCTGAGTAACTACATGGAAGTCAGGAGAAGAAGGTGAGGAGAAATGCAACTTGCTCTGAGATAATGTTTGTAGATTTGATTATCATGGACATTCACACTTGAAGCTGGAAAACTCAACCACTAAAATTGGATTGAAATAGCAGAATCATTTGTCCTCGCTGTTGGGAATCTCTTAAACATTAAAATGTAATAAAATAAGATGATAAAAGAAAAGAGAGATATGCAGGTAACATGAGGTAACCTGTAATTCAGATTGATCTGAGGAATATGTTGAATTCAGACTGCTATTTTCTGTGATTGGGGTGCAGTTAAGTGATTTTTTTTAAGTGGGTGAGGGAAAGGGTTATGATCCATGCCCTGGATAAAAAGAAAATTGTGTAAGTATCTAAGCATGCAACACCCTACTGTATACATTTGCATTTATTTAATAAGTACTTTGCACCAAACAATAAAGGACAAAAGTTTCATTTACAAAGTGCTGTCATCTTAGTGAAATAAAACCAAAATAGGAGAAATAAGGAATGAATTAGCAGTGTGCTGAGACCCACAGAGTAAGCTGTTGTCAAAGAAATGTTATTACAAGGCTAAAACAGGCTCTTCCTACGTATAAATTATCCAAGAATAAAAAGTGCAAGTTTGAAAAATTGTATTTTGCCGAACAGCATTCGTAATAATCACAAAGGGGCAGGAACTACATTTAAACAATGGTGGGTACATTGAAAGGAAAGCTTAAGGATACTAAACATAAGGATAGCTGGAGAGCCCACTGACTTGTCTCCTGCCCTGCAGTGGATGCTTAGAAGAATCATTGATAAGCTTTCACCAGAGTATCTTTCCAGTAGGCATCCCATCCACGCACAGGTATCACTCATCCAGGATCATAAAGGAAACCAAGAGAAATACTTTTGCTGTATATAAAAGCATGGGCCACCTCTGTCTTCTAGATCACTTTATTTCCACTTCAAAGTCAGTCATGAACATGAGAAGGTCTTTGTCATTGTTGGTTTCTTCCCAGTGTTATAACTGAGCCACATCATCATTTTTTGCATATTCATCCTGACAGCAGCCATGTGAGAACAGCAGGTAAGTTGTACAGTGGAAGGTGAGGCACAGTTGTGCCTTTCTATATGTGACAGGGAAGGTTAAAGGCAGAGATTTAAACCTGAATTTCACAATTTCCGGGCTCAGGAACTGATTTCATTGTGATCTGTTCATTCTGGTGTCAGTAATTTCTTAGTATTCATTTAACCCAGGCACCAAAATAAGATTGCCCATGCCTATTGTATGTCCTTATCCAGTTCATCTTATAGTGCAACTGTGATTTTTTTCTTCACAGAGGAGTTTACTTCCAATCCTAATTTAACTCAAGTCGTAAAAGCTTTTGGATAAAAATATAAGCTTCCCTCTCCTACAACACAAGTCTTATTTTTGGCTGCCCATCTATTTAGAGTAGTGAGAACTTGCTCCATGAGGACAGAGATATTTTTCTTTAAAATCTCTCACAGCAGGTGAGTGTTCATGGAACACTTAATTGCAGATGTGTTCTGTAATTTGTTTTTCCTCAAACCTGTGTGCAAGCCTTTGGAAAATGGCATCCACAAAAACAGAAGGAGCATTATGTTGCCAGTCCTTGAATTAAATTTTTTGGTTGAGGAATATTGATATGGGTGCTAAATACTGAAAATACATCAGGATTCCATTTAATTTTCCCATTTTTTAAAAGAAAATGATGGGTCTTTGAAATAAAACAAGTTAACATTTGTGTGCATTATGTATATTTATACTGGCATATATTATGTTTCAGCCACTTGAAATTTTTGGCTCTTACAGAATTACAAGGAATCGTATTTTATGTGACAGTTATGTGCTTAATGTGTATCAAAACTCAAGGATCTGTGTTAAATATCCAGGACCCAGCATTGTTTTTCAAGGATCTGGCTAGTGTTCAAGTCAGGTAACACAGGTCGTATGTTACTCCTCAAAGACCACGGTTCACATAAAAGACACCTTGCCAAGTTAGAGGCAGCTTTGTCCTCAGCCTTGAAGGAAATTTGGCAAGAGGTACTTTTCTTTCTGGGAAAGTCCTTTGGGTTCACTAAGAAGTTGCACAGCCTAAAACAATGCATGTGATGAAGTGACTCTGAACTTCTCAGGTAAAGGAAGGAAAACCTGGAAAAGGGAATGGAAATCTTATTTTTCTGCTACAGATGTTGGGTAGAGCAAATTTTAAAATAGGTGCTGAGATGGTTTTCCAGTACATAAGAATTGTTTCACAACAAATTTTCTAGAATAGCAGGGAGCAACAATGATTTTATAGGCAACATATAAGTGAGAAAGGCATCTTCGTGGCTGGCAGTGCCTGGTTTTGAGCTGCCCTGTAGGAAAGGGGTCAGTGGCTCTCCAGGAAACCTGAGGTTCTGTCTTTGAGGGTTTCAGGTCCCCCTCCCAGACCCATCTCGCTTGCTTGTGCAAGAAGGGCAGATAACAGCTTTGTTGATTAGAGCATACTTGACTGTCTCTGGCTTTCTTTACTTGTTCTTGTGGACCTTTTAAAATAAATTCAAAGGAGCTTTTCTTTTGAACATGTCACACATCCAGCTCGGGACACTGCATGAGTTTGCTGCTGTTTTTCCAGGGTAGTTAAGTAGAGCGGTGTGTGCCTAAATCTCTGGTACCATCTCTTCCACGCTATGAGGCCCTCCTTGGGATTTACTTTATAGGATTATCCACAAGTCTGTGCTTGCTCGGCAAGTGGCTTTTTCAACACTACCAAATGTGAAAGGGAAGTCCTTTTCTTCTGAAATGTTTTTTTGGGTTTTTTTAAATTTCTCAATGGAGAGCATGCCTGAGCAAGTTCTTATTTTTCTGCCCCCAGCCAAATAAGATGAAGCCAGTTTCTTACAACAGAAAGAAATACTCTATTTTTTGCAGTCTTGCTCCTCAGAACTGTGTTGTTCCCATAAGCTTTCTAGAATAATTTAGTTTTGAGCAGAGACCAAGCATGGAAAATTTCAGCCAAGAAGGTGAAAGTTTCCCCATTCTCCTGCCTGAAGCTTATGAGTGAATAGAAATGAGAGCAGTGACTTCTGCTCCTGGTGTAATAGGAACTTGGTTTTGAAGTGAGGAGCAAGAATTAGTTTAGAGGGTGAGGCCTGAATGTGCTCCAGGGATCTGTCACTGAGCAGAGAGGCTCGGGAGAGAAAGACTGGAGTAGTTTGGACTTACGGGAGCTGTGCCAGTCTGGAGTTGTTACTCCATGTGACGGAGTAAGAGGAGGTGGGTGCGATGGGCACCCAGCCATCCAGCACCTCTCCCTGCTGTCATCCAGGACTTGCTTGGGAGGTTCTCTCAAGCTGATACTTCAGGGATTTGTCTTTGAAATACAACAGCTTTTTTTCCTTTCCCCTCACCTCACCACCCCCTCTTATGTTTTCAACAGAAAGTCTTCAGCTTTGGTCTGCAGGTCGTTGGGGAAAGGACAGGTTTTCACTGCAGAAAAACCATTCAGTTTCTCGTATTTATTTGCAGCATGTTTGGGCAACAAACAGTTAAATTAAAATTTCATACATGCACAATCTTCTATGTACACTCTGGTCATTTTGAATTTAAGGAGAGGGAAAAGACAACATGTAGGTTACTTCTATATTTTCAGTACATCCTTATTTTTTCTGACTCTGTTTCTAGGGCCTACCCTAAGACTGCAAATACTCAAAATGGGATAAAAAAGACAGCTTGTACCATGATCTGCCCCTATCCCCAGTGTTGCCCCTTGGAGGTATCTAATGATAGTCTCACGGCTGCTTCCTCTCAGCAGTAGAGTTACAGAGATGTTGGTTGGAGGGGAGATGTGGAGGCTGTCTAGTCCACTTAACATGCATTTTTCACAGGCACTAAGAGTTTAGTGGATGCTCTGTCACACTTGTGTTAGCTCTCACTGAGATAAGTTTTGGGATTTGCTGTAACAGTTACCAATCAGTATAAAAATATGTATGTTCATGTCCTACTCTATTGTCCTGGGGCCAGGACTCAGGATTATAGGTTTGCTTAATTAGTACTTTCCTTCCATTTCAAAACTTCAGGGCATATACATGTTTAAAATGCCTTTGTAGAAATAACCTTTTGAGAATTTGGTTTATATACAGGTGTACTTCTGTGACCAGTCTTGGAGGATTTAGATGGTTTCCAGAAATCAGCGTCACTCAATTAAATGTGCAGGGGAAAAGATTCATTGCAGCAATGTAAAATCAAGGCAGCAGGTTTTTTAGGTTTTACTGCAGGTGAACATTCAGTTTCCTTTTGTTCTGGTTTTAATAGTATTGATTTTTTTTAAATGTACAGAAGTAAAGTAAGCCCTCAGTGTATGAGCTGGGGAGTAAGTATAAAGTCAGAGATCTAATTGCTTTGTATTCTTCAAGGACAAAAGGTTTTGGATTCTGCTGTATTTGCCATTTGAAAAAAAAAATTACACTATTTTACTAAGATCACAGAGTAAATAACAGAAAATCAAAAAACCAAATCAACTGCTGAAGTGCAATACAAGACATCAGCTCAGCACACTGCATAGCAAAACAGTCAATCACAATGCCATCACTAGCAGCCTGAATGGTAAATTAAAATTTCTCTGGAATAGATGAGAGGTGAATAAACAGAGATATATGTAAATACAAACTAAGTAGAAATAGACATGATTATAGATGAGTAAATATGTGGAATCAGCATCAGTTAAGCAAGCAGACTTAATAATTGCTTGCTGTTCATGTCAGGACAATGTGCTAAAGCCTTTAGACAGCAGCTGTCATGTCTTAAAAGGCATTTTCTGGGTTTTGAGCAGAGTCTTGGGGCTCTCTTCACCAAGGATGGCAAAATTCAGTACACTTTTTTGAGGAGTTTCTGTGGTGAGGCCAGGTCTGTGGTACTCCTTCAAAGAAGCTTGCTGAGGACAGAGCACATGTACCCACTGCAGCACAGGCATGGTGACCTTGGTGGATCTGCCGTCCACCAAGGCCTTTTGGAAATCAGGCTGAGCAAGCAGCGGTAGCAGAGGTCCAGGTCTGCATTGTCGTGTCTCTGCTGTGACGTCCAGATCGGTCGGGGCTGGCGTGTCCCCAGGTGGGTGCTTGGTGGCTCCCCAGCCCACAAGCACAGCCCACGTCGGGCACTGGGTGGTGCGGATTTTGAAGGGCTCTGCTGTGCTGCTGCCTCCGCAGTGGCTCACCACCAGCCCCTCTCTGCTCCATGTGGCCTCAGCTGCTGGGTGGCTCTCCAGGTGGTGACGACTGGTCTGGCCTCGTCCTTCACTCTGAAACTGGTGGGTTGTCCTCAGCCAGCTGCAGGCCTGGCTGTGGGCTGCCAGGAAATACCTGCTTCACTGTGGTGTCTTCAAGGGCTGCAGGGGAATACCTGCTCAGGCACCAGGAGCTCCTCACAGGGCTGTTTCTCACACTTTTTACCTCATTCCTCATAGCTGTGAGGTGTTTTCTTAACTTGTTACCACAGAGACACTGCCAGGGTGAGCCTGGCTATGCCATGCTGTGGGGCCATGGTGGGACTGCTGTGTCCAGCACAGGGCAGCCCTGACCTCTCCTCACAAAGGCTGTCTTGCAGCACACCCCAACACCCCTCACAGGCAGTGGTGCCACATGAGAGAAACGAGGCATCCTGGGCCTTTGGCAGTCTCCCTGGCCTGGGACATGTGCACTGGAGCAAGGTAGAGCCTGATCTCTGGGCTTTGTCAAAAGCAGGGAGGATTGAATTAGTTCACTTTGTCCAGCAGCTGTGTGTGTTGTCACACCATACCACACCACCAGGACAGGGGTCAGTGTAAGCAGTTAGTGTGGGGTAAACCAGAAGGTGGAACTGGGGTCAAGGAGGTGCCACAGTTTCAGCAAAGTCTCCAGGGGCTGCTGTTTGAGTGTTTGAGGGTAAATTCTGCTCCACAGCTGCTGAGAGAGAGGCACTGTCTTCAGTGCTCCCAAGCTCTGCCTGATCCTGCCCTGAGCCACTGCGTTCTTTGCCCTGCTTAAAAAAGAAGAAAAAGCATCTTTCTGCCAGGTTAGGAGCCCAAATCTGTTGCACAGAGGCTTTGATAATCCTGGAGAGGTTCATGTGCCAGACTGGAGGCAGGGAGGGGAGGAGAAGGCGGTGAGGAGCAGAAGCCCCTGCCCTCTTCAGTAGCTGCCACTGCCTGCCTGGCTCACCTGTAATTGCAGGTGCACCCATAGAATTTAAATCTCTCATACATTAGGAAAATGCATTTAAAGACTGTCTTCTTTTTGGGATCACTGAATTTGTATCCTTCCTGGATCAGAGCAATTCAGCCCTCAATTTGTCTAGAGTTCAAAGCACCTGAGCTGACAGATGTCATCCCCCTCTCCCTCAAGGACGCACTCATGGATGTGTCTAGAATGTGAAGGTATGGAACCACCAACAGCTCTGCTGGGGTCATTGGTTTGTTATCTGGAGGTTGAACAGGCTTCTTTTTTTACTAAGGCTCCTTTCTATGTGCCAGCAGCTGTCTCTGACCTGTTTATAGGTCAGGTTCATCTTTGAAGTGGTAGATCAGAACTGTGTTTGAAACATGGCCATAGTGTGACCTGTGTGTGGAATGACATCATGGGTGGACTCTGTTAACTCTCCCTGTGGAGAATTTTAGTGCTTTATTGGAATATGGGATCATCGGATGCTTCTCATAAGGACAAAACAGTGTTTCAAGATGCTCCTCAGATCACATAGTGCAAAATTTTCCCATACAGTGAGTACAGAAGAAGAATACAACCATTCTACCTAGATGGATAGTTCAGATGTATATCTGAATCTGTTATGTAAATCCAGAAGACACAGATGTATTTTCATGAAATTTTTAATTGATTACTTAAATATTATATGATACTTTATTTTTTTAATTTTTGCCAAGTCTTTCATGCCTGAATACCACTTTCGTTTCTTTGCTGACTTTCACTTCTAGTGATTAGTTTCTTAACAAGCATAGGCTAGCTTCTGCAGGTTTCCAGATACTTAAACTGTAGGATTTTTATGTCAGTTCACATTTAAAATGAAACTAAAGGTTGTTATTTGTATACTTAAAACTGTGTCTGTTAATTTTTATGGATGTGTTAACAGCTTTCAGTAAAACTAATGTCAAGGTATGGTACATTTCATAGGTTTGGTATGTCAGCTGTTCTGTAATTTCCAGTGCTGACCACAGTATAAACCTGCAAAAATCCATTTATTAAAAAGTACACCATAAAAATGGTTCCAAATTGTCATATACCTGAATGAATACCCAGGAGGCTGGGGGAAGCCTTCTATTGCCCTCATTTATAGGCAAGCCAGATGGACGTATTTCAGGGGAAAAAGGTACTCAAGCAGAAACTGTCCTTGTCATGTTGCAGTCTGCACTGAATTTGTGTGGCCGAGGCCATTCAACCTGGATTTGTAGTAAGAGCACCAGTTATCTTATGGTTTAGATTAACATGACACATTCCATGCTTATCTGATGTTATGTCCTCATGGGGGTGATTTGGTTATTTTTCCAGGCAAGCCAACGTTTATGAAAGCTCCTGAAGATCAGATTGGGATTTCTGGAGGAGTGGCCTCTTTTGTGTGTCAGGCAACAGGAGAGCCCAAACCTCGTATCACGTGGATGAAGAAGGGGAAGAAAGTCAGTTCTCAGCGGTTTGAGGTAATTACCAAAACAAAAAAAAAAAGCCCAAGCCCAAAAATTCAGCAGTCAATCTAATCCTCACAGGTCTTAATTGCACAATAATCATTACTGCAACCTGGGTATCTCTTTGTCACTGCAATACAGAGTGTAGAGCTCTAGTGTGAAACAAGTTTCCTTCCCTGCAGCAATGCAATCTGTAGAGCAGGTGGTGTCCTTTGAGCGTGGTGCTGGAAACACACCAGCAGGACATCCTCCTTCAGATGGGAGACTGGGGCTTACAGGGAATTGGATGGCAGATAAGAGTTGAATCTAGCAGTATTTTTTCTGGTTTCATTGTCAGAATTTATAAGGCACCTCTTTGACCTACTATCCCCAATGGAATTCGAAAGTGAGATGCCAAAACTGGAAATCTTTTTAAGTGATGGCTACTGCCATCCCTCCCACAAATGTGCTTGGAAGGGGAATGATGAAGGGTTAATTGATTTTGCTGGGAGCTAAAGCATGAGAGAAAGGCAGGGAGAAGAGCAGGTATCAGAAACGTCTTAGGAAAAGGGTCCAATTTGGTTCATATTTTAAATAGTAAATATATTCTCGCTGACTTTCTCCACCTTTTTCTCCACTTTCCTTTTTTGGTGTTGGGCTCCCTTCTCTAAAACTGCCCTTGGAAATGTGACCCTTCTACAATTCTGCTGTCTTTCCTCTAATCCCCTGTCTTTGATGTTTTTGCTTTTCTGACTGGAGCACAAGATGACTTTGTTGCCCAGAATGGATTGATTCAAGTCACCAGTTTTAATCATGATTTTGTATGTGAGCAGAAAACCTTGATTAAAGCAATCAATTTTAATCTTGTTTTACATTGTTATTTTTCCCTAGTAAAGGTTTTGTTGTGTAGCAACTATTTAAACATTCTAATTTGTAAGTAGATAGAACCTTTATAGTGAATTTGGTACTTCTTGTGGCTGACCAGAGGGCTATGCCATATTATATGCATTTATATGAGCAATTTCATACCTTTGTTCGCATCAGTTTGGATACATAGTTTGTGTCAGGAGATAGTGAATTATTTTTTAAATTTTTTTTTTTACTAGATAACTAATACTTTTACTTCATTAGTCTTAATTAGGGAAAACTTGGAATTAAGTTCAAATGGAGAAAAATCCAAATCTGATGTATGCGTGCTAAATTGTGGCACAGAAGAGGTATCCATCATTAGCAAATGAACAGCATTTTGGTCTCAGTGTCTGCCTGGCCCTTAGTAGTTGTAGCTCTGTTCCTATCACACAGTGTTTGTTCAAAGGATAGTGAGGGCAAAAGAGCCTTTCTGCTATTTCATCTCTTAGCTTTTTAGTCCTTATCACTGAAGTGAATTAATCTCTGTAGCTGACTTGTTTTAAATCTCTGAATCTCTGTAGTTGACTTGTTTTAAAATTTGGCAGTAGCCCTGTCCTTTGTAAGAATTCAGCATTTTGTCACAGTTTCATATTAATTTAAAAATTAATATTTAAAAAAAAAAATTACTATTTTAAGTATATTGTGGTGATATTCGTATTCTTCTTTCTTTACCTGACTCTGTATTAGGGGTTTCTGGAAGCTGTTTCTTCTGCTTGAAGCAGAAGGGCTCTTCCTTCCAGTGTAAGGAATAACAGATTTTTTGGTGGTCTTGGTTACCTTTTGATTTCTTCCTATTTCTCCTGTCACTACGGAGTCTTGTGGTGCATTGCTTTTTTCCTTCGTGTTGTCTCTCTTTTGATCTTTATGCTGTGGGAAGTGCTCCTAAACAGGCTCTTGAAGGTGAAAGTTTTGCATGGTGATAGAACAGGCCCTAGGCTGACACCTGTGTCTGGAACGAAGGATCCCTTAAGTCTCTTTGTCTCCCCCTCACTTCCCAAGGGACAGGAGTGGGGGGCTTCTGCCTTTGCCTCATGCTGTCACCATCTGCAGATCAGGTAGTATTTCTAACTTCTGCTGTACTCTGTAATAGGAGAAGGGTGAGTTTGCCATTAACAGTGCCTTGGGGCTGTGCCTTCACAGCCTTGCTGTTAAGAAATAGCATATAGTGATCCAGCTACAAACTAATAAATACCTTTTTCTTCCATGTATAAGTCAGAGTAATGCATTTTGCATCTTAGCAGGATGGATGGAAAGGCAATGATTTATTAAAGACCTAATTTATTATGCTGGGGAAGGAAGTGTAATTACATCACTGTTGATTATGCCAGAGTTGCAAAGTACCCAGTGCTGAGGGACATTAAAACCCCTCACTCTGCTGGAGTTAGCATGCGCTGTAGGTGCTCCAGGTTTTTATTCACGTTCCGTTACTGTTTCCCTGGCAATCCCACAGGAGTATATCATTCTCCTCTTCCATCAAGGTGAAAGTTGGCACTAAATTGTTATCAGTGATTAGTAAAATCATTAGTGCAAATATGGCTCAGATGTTTTAAATCATCAGATTCACATCTTTATTACCAGGTTGATAATTTGTCAACCTTAATTGATCCATAAAGAACCTCATTGGATCTTCATTTGTTCTGGCCTCCTCAGAGGACAAATATGTTCTTGACACTGAAATTTTTGTGTTACTGGATTTGGAACACTTAACTTATTGCATAGTATTTTAGACAGGGCTTGTTTTGGTTTGGTTTTTGTTTCTCAGCCCTTGAATTCTTTTGACTTCCAGTGTTTGTGGCAGAAGATACCAGTAAAGAAGTGCTTTTTTTCCATTTTCAAAGGTTATCGAGTTTGATGATGGATCAGGATCAGTCCTGCGGATACAGCCCCTGCGCGTTCATCGAGATGAAGCTATCTATGAGTGCACAGCCACCAATAGTGTTGGAGAGATAAACACAAGTGCCAAGTTAACAGTGTTAGAAGGTAAGGGGAAAGTTTTTGCATGCCTTAAGTGGCAGGAGACATGGCTTTGGCAGCTACATGTTGATGTGCTGCATTTAAATGGCGTGGTGATATTCTGGCTTGATTTGGTAAAACTGTGTTCTTCCTGTATCAGTTGCTCTATTTTCTTCTATAATAGAACCTCATATTTTTGAGACAATCATGGAAGGAGTGCAGATTCTGAACTTTCTTTAGAGTGTTTTTGCTGTCTGATTGAGAGATGTCATTTCTGACTTGAAGAGCTATCTACAGAGACATTTGTGTACTTTCCTTATCTGTTTGCTTTGATGTAATACCCATCTTCAGGGTATCCAAGTATTGTATCTGACAATCAGAAACCTAATCTATGTTGCACCTTCTGGATTAAATCAACACATAGATTTTCAGGTTACTCTTCAGGTTTAGAATTTGATGTGAAATTTAGTTGTGTTTATTTTTCACTGTACTCACAACTTATAATTCTGTCTCTTCTGTTAAAGAATAGATTTTCCTTCTTGTCTCCTACCTGAGTAGATTTTATTTTGCTTGCTATGTTGTTTCTGCTAAATGGAATGTTTTGTGGAACAACAGTTTATTAGATAAAAACAGATGTGTGAACAGTTGATTTTAAAAATATTGTCAGAATTATTGTCTGCTATTAAGAGATGGGGTTTTCCCAGAATATCAGTGTGTTTTATCATTTGTTTCTATATAGGATTTTGTAAATATACTGAGGTGTTATAAATCTGGGGCATTTGGCTGAATAGATTTTTACCCCTTGCATTTTTACCCCTTACAAGCAAGAAAAGGCTTAGGCAAATTGCTTGTTGTTTATAGATTGATGCAGAAACTTCTAAGTAATGAAAAAACTAGACTGGGAAGTGTTTATTGTTGTTGGATTTTGAACCAGAGGAGACTGGTTTTCCTGGTGGTGAGTGTGCCAGCCTCACATGACAAGTTGCCTATTGTTCCTTGTTCTCCCATCCCCATTTATAGCATAGAGGTAATCATATTTTCCTCTCTGCTCTGTGACAAAGAATACATTAAACAACTGTAATGTGCTCAGGCACCGTGGTGATGGGAATCATAGAAATCATTCAATAGCTGATGTGATTGTGTGTCTTGTTTCTGGAGGTGGGGCATCTTAAAGATCAGCTTGCTCTCCAGTAATAGTGTTATTAAGAATAGGATAACAGGTGCTATAGACTTGAAAATTATTGGGGGACAAAAATCACATTCTTTTTGTTACTTCTTGCCTTTGCAGCCGTGTATGCAAGTGCATAAAGCTCAGTGGAGCTTTTTCAGTAGTTTATGTGCAGATCTGCATTTAAATGCTTCTTGCAACTGGATTTTTGTGATACTGGATGCTTGAATACCAAACTCTTCCATGCACATTCCTGTTTCCTTTGGTTGTAGTTGCCTTTATGTATCTTGGATATGTATGCACATGCACACACACGCTAATAATTTATTTGCTCTGTGTTAAGTGTTCAAAGGCCCACAGAGACTGCCTTGCATCAAGGAGCACAACAGTATTTCTGAGCTCCATGGTGCTCCTGCTGATTTCCTGATGAGGTAAAACTTGCAGACCACCACATAAATAGGGGATGTTAGGAAACACCACAGACGGGAAAAGACATGCGGGCACACAATTTAAGAACTGCAGAAGCAGAAGTCAGTAGCAGTCAAGCTCCAAGGCTGCTTTTCTGTTTGGAAAATTCCTTTAATTGGGAGTAATGATCATTGAACATGATCCCATAAGGTCAAAAACAATCTGCAGGCTGGGGGGGGCTGTGTTTTCCACTCAAACTGAAGAGCATCGACCCCTTGCTGGGCACTCTTTTAATGGGCAAAATTAAGAAACATTTGCTGCCTAACAATTTTTATGTGCTCATGCATATAGAGTTGTGAGCTTGACTGTGAGGATGAAGAGGTACATGGGCATTTTATGTTGGCTTCACTGACAAAGAAGATGAATTCTGTTATGATGTATTTATATTTAAGAAACAAATGTTTTAAATTTCCCTTTCTGAGACTTTTCTACAGACAGCTCTGTAATTTTTCAGTCACGTTATCTCATTTTTCTGCATTGTCTGATAGAGATTAGGATGTTTCTGCATTTTGTGAATGTGATTTTTTAAATTACTGTTAATATCCCTTTGTTTACACATTGGTAAAGTAGATATTGCAAATCAGTGCCCTGGTTGTGGTTGTTTACTTTCAAAGGCTTCCAAAAATAGTGCTAACTGGTCAACTTCTCTGTTAAGCCATCACTTTTCTAACATTAATTGTTAAGCCATCCCTTTTCTAACATTAATTTTGTAGAGGTATTTATAAATGACACATTTCATGTGGAACCCTTGATACTCTCAAGACTGTCAACTAGGATTGGATTTTTCCCTCTGCTTTTGGGGTTAAAATAATTTCCATAATTGGTCTCAGATGGCAGTTTGAATGATACAGACGTTCTGCACTTCCTTTCAAGAACTTGACTAATGCAGTGGTCCCTGGTGCATGACAAAGCTTATCATAGACATCCTCATGGTTACATGCTGCTAAATACACAGCATGTATTGATTTTGACATTAAAAATCCTTTATAACAGTAAGTTTTAATGCTTCTTCACAATTTGCCTGTAGAACATAGGCCTTAGCATTAAATCCAGAAGTCACAGTTTGGGTTTAGCAGGCTGTTATTAGATGTCTTTGTTGCTAACTAAGCTGGTGCTTTATTTTATTTAGACTTCTGCGATGTTTTACAGATCAGAAGCAGGTTATCCTTTCTAATTGCCAGCTTATTTAATTCTGAATATTAAGAGAGAAGCATGAGTCCAGTCTTCCAGGGGAATCAGGAATTCTCACATAAGTGAATCTCTTTTTAATGGTTCGGTTCCCTACTGCCCTTTTATTCTTTGCTTCTGTGTCTCTCATTTTTCCCTTCTAACTGCAAATCCTGTTGTGACCAAACTACGTATACTTTGTGTAACTGGAAATTATTTCTCCTGTTGATAGCAGAAGAAATAGACATGCGTATACCTTCTCTTCTCATTTCTCCTGGGTAGCTGATAAGCTGAATTATGTATGAGTCATATTGAACATTTCTATCTTTTTTCCAATTATGACCTGAAGCAGCACAGAAGTGTGTTTCTGCTTGGCAGAGGAGGAAGGCAGTGCAGAGAGGGGGAAGGCTAGAATCAATAAGCTGACACACATTCTCAAGAAAAGCCTAAGGGACAGTTAGTGGCACTAACAAATTAATAAATATATTATTCAGTGGTAATGTTGAGAATTACAGAACATTTTAAATAGGGAAGTTATATGAAATATAAGTAGGAAGGATGCCAGCATGCAAGAACATAGCAACAGGCTGATGGCAGGAGTGCAGAAATCTGTGATGTCCTTCCATGAGACTCTTTGTATGCTCTGCATTGCAGCTGTATTGGGAAAGGTGGTGGTAACAGTGTGTGTCTCTAGTTGCCTCTATGTGCATCAAAGGATGCCTTCAGTCACTGTTTTCCAGCAGTTTCCACCCAACAGGAAGATAAGGAAAAGCAGTGGAAAAAAAGGTTTTCAAGGGGTGAGGAGAAATATATTGATTCTTTGGGAGAGAAGGGAGGCTCAAATATAAAGTATGTTATCAGTCCCTTCTCCCAGGGCTTTCCAACTGGGACATTCATTTTTGATTTCCAGAACTGGGAAACCAGTTAATTGCAACTGGTCCTTTAATGCTTTACAAGCAGTTTTTTTTCACTCCCTTGTAATCCAGACCATACAGTTGTATCCAAGTGACACTAAAAATATTCAGTTTCATTTCCCTTTGTTTTTAAGTAGGTTAAATGGAAATACCATTTCCAATTTCCATTCTAGATCTATGCAAATTCCCTATGCCTCTGTCCCAGACTCCTAATCATGTGGCATGTAGTTATTTGCCTGGAGAGTGCTGCCAGGCTCCACAGGAGAGCAGCTCCTGGTAAAGAGGACAGACAGAAGAGCCAAGGAAGTGTTGCTTGCGCGGGGGTTTCAGTCTCAAGGTAACCTGGCAAGTTAAGTTTTGCTGTGTGGCTTTGTGCTGACAGAAGTCAGGCAAGTTTTGGAGTGTGTCACTGCAGCCCTGGTGTTGTGTTTTACTGTGAACTGAAACAACCTCGTGGTATCATCACTGTGCTCAGCACAAATCCAAAACACAACCCCATACAAGCTACTATGAAGAAAATTAAGTCTATCCCAGCCAAAACTAGCACACCTAGAAAGTTCCTGAGTGCAGCAGTTGTCCTGGGGTGGCAAGCACTTCTACCATATCGTAATTTGCTGTTTACTGAACCATGTCATGAGCTTAATTTCTTTCACCATCTGCCAGCTGCATTCCAGTTCCTGGGGTTACCCTGTTTGAAATGCTGTAAATGGAAAACATTTGACTGTTACAAATGATTTCTGCAGAGAGCTAGGTCTCGAAAGGCCTGAACCAATATGCCCTCTTTGTAAACATTCATCTAAAAGTGATTTTTGTCATTGGAACAGCAAACACAAGTTAGCTATGTTTAATCCTTGTTTGTGTTTGGTTAGTTACAAAAGGGTTGGTTAGATCACTGTATTTCGGCTTCACTGCTTTTGCATCTTTTCGCCAGGAAGAATTTCTTGCAATTTGTTATAAAATTGAAACAATTACAGACTGGAAATTGAATCTATTTGCGTGTGCTCATTCTGACTGTGTAAGTGAATGAAGGCTCCCTGTGCTCTGCTGCTCCTGGGATTGGTACTATTTTCTTTGTGTCTCTGGTCAAGAGAGGACAGGACTTTCTTCTACATGTTTCATGTTAATTAACTGTTCCAACGTCCTTTGGTCTCTCCCGGGGAAGAAAGACTGCTGTGTTCCTACTGCAGAGGTCCTACTCCTGTTCTTAGCTCTCTACACAAACAATCCCAATAGCACTTCCTTTCTGTAGGAGGCAGGCAGTTCATGGACCTCTGTAACTATTGCTTTGCCAAGAGTTCCAGTGCAGTGAGACTCCACATGCTTCCCTGCTTAGGGAAATGTCCTAACGTGCTGTGATGCACAGAGGAATGAAGAAGCCTGAGTCTGTCTGCTTTTCATTGGGTCTTGGCATGTCCCATGCTTGTTAAAAAGAGAAACATTAAGCCAGCTACTCATGGTGGCCTCATTGCAAAGTTCAGGTTGTCACCTAAAAGAATCTGAATCTGAGTTCATGTGGACTTGTGCTACGAAAGCATAAACAGTGTTCATAGGGAAAGAGTGCATTGAGATGCTTGACAGCAGGTTGCCTAGTATTGGTTGGGTCAGTATAGGAGCCCTGTCATCATGCTAACAACTCCATTTGTTTCCCAGGTACTGACCAGTGGCTAAAAGGATCCTTCAAGGGAAAACAGAGGGTCTCTTGCTCCCACTGTGTACAGATTGAGGAGAATTTGTGATCAGTTTAAGTTAGACCAGGAAAATTTACAGAGACTGTTTTACTGGTATCACCATTATGTGCCATGCTGCCCAAACCTAGACTGCCACAGTATCTGAAAAACTATTTCAGCTACTTAAGTTTTGGTATCTATAGAGCACCTATCATTTAATCCAGTTGTGAATCTCCTGTTTCTATGCAAGTTATATTTATTTGCTTTCAAAGATTGGATTCAGTAAGAACATTAGTCCTGCTCTTATCATTTATTTTTTGTTATATTTAACAAGAAAGACTTTCTTGGCTGTGAATGAAAGACAAAGAGGTAATTTTCTCAGGTGAAGAAAAGTTTTAACTGTTGTTGGTCTCTCCTTCAAACAGGAGAGTCAGCAGATCTTTAGAACGTATCAGACCCAAATGCCATAATTTCCATTTCTTATCTCTGTTTAAATGATTAACTAATGGCACATAACCATCTAATGTATCTGTGATAGCAAGTTCCCTCAGAAGACTGCCATGCACTAAGGTTAACATCCAGGTTCATTCCACAAGTTTATGAAGCAAGAAATACAACCTTTGAAATGTTTTATATGAAATATCACATTGTTAATGCCAAGCTGAACCCTTTGGAGCAGTGCACTCCCATAAAACCTTGTGTCTGAATAGGTATTGACTTCTTAATCTTGACAACGTTTTTCTTTTGCAGCAAATGGCTGTTTCTGCATATTACCTCTCAAACGAGGTCCTATGAGATGATATCTCTAATGGGATGGGGTGTTGTCACATTCTTAGCAGCAAGTTTCAGTGGTATTGCAATGCCCAAAAGCAGCACCTGCAGTTTGGAAGAACTTTCCAGATAAAAACAAGTGAACTTTAGGTGACAAACAAACAAGAATGGAATATATTCTACAGAATTCTGCAAAAGCTGTAACACAGGGTTCATATTGCCAAGTAGCTTGAAGTTGTAATTGTGCAGTTATATCCTCTAAAAGACTTCTCAGAGCTTCTTGTCTCACACAATTGATATATTCCAAGTTCATTTAACAGTTTGTGAGTGCTGACTTTGGTACTGGAAATCATGTTCAGCTAAGAAATTTTGTTGCCAAGAGCAGTTGCCGCCATTTTATTTGCTCCATTTCTGAAATCCCTCATGAAGATATTCAGAAACATGGGTGTTCATTCAGAGCCTTGTGGCAGCCTACTGGTATCTTCTGTCTGTTAAGAAAATGAATAATTGAGTCCTGGGCGTTATCTTCTCTCTTTTCTTTGGCTCAGGGTGTTGAGACAGCTTTTCTTCTCACTCTGTGTTACCTTAGAGCTTCCTGTGAGATTGTCATGAAAAGTGTGTCAGGCTGTTCTAGTGCTGCTCTGCTGTCAAAATGTTCAGCCTATTCCAATAGGTAAATGAGGCACAGGCAGATTAGTTTAACTCTCTGGCAGGGATGTGCTCATGCAGGCAGGTTTCTGTCTAGCTGGAGAGGTGTCCCTGTGGGTTGCCATCTCCCAGCTGAGGCCAGGGATGGCCAGATGACTGCTTCTGCCTCTCTGTTCCAGTTTGAAATCAGACAGGTTAGATTAAATTGTCTGTGGTTTAAACTAATCTGTTTTGACTCTCTGTTGGAACAGATCATCGGTCCCAGCTGGGAGGCAGCAGCCACCAGCACTGCCTTTCACGTCACTGCAGAAAGGCTGGCATTCCCATGTGCCCCGACCCCTGTGGCCAAAACCATGTCTGGAAAGCTTAGACAGCGCTGGGATTTGATGGTGTCAGTAGGCAGTGAGCCAGGGGAGAAACACGGCACAGGCCTAGGCTAAAAGGAGTGGTAGTCTAAAAAAGGCAGGGGAGTGGGGCAGCAAAGTGAAGGCTCCCAAGGAGGAGAGGTGTGTCCAATAAAGTTCTTGTACCAGATACTACAGAGGAAGAAAAGGCAAAAATAACATAGATGTAATTAAAATATTGTAACTCTCAAAGCAGATTATTTCATGGGGAAAATGAGTATTTAGGTCCCAGTTAACCAGAAAGTGGCCAACTAAGCCTTCTCTTGCTGTTAAATCCCTACATGAGTTTCATGGGGTCCAGTCTTCTTTCTGATTCTCCTGGCCTCAGTGCTTCCTCCTATTCTGCACCTGTTCCTGTTTGATTTCAGGGACTTTTTTGAACATGCTCTACTAGAGATAGGCATACAAGGAGTCTTGCAAAGGTCTTTTCGAAAGCACTGATGAATTGATGAATTTTGGAGATAGACCTTTGAATGTACTCTAGGATCATAGCTGCTTTTTTGGTTCAGTTGGTCACTGGCTAGCATAACTTCTCTGCATTTCTGTTATGCACCCACACTTGTCTCCTCTCCTCTTGTTTCCAAGCAATATGTGCCAGGCTTACAGCAAAAATTGTAATTGTTTCTTATCTTTTTTCATATTATTCCTGTCACTTAAGGTGATTTGGCTCTTCTGACTTGATTTTTTGACTGTCATCTTTATTTACAGCATCTCCACAGCACTGTCAATTTAAGACCCATCTTTTGTGCAAAGGCTGTTAATGAATCTTGTAATTTCAAAACTGGTATTCAGGGAACTTGTTGATAGAGACCATTATTGCACAACTAATAAAAAAATAGCAAACAAGAGAGTGGAGTTGATTAGGTGGCAGTGAGCCCTGATTTGGCTCTCCAGATGTTTATTTGGTAATAACTAGTCTGAGGATGGACCTGGTGACTCTCCTAATAAAATTGTTTTGGAGGACTGTCAGCCAGAAGAAAATATTTTTATTAATGGTGTATGCAGGGTTCTAGAAGTTTTTCAGAGAAGGAGAAAAAAGACATGAAACCCCATAATTATAAATTAATCGTTTTCTTATTGTAAAAGGCATTTAATGGAAATTTATTTCATTCATTTGGAACAGGCAAACGAGAACTTAATTCCTTTAGATAATTTGTGTAACTGTGAACCCTGTCAGAATAACCCACACACACATTTCTTGTCAGATTTAACATTTACTGGTGACCACAAGAAACTAAAATCATAGGTCTTTATCATAAGATGTTTCAACAGACCTTTCTTACTGCTGGATCTCTTTCAAGATACCTTGTGCTGAGAGTGTCTGTAGCAACCTGTTATGGACAGATGTGCTCTCTGTAGCTGGTATGTCAGTCCTGCTGCTATCTCCCGCTGACTAATAAAGTTTGTCGCTGGTGTGTATTTGTAGAGTCTTTGAAGTCTGTTAGGTTGTGGAATAGCCTTCTGAAAGAAGTAGTACCTCATTGCTTAACTATTGGAAAGTAGTGGGAAATGCTGTTTGATAATGCCACATGGATTATCTGCTTTGCTTCCAAGGAAAAAAGAGAAGGGCAAGAGCAAGGTGTCTGGAAAGCCTTTCTGAGGCCTTAACTATTTTTGCAAAATTATCTTTCATACCTGCTCATAACGAAGAGACTGCCCACAGCTGAGCGACCTGTTGCCATTTACTGACATGCCATGGCTTACACAGGCACTTAAGATGGTGATCTGTACCTTCTTGTGCAGAAGTGGGAGAATGTATCTCCTTTATAAAACTGGAGAGTAAGTTCTTAATTGAAAAGTAGAGCTTGGAGAGTAGACAATGTGATAACAATGACTGGGGGGAATGCAGTGCTTGATGCTATGAAAGCAAAAACTCTTTGTGCGAGGAAGATTCTATCCAATCATCGTATGTTCTGTGTCTTATCTTCTTCCTCTCACTAAAAATATGAAGTCACAGCCCCAATTAAGTCATTCTTGGAGAAATCAAAATTTTAAAATGTAAGCCAGAAAAATGTGAAACTGGAATATAAGTGCACGCTGATAAATCTGTAGCAACAACAGCTGTTCAGAAGAGAGCATGTCCATGTAGGGAGTACATGTGTTTCTTACTGTACCCTGTGGAAGAGAACATTCCACAAGTGTTTTAACTTCCTCTCCTGCAGAAAAAGGAAAATCACGTAACTGCTGCTGTCGTTTATTCTTGGTCTGAGATACACAAAACAAAGCAGGTTTTGCACCAAAGACCTGTAATATTGCTCATTCCAACAGCTGGTTTCTGTGTATGATGCTTATTCACAAGTCCCACATCCAGTTGTCCTTATCATCTCTTGTTGGTCTTGTGTTGTTTATATACAGTATGGTGTCAGACTCTATGGTTGTGATGCTTATTAAAATGCAGTGCCCAGATAATGAGCAAAAGGAATAACTGGCCCTAATTTTGGATGCAAGGAAGTAATTATTGTGAATGTTCATTGTTAATTTGTAACTTGACCTTCTAGTGACTAAAGTACATTTGGTATCAAGCAAGATAACCTAAAATATATGCATTCCAAATGCTGTCTTAGAAGCCCAGTATTGTAGTAGTAAAATACCACCTTCCCCATAGAGTTTTCTAACAGCTGTTTATTCTTGTGGTTATTTCAGTTGGATAATAAAGTAAGTGACTCTTTCTGGTGCTCCCACCTGCTCAGATTCTTTCTGCCCAGAGCTCCGGAGTAGCTCTTTCAAATCCTTTATCCTAAGGAAACCAGCGGGTGTGAGGTATAATAAGATCTGTCTTTTCAAGATTATCTAATGCCTTGATGAGGTAGGTTGGATGTTGCAGTGGGAAAACACTGCTACGTATTCATCTGTTGTGCTAATCCTGTGCTCTGTTCCTTCAATCCTTTTATCACAAGGGTCCAGCCTGGATGAAACCTTTCCAAGTTCTTGGGTGTTAGAGTTGAGCGGAGAAGTCTAAGTAGCAATCAGAGCTATAACTTTTTCCAGCTGTAGTGTGTGAATATTCACTGTTGTGTTGCTGTTCCAAGGGGGACATTTCCTTGCAGTAAGAGTGCCTGTCAGCACAGGCTGCAGAATGCTTTAAGTAGAACTGTCTGCACAAAGTGCTACAGGCAACAGAACTGCATTATGATTTTTTAGCTACTTTGAGACCACTGGAAAGGTGTTGGAAACATTGAACTGTTGGAGACCTTGGAAGCACCAAGCCTTGCTTTTTGGCAGTACAGCTCCAAAATGGTGTTTTGTTGACAAGTAAGGCAATATTGGAATTTATTTTTCTGTATCTCTTTGGTTTAGATAATGCCACAGTTGGTCCCACTGAGCAGAAGGTCCTTGGGGAGAGAACAGAAATGATAAATATATCGATGAAAAATGCATAAGCTGCACGTGGGGTGATATTAACAAAAAAAGCTGCTGCAGGGGAAGATAATGAGTTGGGGAACGCACAGTCCAAGGTGACAGGACATCCAGTATAAAGAAGGTCAGGAGCTGGAACAGAATCAGCCTTCTGAAGAGAGCCTGCATCTCCTCCACTTTGAGTCCTAGGAGGGAGAGCAGTGTGTGCCAGCAGTGCTACATTTCATGGAAGTGCCTTCCAGAGGGAGCTGCACTCCAAATATGTGACAAATAAGCCAGGCTAAGCAGAGCTTGTTGTTCCCTGGAGCCTGTCTGGAAGGGAGACAAGAGTCCAGCTGAACCCCTGGCAGGTATTAATACACTGAAGGGCTACATATGGTGGAGATTAAAATGGTTTACCTGGAAGAGTGAAGAGGTCAGCAGGGAGAGCCCTCGCTTGCACAGACTTTGCTTTGTAAGAAGATGGGATGCTGTCTTCTGCCTCCTGGTTAATTTGGACAGAATTTTCTGTAAGAATATCACTAATATGAAACCTAGCTGGATTATGCATGTCATCAACAAATGCAGCATTGAAGTTGTTGAATGGGTTGAGGCCAGGGGAAACTCAGTGTGTGTTCTTTGCAAATAAATTATTTGGTTGCTTGATTTGGATGTGAATTTGTCCCTTCAAAAAGTAGCAATGCAGAGATGCTTTGCCTCCAGGAGGAATCGGGCCTTGTGGAAAAAACAGCAGTTGTTTTGCCTAGAAGGTGGTAGGCTCAGTCAGAGTCCACCTGATTGTCATGTAGTGCACATCCCAGCATTGTAACTTCTGCTGCCATGTGTTCCTGGTCCCGAGGAAGAAATTGCTGAGCAGATGAGTAGTATCCAGACTTGAATTTAGCAAACATGAATGAAATCCTTATCCTTTGCAGTAGGACTTTCAAAAGGGAGGGAAAAAATAAAAGGATTCTGGAGGATTCATGTTTTTACTAATTAGACACTAAAAATTATAGAAGTAGTGAAAAAATAATAAAATAAACCTTAGCTCTTGCCCCAGGCATGAATTTACTAGCTTTAGTTTGCTGTTCAGTTCGGTTCATTGATCTTGTCACAATTGATGATTCATTAAGTTGTGACTACTGTAGAAATTACAATGCACAGATGTAGCTGAACTGCACATCTGTGTGTTCCCAATGTGTTAATGATTTAAAAATGCACTTTTTCTCTGGCCATCCACTGTGCTTCAAGTGCCAACTGACATTTTGTATTACTGAGCCATTTGTTGTGGTTGGCAGAGGGAAAGTCTTTTGGTTCTCCTTGTACTTTTTTTCCTGACTTCTCTATGACACAAAAAATCTTTTTCTATTTTTCTATTTCTTCAGATAGCTGAATTTGATTTTCCCAGCAACTGTGGCCTTGCAGAATGCGAGTTGTGATGTCTGTCTTTTTCTGCAGGCCGCCACCTTCTTTGGTGTCGCCTCCTTTCTCCTGGTGTTTGCTTGCAGCAGATGGGGTTATTTCCTGCAACGAATCAGGGGGAACATGTCACACTCAAAAGGAGGATTTTCTGGTTTCCTGACTTGCCCAGGATTCTGAATTCTAATTTTTGACGTTTGTGTGAGGTGGTGTTGACTTTAGAGAAGACCTCAAAAACTTTCAGTTTATTGACTTAAAGCCTGATTGGCACCAGCAATTCAAGAATGTGTGGCAGCCATAAAATGTCTTAATTGTTAAATCTACCCCTAGCCTCTTCCCCTAATTTAAACCACTATTCAGATTGCCCCCTATTAGAGACTTGCATTTGATCAAAGCAGAAATCTGAGGAGATGTCTGTCTAGTGGAGTGTGGCTTTGCATTGATGAGGCAAGCTATACCCACTATTAAATTATAGTAAGATTATGGCTATGTTGGGTAGTTAATGCGTTTTCTTGTGGTTACATTCTGTCTCTAATACCACTTTCCAGTGCAGACAAACCCATAAGACTCATCTTGCTGCAGGCCTTTCAGGGATTTACAGGGAGAACAGACTGCATCTGTTCAAGCACGTACCAGCCAATGTACCTGGCTCTGTATCCACTTCCAGTTTGGTCACAGGCTGTGTGGCAGGGGGGTCCATGTCTCTGGTATTCTCACTCGCATCCTCTTTGGTTCAGCCATGCCACCATTTCTTAAAGGCAGATTAAGGGATATCTTTAAGAAATTATGTACTATGCCATCCAAAAAAAGTGCAAAGCAACTGTAAATCCAGCACTAACTGCTCAGTTTATTCTAATAATTAATACATAATTCCAGTGTTGCAACTGTATAATCTCAACTTCAATCCAAGCCATTTGTCTCTTCCTGGGAGTATGAACCCTCTTCTCTGCCCTGTGTCTTTGAGAGCCCTTTTTCCATGTAAGCTTCTGTAAATTCTCTTCAACGGGCTGAACATTTGAGCTCAGTAAGCCCCTATTGTATGGCTTATTTTCTAGCACCTGGCTTCCTTTCTAGCTCATACTGAAATTCTCTGTGCTGTTTTTGTGCTTTTCTAGAAATACATGCATTGCAATTCGCACTGTATTTTGCTGTAGTGAGAAACAGCTGCAGTGATTGAAACTGAAGGTTAGTCTTATCCCACTTTTTTTTTTTGCCAGGAGTCAGTGCTGAGTGCCAGAGAAGTCTGTAAGGACCATGCTTGGGGTGATGATTCCTTCAAGTACATGCTTCTCTGGCCTCTGCTGAAGTGTACCTCAGGCATTTTTGAACTAAAGGTAGTGGGTTTAGTCAGACTAATAAAAGAAGAATCTAGTTAGGCTTTGAACTTCAGCTTCTGGTGTGCATATGATATTGCATATAGCAAGATGTTTCCCAGCTTCACTGTGTGGTCTGTGGAAAAAAAAAAAAAAAACAAACTGTTAATTTCCAATATAATTTATGCCCTGCAGTGTTTGTATTAGAAGGGAGAGTGGGTTTTTGTTATTATTATAAGAAGGGACTCTGGATTTAATGGCTCTTTTTGCATCCGTGCTTGTGTCTTCATACTGAAAAGTGCTGGTATATTTAGTTGTGATTTAACCTATGTTGTTTGCAACAGCATAATTATGTGTCCTCATGTGGTAGAAACAGGGCTTGGCAGCACTGTGGAGTTGCTTTTACCTTATCTGGCACAGTATTGAATATTGTGAGCCTTTTCAATTGCCATCTTCTGGGACTCCTTCCATCTTGCAGGTTGAACATATGGTTTTGCTCATTCCTGTGGCAACTGAAAGCACATCTGGAAAACTCCAGGAGCCCTGTTTGTTGAGGTGATTCAGTGTACAGGGTCAGACTAGACAAAATATGAAAGTTGAGGAGGGGTGATGAGCACTAGGAGGGAACTTGCCTCAGTGACTCAGGGTATTTTTTTTCAAATTTTGTGTGTTTGGATTACTTTGTAGTCACTCTTATTCAGATGTAGTGTGTTGGATGTTGCCTCATTAATCCTGCACAGTTTGTAGCAGTAGCCTGTCTTTGTTATTTATAGTGCAAGATGCTCCATGTTTGTGAGGCAGGCTGGCAGCAGGATGTGCTTTGTATCTTGTCTCAGTAGCTCTGGTGAGGGTGTTTCCCTCTAAGGGAAGGGCTTAGCAGCTGTGGAAGGCTACATCCAGGTCTTCCTTATGTTGATTTTGGCAGCAGAAGCATGCACATTCCACATTTCCAGACCTGACTAAGGGCTTCTACCCAGCAGAGGCAAATTTCAAATGCCATCAAGCACTAGGGCAATTTTTCACTCCCTACCTCACTAAAATTCAGCCCTGGATCAGTGAATCTGCCCAAGTATTCAGGATCCCCAGTTCAAGATTTTGAGCTACTTTATACAAATGAAGGATAGTAGATGACAGTCGCCCATCAAGACTCGACTGAAGTCAGCTTCCCCTTTTTTCTTAGAACATTTAATCCTAGCACAACTGAGCTGTTATTTGTGAGACATACAAGTCCTAAGCAATGCTGGAATAAATTGAGGAATGGAGCTGAGCCAGACAGAGCAGGTTCTTTTGATCTTTTCTTCTTCTTTTATAGGCAGAGAGGCAAGAGAACTCAGGAGTGTCCTGTGTCCCATCTAGTCCTACGCTGCTGAATAGTGCCTTTATCTAACCAATGGCAAATACATAAAAAGTGTTTATGAAAAAAATAAAAATGGCATGTTTAACAAAACTGTCTGAAACATAAGTCACAAAACTTGACAGCTCATCTTCTCTACCTTCCTAATGACTGTGTCACTAACACTCATTGAAGCACAGAATTGAAATGCCTTCTCTTATCACTTAACCTGTTCTTTTATGGTATGGCTTTTTTTTAGAATTGCAGCACTGTTGGCCTTTAGATCAGTGCTGCTATTCTAAGGCTGGCAAGTGCTGGTTTTTTGTGTCTGAAAAATGAATCTGCAGAATCTGAATATAACCTCGTGATTCATTACTTTATGCACTTTTCAGTTTGAGATATGACATGCTGAATTTCATGGAAACTGGACCTCACTGCCAAATAACAGAGTTTGAACTTGTTCTCCTTGTGGCATTAATTTACAGCTACTATGGAGGATCAGATAGTGGTGCACACACAAGATTCACCAGCAAAAATTACCCAGGTTCCAGTTATGCAGTTAACAATGACTCTGTAACGTTGTTAATGTGGCCCTTTCAGCATTTTTTACCTTATTTTGGCATTTCTTGTATAAGGCCATTCTATCTTCATGACATTCCTGACAAATGCTCATTGAAGACTGGGGTTTTTAGAACTGAAGCTTTGTTGTCAAATACAAGTTTCAGTAGAGTTTTGGCTAAACCATAGCAAGTTTTGCCAATGTTTCATCCCATCACCAGTATGTCCCAGCCTATGTTTCATTCTCGTTTAGGAAGGGGAAGTGAACATTGCTTCTAACTGAAGTGCTACTGCCTTTACAGTAAGCAGCATTTAAGGGAGTGAACAGAAGTCCAAAGTGTGTTTAGAATAGAGGTGCAGCTCTTTAGGTTGACTGTGCTTACCTTTAGTACACTAGTCAGCTGTCTTAAATGATAACCTTTCACTTCAACAATAGAATTGAAAGCAGCTTTTGTTTATTCCCATACCATAATATTTGTAGAAAAGAAGTCTGCACATGATCTGCTAATGCTTTTCAGGGAAGCAGAAGGATACTGAGTGCCATTTTTCAGGACATATTTGTGTGTTACCATGTCAGATGCTTTGTGCAGCAGTGCTGGGTATGCATTCTACTTGCTGCTCTCTCAGTAGATCTGTTGTTTTTCAAAGAGACTTTGCAAGTGCTTTACCAGACTGCTTTTTTAAGTAGTGTGTAGAGGGTTTCCTCTATGAACTTTTGAGTATTTTCCAAAACAAATAAATTGGAAATTACATTTGGCAAACCCTAAATTCTGAATAATGCAGGTGCAACAAATGTTTTTATTCTGTTTCCTTCAGTTAGAGTTTAATTTCTTGGTGCTGAGTATTTCCACCCATCATACAGGTGCTCTTTGCTCTAGCATCTAGGTGTGATTGGGTGATGCTATTTGAGTAATTGTGTCCGAGGTGACTCTTCTTCATTTGGGGTTAACTCAGTACTTGTTTTACACCAGAAACGTTATCTGCTACTCCGGTTCTGAGGCTGTGCTAGGTGGAAACGCTCCGGATAAAAATAGGGAGCCTTGCACCATCTTGCTTGTGCAACTTGAGTCGGTTTCCTGGATGGCAGTGGAGGAAGAAGGCCCAGCTCACAGGGGGAGCATGGCAACCTCATGTGCCACTATTGACTGTGTCATTAGAGTAATGAAGGTTTGGATTGTGGAACCTCATAGCAGAGCCCCTGAAACAGCATGGCCATGGAGGCACAGTGTACTACAGTGAGCTCTGCACAGGCATCTGAATGTCCAGGTAAGAGACAGGACAGTAGGTGGGTACACACAAACCTGTGCAAGTGACACACGATAACACAAAAACAAAATGATGGCCTGTAATATCACTGGTTACAGCATAATTGTGGCTCAAATCCTGAAGAGATCCGATTGGAAAAGAAGGATTTGTAGTCCTGTGTCTTGGTGAAAGCGCTACGCAAGGGCCTCTGTCTCTGCCCTTGGGAAAAAATGTGAAGGAGCTTGTGTGAAAATATGAAGTGTGGGTGATGAGGCATTGTGGGTGCCCGGTGAGAGTCAGCACCTTAGTGGAATGCCGTCTATCAGGGAGAAGCATGAGTCTTTCAAATAGAAAAATAGTGGAGTTCGTTGTCTTAGAGAGCTCAGGGTAGTAGCTGGACAGCCCTCACTGAATGGTCAGGCCTCAGCAATTTAATATTGGGTAGCTTCACAGCTCTGCCTGACAAGAATATCCTTTTATTCTGTTATGCATTAGTGTAATCCGAAGAGAATTTCCAAGGAGCTTCTGAAACCTTTTTAAGATAACAGCTTTTGAGGCTCCATGACATTCAAAATGTTAAATGCTGAAAAAAACCTTAAAGGAAGGAGAAATTTAATCATGTGAATATTCACATTTTTAGTGAAATAAAACAACTAGTAACGGAAGGAAAGGAAAAAAGAGGCAGCACAGTCTCAGGCAAATGACTGGCAGAGTTTCACTAGTTAAAAATAAGGAAGGTCCTGAAGTGTAATGGAGTGAATCACTTATGACCAGTTTTACAGTAGAGTAATCTGACATTTACTTTCAATGGTAAATACAGAAAATGATAGTGAAATGCTGAAAATGCAATGTCATAAAAGTTACAGCCTCCTCATCAAGTTTATTATGCTTTGGGAGATAAAAGGTCTTGGTTGCTCCCTAGAATAGTTAAGATGTTTGAAATTTAGATACTCAAATGTAAACTAGTCCTTTGCTACCCGTAGGTTTCAAATGGTCAAATATCAGCACAATTACACAGCCGACCAGTTCTGCTCGAGTGCCCATTGCCCGCTATTGGCTGCGCATCAGTTGGTCGTGATCTGCAGGTTTCCACGGAAACTGCATGTACCACTACCTGTGAATAATTGAAAATGGCAGCTGTAATGAGGGAATTTGGGGCAAATTGTGTAAATAGTCATAACTAGATTACAGTGGTAAAATATTTTCACTCTAGAGGAAGATTTAACTTCCCGGGATTAAGGAGATTAAATTGAAGAGGTCTAGGAAAGAATCTGTCCTTGTGAAATCTGGGGATGAGTGTTTTAAAAGCCATTGCAAATTCCCAGAATTTTTGAGCAGGATTTGGGAAAGTTTTTTTCTGTATGCTGCCTCAAGGGTCTGATGTCCTTTGTATTTTTGTTCTTGGGGGCAGGTGATTGAAAGGCAAAAGCTCTGAGTTTGTAGCATCAGTGTTGGCTGGGAAGTGACTGCTGAGACCCCGCTGCTTAGGGGCAGGTGCCTTGTTCCTGTCCTGCTTGCAAACACGTGAGGATACACCAGTGATTTGGAATAAAATACCCAGACAGCATCTGCCAAGCCTCTCTTGATTTTCCTCTTCAGCTTATATATTTTTTTTTTTAAGTTAGATGCAGTAGCTTAATATTCAGAGCACTCCTGTGCTCTGCAGTGTGATCTGCATAAACCGAAGGGGAGATGCTACAAGCTAGCTCTTTCTATAAAGACAGCTTTGTGTGTAATAGAGAGGAAAAGCCAGCTGGATGTAACAGGATTCACTGTGATTGCTGCTCAGATACTGTAGAAGTGTATTTTTGTTGGGTTGAAGTGACCTGAAGAATTTCCATTGCCCATCTCTGGGCATACTGTCTCTTGCGCTGAGCTTGCAGAAGAAATGTGTGCAGTCATGCCAGCAGGAGATACGTGTGTTTTGTATTAGCCTAAGGTTAAAAAGAAATGGTGACTGTTTTGTGTGCTGCAGCTAATGGAAAGGTCTGGGCCAAGACATCATAGTTAATTTTATACAGAATTAGCTTGTCTTTGAAACTGGTTTTGTTTTATTTTCTGCCAGCAACAGTTTCTCACCACTGGTAAAGCAGTAGAGTATGTCTACTTTTGTGTGAGCGCAGAGCAAGCCAGGGGGTTGGCATTACCTGGAAGAATATCTTCTTCATCCAGGAAGCTTAAAAAGTCAGTGCTATACTCCCAGTTGTTCTTGTTGCCTCTCAAACCACAGAAAGACCTGAGAAGTAGCTGCTTGTACAGTTTAGAGAGAGAATGTTAGTTGGTGTAACTGAGCTTTCCTCCTTGGAAGTAGTGAACTCTGAAAACTCCCAAATCCTGAGTGTTGCTAGGCTAATTGGATGGTTAAATTTAGCAAAGCTTCCACTGTGCCTTACTGAATAAAACAGAGCTGCCATTTATTATTTAAATGTCTGTTGTGACATTAGGCAGTAGCTCTGGGTGGGCTACCTTGCAGACCAGGCAATCTAGTAAAGTTATTATTGGCTTGAAAGATGGATCTTGTCATCAATTGCATCTGCAATGATGCTGTCAGTTAATTTTGAGCCAGATAGCTGTAACCAGCTTTCATTCCACTAGCAAATACCTGGGGATATATGGGTTATGTGCTAGCAGTGCTTGGCTGAAGAGGAATTAGTTTTGTCTTACAGTCAGTGATCCACAGCATGCAGCAGCCTTAATAATTAAAACCAGAACATGTCTCAAGACTCTGATCTGAGTATGTAAAAAGGAGGTACCTTAAACTCTGTATTTTGCTTTAAAAAAAACCTCAGCTCACCAAAGAAATGCTCTGCTGATGACTGAAAGGTTTAATAATAAAGAAGGTTAAATGGGAGGAAATAGTCTTGCTCAGGTTTCCCTCTGCTTATGGTGCCAGAGCCTTGTCAGAGTGAAATATGTAACACTGGCTGAATGGCTGAGCAGCTTCCATCTGCTTCAGGATCTCTCAAAGATAATCAAGAATGATGAAAATTGTTTTTTCATTTTTGACCTCTAACCAACCTGTTAGCCTTATGTCTATAAAGCAAGGGATGTCTCCAGACTGGACATAAATTGTAATGCCAGTGTAGATCACAACTCCTCTATCAATATTTGAACTGGAAAGAGCTTATATCAGTATCTCAGCAGTTTATTGTATTCATGAGTGGAACTTTGTACCCTTAAGACTCATTAATTTGACAGAACCCTAATAGCAGCTTGCAAATCTTACTGCCATTTCTTGCAGAAAGTGAGGTCCTTCAGTATATGCTGTCCCAAGACTGGAGGAGCCATTCACAACGTTCATTGCCCATGCATGCCATCTTTCTGCAAAATGGGAGATTTAATCTTTGCTACCACAAACATTGGTTTCACTGGCTTTACTGATAGCACAACGCCATGCCTAGCTGACCTAGTAAAATGATACATTATCTCATACCTCTCCTTTTCCCAAGGTCTGGTTTTAATTTGTCTACATGTTTTGTGAGCTTTGTGCTCCAAGCATCCTGAGGAGAAGGAATGCTTCCTGTTGAACTCCATAAAGTGTCTTGCAGACTGTTTGTAAAGAGGTCTAACAGCACAGGTTTTCACTCTTGAGTAGCATGTCTGTGTAGAAAGGCTTGCTTGGAGCAAACCAAAGCTTGTGCTGACTCTGCCTTTTCCCCAAGGATAAGTGTCACTGTTTTCTGGAGATTTTTATCTTGTTGCAGAAGTTTTGGTACCCTGTTGTGCAAATGCTGCGTTCCCATGGCTAGTTAGTGCAGCCAAGGCAGCCTTGTCTGTCTTAGACTACCCAAGCCCCTTGTGTGGTCTGAGCCCCGTGAGTGGGAACGTGGATGTTTTCATACATCTGCACCTCACTGTCAGACCTTCCCAACTGTCATTCAGGTGTCATTTTGGCTACCACATACCCTTGTCTCATTTGCTTGCATTTCTTAAACTCTCTCTGTGGTAACTCTCAAGGGGTAACCAAAAAAAAAAAAAAGAGGTCGAGTCTAAGTATTTTTTGGGTAATGTTAAAGACTGGCAACCTATTGCAAGAGTGTATTGGCTTAAGAAAGATTTAGAGGCCTTAGATAACAAAAATCTTATTGGCTGTGGAAGAGGAAAAAAACCCTTAAATATGTTTGCAGTAGATGGAGAAATCCCTGGAAAATTGAGTATTTCAGCCCAGAAGTCATTGAACTACACGTGAACCTGAAAAAGCTGAACTGAAATACACATTGTCTTTTCTGTGTTTCTTTGCAGCCAGCACATTCATCTGGGCCTCATTTTTAGTGTGGAATGAAGGGAGAGTGCCTTGCTGAAGTTGCAGAATCTGTCCTTTGCAGAAAGACAGGCAGTCAGGACTCAGCCCCCCATTCCAAAACATCCAAGTTTCCCATTACAGAAATTTAAAGGCAAGCTTTGAGACTACTGATCATATCTTTGGAAGTTGTCCACTGCCATCCTGTGAACCTTCAAGAGACTCCAGAGGGAGGTTGCTTAAAATGCAATTAAAACTAGCATGTTAAGAAAGATAAATGCCTTCCTTATCTCTAATATTAAAAAGAAGACTCAAATCTTTGAGGCACTGCACAGGCTGGTATTAGGAATTACCTTTGGTGCTTCTTGTTTTGTGTGGGACAGATACTCATTCTCCTGAGCTCCCTTTGCGGCTGGGTTTCAGATGGAGTACCTGTCCTGAAGCCTTTTGCTTGGAGATCTCACTGTTGGAACACTTTTTTCTGACAAACACGGGAAGTGAATGGTTCATTTGAAAGGTTTGTTTGCTTGGTGGTCCCTCTTTGGTGATTATTTGTGCTGACAACACAGCTGTTGGCTGAAGCAGCCTCTGTGCTGCGGGCTTAGTTGTAGGCAGCAGTGCCCCTGGACTCCTACCAGAGCGATGTTTGTTCACCTGTAGCAACAAAGTGAAATTGTGTTTGTAATCCTTGCCATTTCCCTGCAGAGCTGTCTCATCCATGCACCTTTGGGGCTTATGTGAAGAGACACTGTTGCTCGCTTCCCAGCACCACATAGCAAGGGAGGGGTTTCCATTGCCTGACTGAATTTCTCTGCCTCCTTTGCACTGCACTCCACAGGAGCGTCTTTCATAACACTCATGGTGGCTTCTGTTCTCTAGAAAAAGAGCAGTCTTGTGGGACACTGGCTGTGTTGTTGTAAACCCTATGCTAGTGCCCCCATGTCACTTAGTTGGGCTGGTGGTGATAGAGACCAAGCGTGCCCATTAGGTGTTGTCCTTGCTAAGGGAAACAATGAGCATTTCCCTGCCATGTCATGTCCCCAGGATATGTGCCAGTCCAGCCTGTAGGAGCTTGTGTTCTTTGATCTGCTGCAACACATCTGCTCGAAGGGATTAGCAGAATACTCCCTTCTCAGCAGCTTACAGTTGTCATATATTGACACCTGTATTTTGGTATTTGCAAGCTAAGCCTAGCACTTATACAAATAAGCAAGCTCAGTTCTACATGGGTAAAATTGTAGGATGAGCCTGTTTTAATTAGAGCTGGTGAGACTCCTCAACACTCCTGCTGTTTGCTATCATAAACATCTTGCGTATGTTTGCAGCACAGTGAAAAAGACAGACTTATGGGGCAGGTGCTTCTTTTGAAGCAACAAATCAACTCCCAGATAATTGAAAAAGCCGCAGTTGTTTTCAGAACAGGTAGAGGATACAGGAGGAAATATTATTGCCAAACATCTGGTCTGAAAATCTCATGAGAGGAGAGCGGGGAATACCTTCAGTCCTGGGTCTCCTAGGATGTTTGTCTCTGGCGTTCAGACTGTTCCCTAGGGGTTGCTTGGTGTAAGCAGCTTTTCTGGTAGGTGTTAAAGCAAACAGGGCTCAGTGCCTGGATTTTTCTTTCAGGATCAGCCTGAACTTTTTCTATGGTCAAATACGAGTACCTACTATGTTTCAGATTCATTGATTCATAAATCAAACTGGGAAAAACTTGCAATACTAAATAAAGAGTATTTAAAATAAAGAATGTGCATCACAGTATCACATTGTACAAAGCAATGGTTCCATGCTGTACCAGCTCTCCACCTGGATTCAGTCCCTCCTGTAAAGGCCTGCAACAGGAGCTGTTGACACCTGCCAATCAGAACAGCGAGCTTGGTTTTTTTATTTCAGAACAAAAATAATACTCTATAACCTCTATATTCCCTCCTGCTTCACTTGGTCTATGTGAAAGCTCCATTGGGCACCTCTTGCTTCAGACATGTCAGCTTTCTTCCTAAATAAATATCCTACTTTACTTTGATGTTATTAGGTAGTAGGTTTCTTCATTCTAATTTTCTGTGCTTGTCACTTTAATTAAGTCCTTACGGTTGTATGTTCCTCGGTGTGAGGGGAGTCCTGCTCATGCAAATATTCTCGTTGACATTAGTGAGCTATTCTGTTCTCCTTTCTGAACTAACTTGGCTTTGCTATCCTGAAATTCAGTACTGCTTCTCTGCTGCATTTGAAGATTATGAAATTCAGAAGGCTGTGATCTCTCATGCAGGCTTTCTCTGGATTAATTCCTGTTTGAACTTGAAAAGATGTTCTAGAAAAGCATCCCATCATAATTTGACAGTCGTCCGCAATGTGCAGTCCTCTGCAGTTCATGGGATATTGTTTCAGTTGTTAATTAACCTGTTAAAAGTTCGGCCTTTCAACCTTTTATCTTTTCAGTTTCTCTGGACTCAAATCACATTTCTCTTTCTGTGATGGCATTTAGTTGCTTTGATCCAGTTATCTTTCAGTCTTTTCTTTGATAAGGTGAACAGATTGAGACCCTATAGGATGTTATGTTTCTCCCTGCTTACACCATTCCTACAGCCCTGGATTCAGTGTTAGCAATATCTTTCTGGGAGGAGTACCAAACGTGGAGGAGGCAGCGCGGGGTGTCCTCTCCTTGACAGTTTCTGGGTGCAGCCCAGAGCAGTCTCCCATGGTTTTCTCCTTAGAGACCAGGTTACAGCATCATGTGCTGTGTTAAGCATGTAGCTCCCTTTCACAGAGAGGCTGTTCAGACACAGCGTCTGGAGGAAGAGATAACATTTTTATTAGACTAGATAACACAGATGGAAAAAATGAATGTGAAGCCCTTCATCAAATAAGATCCTCCTCCACCCCTGCAAACTTAGCTTTCCTTGCATCTTTTCAGCTGCCTGGTAATATCAAAACTGGTGGCAAGCACTTTGACCTTTGTTTTCGATCTTTGTGCTATCCTTTTGCTGTAGGATACTTCTGGCCCCACCTTTAGCCTGGCAATGAGGCTCATCATGTCAGGCCTCCGCATTATTTAAGGGTTCATGTTATTTCTTTTGCACGATTGCAGTTCTCCCTGCCTTGAAAATTCTGCAGTTGACATTCACTCCAAGCACTGCAAAAGCAGACTCAAGGTCTTCTTTTAAAATAGGAACTAAACATGCATAGCACAACACAGAAAAAGGCCCTTATCTCTTAGCTGGTGTTTCATTACCTCCCGTGGCTCTAATCTGATTGCTTTGCATATATTAATAAAGAAAGAAATAAAATATTTGTAGTAATCGATGCGTGACATTCTGAGATTGATTATTTTCCAAGAAGGTGTGTTCCAGTATTTGTGCCTTTAGGTGGCTTTGGGATACTGGTGGTAGTTCCTTAGCTGTTCTTGGGGCCATCATGATGCAATGAACTCTATTCCCTGCTGGCTGTTCTTTTTCTAGGATTGCCAGTACTTGAGCCGTGACTTTGGTTTGTGGTTTTGTTCAATATCTTGTATATGTACAAAAGAGGTGCCCCCCTTGCACAGGAGTTTCAGAGCCATTCCTCACAGAAACTCCTTTTGGAATGGAGGGCTGAAATGAAGGGCTGCAGACACCTCTCCACCACACCCTGGAGACTCATCTCCAACTTTGATACTGAGACATAAATGCTTGAAAAAATCTTGGTGTTGCTTACTTAATTACAGAAAACACAAGGGGAAAACATGAGGTATTCCAGCACATGCAATGAGAGAAGGATCGAAGCCTTCCGTTTCTGGTCTCCTTCATGAGCACCAAATTTTTTCAAATCAGTTTTACATTAGGGAAGAACAGATGCTTGCACTGTGAAAGTGTGACTGATTTTCACGTTTTCCAGGGCTGTCAGTGGGTGTTGAATATTTATATGCTGTAGGGAAAAGGTGATGAACTAGTTTGCTTTATACTAGCTTTTTCTACAGGAGTGAAAAAGGCAAGAATTCTCAGCTGCAGCTTCCTGTTAGTTGTTTTCAGTGCATGAATAGCAGGGATCATGTGGAAGAGTTTGTGGGTGATGAGAGGAAACTCCCCTGGGTTATGTAGCAAGAGGCTGGGGCAATTCTTACCTCTCAGCATGTGCTTGGTTTGACAGTGAAAATAAATAAGAGGGACCTAGGAATGAGAATTCTTCTATTTCTGAAGGAAGCCTATAGAAGTGTTTTATATCATATTTTTGTTACAGTCTATAGAAGCTGACATCCTCTGATTTTAACCTCTGCAGAGCTGTAAATGCCACAACATATTCAGAAGGCACGATGATCATTGGGTCACTGATTGCCTATGGAGATGTGCCTTTTCAGACACCTTGCTGCTGCCCTGGAAAATCATAACGTAGCTACCTCACACTTGAAATGTTTTTGAGTCCTCTGTCCCTTTTCTCTTCCAGTGGCGATAAGTGTAGAAATATTGGAGTGAAAACATCCATGCCTTCTTTCTGTAATAGGTGAGATCCTGAGCAGATGGAATATTTTTACCAGGGGCCAGGTCAGGACAGTCTTTTTACAGTAGATGTGTGCTCGAACGGGTCTCTGTTGATGTGTTTTCATTTCCCCTCAGAGGCAGTTTCTCTCTGATGAGTGGGGTTGCTGTAACCCTTTCCTTTGGAGGAGGAATGTGAAAACACACAGGCTTGTAGTCTCAGTCTAGAAGCTGCCTCTCTCATGCTCTCTCTCATGCTGGTGCTGCTTGTCCATCACCTTCTTCTGATTGCTGCCCTTGTTTTCCTGAAGACTTATCCATTAGTGGTTTGCAGTTTCACAGGAAAGTGTGGTATTGGATGATGAAGTAATATCTTTAAACTCGCCCAGTGGTGCAGAAAAGAAACTGCTGGTGAGAAGAAGCTGACAATGGCAAGTGAAGTTCCCTCTAGAAACAAAGCATCAAACTACATGGCATAGGTGCATCTCTGCATGCCCTGTCCTGTCCTGGCTGTTGTGGTGATGGCGAGGCTGATCCCAGTGCTGGAGCTGAGCAAGGGGAAGCTGTGTGGAGCAAACGCAGGGCTTGTCATGCTGGTCAGGTGTGGTAGTGTAGTGGGACACACACAGCTTAAACTGCCTGTGTGTTTTCAAGGGAATGAGATGGTTTGTGCCAAGAGAGACCTGGGGTGCCTCAAGAGGGTGCAGCTGAGGGGTTTCTCTGCAGGAAGGCAGGAGATGGATGGGATCTGGGGCTTTGTAGATCCAGGTTCTACCTGGAGCTGACAGTACCTATATGTGTGTCAGTCTGAAGGCTAACACTAAGAGTGTGTGGGAATTTTATGAATATGTTGGGACCCTTAATGAGAAGTAAAATTACCTGTATTTATTAATTTTGTTCATTTTCAAACTGGAGTTGCTCTGAACTAGGTATTCTGGGAAGGACTGATTTCCACCAGCCAGTCTACATTAACTATGTATTAACACAGCTTTATCACATATCAGCCTGGTGTTTTAAGCAGAAGGATGGTCCCAGGAATTATCATCAGTTCCTCAGCACGGGTCTGATGGGCTCAGTGAGCTCTCAAGGTTTTGCCTAGCATTGCTCTGTGGGTTAGGGAGGGTTTGGGATGGAACAGATTTGATCTCCTGGTGAGAATGATGGCTGCTGTGTGTTTCCCTCTCATTCTCTGCTGCAGTGAAAGGGGGATTATGGCTGTGCTTTCAAATGTCTGAAAGTTGTTGACAGGGACAGCAAGAAATCTCAGATGCTATCTGTATTGCTGGATCTCAGTTGTTTTATTCAGTTCTAGCTGCAATAAATTTCAATGAGGAGAGGGGAAAAAAATGGCATGTCTGTTCCCTCTAGTCTGTTTCAGTGCCTTTTGGGCAGCTCACTGTTGTCCTTGGGCTGTTAAGCCGTTAGCATTTTCAGTGCTCAGTTTTTGGAGGGCTGGGGGTAGGCAGAGTTGCCCAGGAGCCCCCCAGTGCTATGTGCCTTTTGTGGGCCCAGCCTGGGGCAGGCCTGTATGCAGCTGCACTTCACACTTCCCATAGCAGGAATGGAAGTTGAGTTTGCTCCCCTCCATTTCTGTGGGAGGCATGAGGAGGGCTTATCCCATGTTATGGGGCATGGAGATCTGCCTTTCCCTGAGAAATAGGAGTTTTGGGGGACCCAGCACCCCCGGGGAGATGAGGCATACTCCCATCCTCAGATCCTCGGAGCGGGGGGTTGTTCGGACCACAGGAGATCCTCATTTAGGTGGAGCCGTGCGCACACACACACCTGTTGGAGAGAGGCAAGCAGTGCCATGCTGAGCTCAGCTGCTTTGTTCATGCTCCAGTTCTGTTTCCCTCAAGCACGTGTGACACGGAGGAGATGGAGGTGTGCATGTTGGGATCATGGACTTGCATGTCACCCCACTGAGGTGGGAAGAGGCCAAGGAGATCGCCTCTGACACATGCCTGTGCAATATAATCCCTTTGGCACCAGAAGTGCGTGGCCAACTGCTGCCCAGCCCTGGCAGGATCCAGCAGAGAAATGCTGTGCTCCTGTGCTGCCCCAGGCTGTTTAGCTGTGCTATACCCAGAGCCAGTCTGATCTCCCCACTCAGGATTCCGAATAAATCCCTCCTGAGTGGAATGGTGTTGACTTCTTCATAAATGCTTGCTTGAAGGTGTGGTGGGTCCATGGAATAGATGGGAGTAGTGGGGGCTGATTGAGGTGTAATAAGAGCTGCAATTGCATTCCTTAGTCTTTGACAGTCTCTTGGTACTTGTATGAAACCTTAGCAAAAGCCACTTTAGGAGCTCTTGCCTTAAGAATCCTTTTACCTGAAAGGAACCAGATTTGGACTCTAAACCTTAATCTTCATTTCATGAGGCACCTGCTCGTTCATAGATTGTATGTGTGAGTATTTTAGAGAACTTGGAGCTTACTTTTAAACCCAGGATCCTTCTAGGAAAGATTTTTAACTTTGACAGAAGCTGTACACAGTTGTAATAGTTTTCCTTTGGGAAAGTTGGCACTGATCATTTCTGTTCTGAGAAAAGACTGGTTTTCATTTTACAAAAGAAAGGGAATTAAACCACAGGTTAGGAAGAACGAGAATAAAGGATTCCCCTGCTTTTGTTTGTACAGACCGTGTACTTCCTTACACAGCCCCAGTGGCATGGAAACCCTCTGGTGACCCTGTCATTGTGCAGCACAGAATGGAGATTAATCTGGAGAGCAGTAGGTAATGAAATGAGTAGTTTTAGCTTTTTTCATTGTGTTTGCAGTGTGGGTATTAAGTGAGAGAAATACATTTGCTACTCTTTTGGGGGGTGTTTACCTGAAGAGTGAGCTTAAAACATCATTATACAAAAGCATACAACCACTTCTATTCGTGTGTATATTTTTGGTCAAAGACCAAGAGCTAGGAAATACTTGTTATCAGAAGGAACAGCAGGTGTTTAAGGCTATGGTATTAACTTCAGCCATTAAGATGGCAAGGGACTGAAGGGTTTTTTTTCCAGCGCATTTTACTATTCTGCTTCCTTTTGCTTGATTTTGTGTTTCTTAATCTCTTTGTACCTGGGCTTCCTACCTGTAAATGAGAGTGAAGATTCCCGCAAAGTGTTCTGGTTTCCCCGAGAGACAATAAGAACAGTCAAGTTTGGGCTGGTTATTCCTGGCTAACAGTAAGTTAGAGACTGTAGTTTGCAAAGAATAATACTCAGCTGTTGTATTTGCTCTGCAGTTAAATTGGCCTCCCAGAGCTTCCTGGTTAAAAAAGAGATCTCTGATACTGACGCATGACAAACACTCCCACTCTGGCGCAGACACTTCATGGACTTGTAGCAAAGTTTGTTGTGCTGCTTTAAGCTGAGGTTGGTGGCTTCACAGCGAAGCAGCCCCCTCTGTCCAGGGAGCAGTTGCTTGTGCAAACAGACAGCACTCACTAGAGATCTTGGAAACTGGGCAGGCTGTGTTGGACTTCTGACACACTGAGATGTCTTCTGGACAAGATCCCAAACTGTCTGTCTCTCTGAAGTATATGCCAGAAAAATCTGTGTGAGGCTGTGTAACATCTTGATAACTTTTTTTTAAAAAGCCTGTCCTTTCAAAATCTAAATGTTGTAAGAGTGAATGTTGTGTTATTCCTATGCTGGTATCTCCTGGAATGACTTTCACAGTATATGGAAGGGATGCTTTGAAACTAGTCTCTTTACTACTTCTTGTCTGATAATCTTTCTGTTCTCCCTCAAGCATCTCACACCAACCTCCTTTTGGTGCTCCACTTCCTTTGTAATTGCATGGTTCTGCATCCTGAAGATTCTCAAAACTACCTAAATATGGACAGGCAGAAAGGATTTCCAGAAATCAAAATTGCTTAAGGTGTCTTTCATAAGCAGAAGCTGCAGGAGGGTAGAAAGACCAAAGCTGAGACTCTTCACAGCCTTGCGTGTGCTTGCTTTCCTCGGTCCCTTCCCCAGGAAGGCATCATTCTGTTTGGCTGTAGACACAGCAGTGCTGGTGTTGTTGAGCTCTGTGATCAGACAAAGTTTGGTCACTCCGTTGGCCTTTCTTTCAGGGCCCATTGTGCTCTGTAGGTGAGGTGGAGATGCAGCTGCTTGCTCTGGATATTGACCCTCTTAGAGTCCTCACGATCCTCTCCAAGCCTGGCAGTGCTGTGAGTTGTGATGCACAGTCCCATCCCTCCCATCCTGCAGGTGCTTTTGGCAAGACCAGCACCTGCTCTTTCTTAAAACAAGGCTGGGAACAGTGAATGCGAGACTTTACAGGAAATTGTTCCTGGACTGGAAACAAAAGCAGAGGAGAAGCCTGCCACCAGAGAGAGAAGTTACTGAATTAAAGGCTGCTGTCTCCCACTGAGCACTGGATACTTGTACAGTGTCTTTTGCTGGGCAGACCAGTACTGACTTCTGTTACCAGGAGATTTTGACTTCTGCAGGTTTCTCCTTGCTGCCTTGAAAGCCAATTTGGAAGTTTAGAGCCCCAGGAGGGGTTAAGTAGATGTTCTGGGGAGAGGGTGAAACTGAGAGTGTCACAGGTAAGAAACAGGAATCCCACCTTTTCCAGGCCCCCCTGTTTTTTGTGTCATTGTGTAGATAGGACCAGGTGTGCTTTCTGCTCTCCACATCCCTTCAGGGCTTTTATTCTGAGAGTATGTTGCATTCTTCATGACAGTGGCCTGTGGTAAAACATGACAACCATGATAAAAGGAACTGGAGGAAGGAACTGGGATTTATATTACCTTAAAAATAATAATACCTTCTCTTTTTTTTCATGTGGCCCTGCTTATCTAGGATGTTGGCTCACTCCCTCACAGCCCCTCTGAACAAAGTGAATTGTGCATAAGGCTCTGTGCATCTCATCCTGAACAGGCCTGTGGCACTAATGTCTGTTGGGCTCTTTGCATGGGTGCCCATCATTTTTCTTGTCTGCTTCTAACATGTGGACAAGAGACTGAAATGCAAAACGTGTGTGCAGTGGCCAGGCTTCCCAGCAGCCTGCACGTGTGGGTGCATGTGTGCACAGTTCCCTGTGGGCAGAAAACTCAAGTTTATGCCCACTGGTTTGAACTTTGTCTTTGAGAGACGCCATAGGTCGAGTGTGGTGTGGCTGAACAAAAATGAACTCTTATTAATTGGAGTGCTTATAAAAATTAAACTTTCATGATGAAATGCTTTTTTAACCTTCATTCTATACAGCCTCGTCTGCAGTTAACAAGTTATTCTCGAAGGATTATAAAAGCATTATGTGCACAGTACTCATCTCATGCTTCACATAAGCCCAGCATTGTTTAACTTCTCCTCTAGTCCCACAGAGACCGGACAGTGAAAACCTGATGCAAACTCAGGTGGGAGAGTCAAGATACGGCTTTGCAATAGAAGGTTAAGCAGGTTGCTTGTGCCTCTGTGATGAGGGTTCCCTGCTGTAACAGGACAGGCTATGGATGGCAGCTTAGTTTATCTGGATCCCATAAGGCAAGTTTTGCTGCCGTACAGATTCTTTCCTGGGAGAAAGGTGTCAGATCTGCTTTCCTTTTTAGTGGCTTCTTACCATGAGACTGGGACTGGGGCACAGGAGGAAACAGGTTAGAAGAGACCTTTGGAGGTGACTGAGCCCAGCCCCCTGCTCAAGCCAGGGCCAGCTTCAGTTGGTCTGTGACAAGAACTGCCGCAAACTGGGTGGTGAGAGCAGCCTCCCAGGGCACAGGCATCTGCCAGGAATGGGGTGATGCAAATTCCTCTCTGCATGTGTAATGAATCTTCTGCCTTTTTGTAATTAGGTGCTCATGCCTGCTCTTCCCTGCAGATACTAAAGACATCTAGGGAGGTGACTGGCTTAAAAAAAGACAAATACTAAAGAAAGGAAGCCTAAAGAGTGTAAGAATGGAAGCTTTTTCTCCAAAAGAAAGACATTTAGGATAAGGTAGCACTTAGGTATTCTTTATATGTGTGAGGTGTAAGGCAGCTCATTACATTTCCAGGGCTGCAGGTAAAGAGTGTTTATGCAGGTGCTGACTACCTGGAGCATTGTGGTTTTCCCTCCAAAGGAAGGCATGCCTGCAAACCACAAGGACAGACCTTCTGGCAAAGCTGAAAGGCTTGAACCACCTGACACTGCTCAGGGAAAGCCAACGGCAGGGTCTTTGTCTAAGAGTATAAGAAAAAGGATAACCTCCACTCATCCTCTGTTTCAAACCACTTTTTGAATTTAGTAGGTCAAAATCTCTCAGAAACTCTGACCCTCGCCATGGTTGTAATTGGTGCTAATTAGAAGTATTTCCCTAATATTACTTGTAGGTATCTCTCCAGATGCACTGCCTGAGCTTTAACTACTGAACAGTGTTTCCTGGTATCTTTTTCTCATGCCTCCCACTCTGAGGAAGCTGCAGGTGGGTGTACCCTGATTTTGGAGAGATGGAGCCAGTCCACCTCAGTAGTTTAGTCAGGAAAGTTACTATTGGTGCCTGTGCTGTTTTTAACAGTTACTATGAGCAGTTTGCACTCAAAGTGATTTCAGGTGATAGGCAACAGTTACTTCACTTTTAAGTTCAAATATAGACAAAAATATAAACAAATAGTATTTAATTTCTTGAACTTTTCTTCTAATTGGTGATGCTATAAGAATTAGCTTGGGAAGGTAAGTCAGGACTGATTACCTTGATGCATACAAGGTTGTACATTAAGCATTTGCACTGAATCTTTTGTCTTTAGATGTGTTATTCCACAAGACTGCTGGAGAAAGGATGCTTCAGCTTTGGGGTGACTGGCAGAATGCATTTTTTCTTAAACTTAAGAATTATTTAGGGGTAGGATAGCAAGATAGGGTTTTTTTCAGAATTAACAAAGCAGAGCATGGGAAAGATGATGCTGTCCACCTACAGTCCGTATCTATGCACACCTCTCTTCCTTACAGGCAGTCTGTGGGCTATAAGAAATGTGACTGCAAGATTCAGTAAATGTGTGCTATGCACAAAAATGATGCAAAGGAAGGAAAGGAGAATTCAAAGACAAATATTCAGTAGGATGACAAATCAGAAGGCTGCATATTGTAATTAGGAGTAGCACTTGTAAATTTTCCATGGTGTGTTAATTTCTTCATAATCTGAAATAATTGAGTCAAAGGGTATTTTTATTTTTTTCCCCCTTCCCTAGGGAGAATAGAAGGGACTGGCTAGTTTGGTCCCACCCATACTTCATTCCTCTGCAATCTATTTATAGCCTCTGCAGAGGGCAAGGAAGGAGGCAGACCTTGGAGAAACAGAGAGGCTTAGCCTTGTTTGTTTTACATTTGAAACCTTGGCTTTAACTCCTTCCCTGCTCAGCTGCCCCATGAATATCAGAAATCTTTTACTTTTGTCAAATAAACAAGCACATCTCTTGCTGTCAGTTCTAAAAATAAAATATGTATGTTTTAAACTCCTCATTATTACAGAGTAACTGCCTCTCAGTATTTATGAAATGTCATATGTTTTTATGTGTTGGCCTTGCCTGTGCTGTGACTGTGTGTGGAGCACACACATGAAGCTCCCACCCTCTCCAGAGGTGCTCTGTGGGCTCCGCCGTGGCAGCGGGTGAAAGGAAGAGGGAGCCTGGCTGATTCTTTCAGATTCACTGTGCTGAAGAGATAAATGGAATTGCCAGAGGGTTACTAATACCCTTTAAAAGAAGAAATATTCTCTCTCCCAAAAGGATGTGGAAAAAATTAGAGCAATTACATTTGTATCATGAACCTCTGTACCAAAGGGAGCGGGGAAGGGGAATAGGGAATGCAGTGGAAGTAACAGGATGTGGAGTTCCCATTCTGTGCTCCACGCTAAATAGCTGGGCTTAAAACTGGGACAGGAGAAAATACTTACCAGTATTTTTCTTAAATATATTTTCTCAGAAATGTAGGGATAAGCAGGGGTTGGCTTTCCAGTATCACTAGGATGCAGAGTGTGTTACAGCTGCATATTCTGACACAATACAGCACTGCTCCTGTGCAGCATTGTTTGTGTACACAAAGAGAGCACGCTTTCTCTAGCACCCTGTGTTGGTATAGCAGCACTTCCTAAAGTGGGAATGAAAGTAAAGGTGGCTTTTTTCCCCAGGTTAATGCCAATTGATTTTTGCTTATTAAACTGAGTTGTCTCTGCTGCAGCCTCTGCCACAGCGTAACTGGAGATGCCCTGCTTGCAAATGTCTGGGAAGTCAGTCTATTTTCCATCTGTAAGTAATGTTTTAGCGTTTAATGCAATTTATCTTCACTCACATTGCAGAAGATGTCAACACTAAAACATTTGCTACAGACATCATAAACTCGAGACATTGGCAGGCACTGCTGAACAGAGCAGAAACAGTGGTAGCGAATACATATTTTCAAACCATCTGGTATGCAAGCGGTGTTGGATCAAAAATTGACATGGTGTAAAAAACTCACCACTGTTTGTCAGATGACCTTTGGGCAGTCAACAGGGAAGTTGGTACTGCATGTAAATGCACTTGAAACAGTACGGTCTGTCTCATTTCATACTTCTGGGCCCTGTTCCCTCGCTTGCCAGGTTTCAGAAACTAATAGGCTTATTTAGTAACGTTTAGAAGCAGCTCAGATAAACGGGTGCCTTGAGGGCTTTGCGCACCACTCGCCTCTCTGCATACGTACTTCCTTCCCTCTGTGGCCTGCAGGGAAGCAGAGTTTCAGGAGCTGTGGGTGGGAATGATCCCTTTTCTTTTTTCTCCCCTTGTGTGTTTTGATGTTTAGCTTTCAATCCAGTTTTCTCTTTATCAAGAGCAGCTCGCATAGGTGGTATATACACGTGACTGTGTGCTCACCAACATGGGCACTACTGTGTATTTTGTGTATTTTGTCTTTGTGGTATATGGCTGTAGTGGGAAGAGGACTCATGGGGCTCATCATGCTTTGATGGAGAAGCCCCTTGAAAACAAGCAGCCCTGTTATTGCCAGTCTTTGGCTAAGGGTACCATGTACTTCAGCAGGGACATCTCTGCAGACAGCTGTTCCCAAAATGAATGTTGCAAAGTCTCTAGATTTCTCCCCTTTTCTTCCCAGAGGATTTCTAGCTCATTTCTGACTGTGCATCAGATGAATGTGTGTTTACTGCTTCCTATAAGCAGCAGCCAGCATGAGAAATTGTAAAGTTTCTCAGCTAGTTCCTAAAGCATGATTGAAAGTAAGGGCTGTAGAAGCTAAAAGTCTGAAAGGCTGTGTGTGTACAGTTTCCCTCAGTTACAGGTGTCTCGGAATAAGCCCAGAGAAAAGTGGCCCATAGCTCCTTTCATGAAAAATCCAGCTACTACAAAAGCCTGGCCACCTCCACACACAGCCACCACAGTTCTGCCTTTAATGACTACATTAAGCTTTAAAATACACTGTGCAACAAAGACTACTTCCCATTCAAAACATGGTAAAAACATTAAAAGGGAAAATGAAGGTACCATCTTTCTGGAGTAGTGTCAGGTTGTCCTACAGCATCTGTCTCAAAATGCATATAAAATAGCATGTCCACAAGAAGCTTTTGAGACCAACACCTGTTACTGCACAGGTGTATGAAGAAATCCTTGGCACACCATACATTTTCTTTTGCTGCAGCTTTACTTCATTTTCTTTTCCTTTGGAGAAAGAGGTAATTTCCAGATTAATGCTGTCTCTTTGTGAACAGACTTAACTAGGTTGCTCTATATCTCTTTGTCTTGGAGGTTGAATAATACACAGTGATAGCAATAGAAGTCATTTGCTCCTTTAAAAGCAGCTGATACTACATTTTCACTAGGCTTAGTAAAATGAAGAGGCTCAGTATGGATTAAGCACCTGAGTTTTACTGTCTCTGCTCTGAAAGTTTATGTGTACAGGAAAGACAGCCACATCTCCTGGAAGGTGAAGTTGCCCTGGATTTACTGTCATCATTTGGAAAGTTCTTCTGTGGACAGATATTCCTTGCTGAAAGAGAGCATTACTCAACTGTAGAGTAGGAGGAGGAATGGGATGCCCAGGAGTCTTTGGGATTATGAATGGGATATGAAACGAGACTTGTTCCAGAGCCCTTTGCATTCAGGGACAGAGAGATGAGGAAATAACCAAGGACTAGACTTCGATGCTGCACACATGCTCTAGCAACTTCTGGATTTCCATAAGTCTTTTGACAGAAATGCACATGAGCTACACATTCTGCCTCCTGGGCCTACTGAATCAAATGGGGAGGTGGCATAGGGTGTGCTGAGGCATTCTTAGATACTATTTTCCTTATTCTCATAAGAAAGATACTGCTAACGTGGAGATCTCTGGTTCAGGCTTTAAATAAGCCAGAACCAAAGTACAAATCTATTTTTAGGTGACTTTAAAATATCATGACATGTTTACCAAGCTGGCTTTGAACTAGCTAAAACATGTTAACAGTTAATACAGTATATTGCTGAGAACAGAGAATTTCTCTTTTCTTATAGTGTGGGTTACAAAGTGCTTTTCTTCACCACACAAACAGTAAAAAGGAAGGAAAATATAAATGTAAGCAACGGTGACACCTGACACAGTGTCAGTCTGCAAGCATCCTCCTGATACATGCTAGCACCACAATACCTTCTTCAAAGTCACATTTTGTATTCAGGCACACATCAAAAAAAATAAAACAAAACTACAATGCACAGCCTTCAGTCTAGCTTTCTAATGCTACATTGCTTAATAATTTAAGGACAGTGATAGCCTAAAAATTGCAGTCTTAGCAGCTTCACATAACCTACATTAGACAGAGGAGGAACATCATATTTATTACGTACTCAAGATGTCTGACTTTATCAGGACAAAATCTTCTCTGTGTTTAGCACTATATCACTTAGAAGGGCTCAGCTATATGTTATGTATTACTAACAATTCCATCTATAATCATTTTAAGAGGCTGGTATTCATGGTCTCTGCTTCCCCCAGTGCTACTTGTGGGGCCTCACTGAAATAAACAGCAGCTCTTCTGGGACAGACAGAGAGACAATGGAGCCAACTCGATTATCACAAGCAGTAGTGTTGTGCTCTCATGGTGTTTTGCCATGGTTTTCCCATTCCCACAAAGGTGCCTGCCCTCAGTGGATCCCTCTGCCTAGCGGCTGTGGCACCAGGAGCAGTACAGCTGTACTGTCTCCAGCCCTACTGGCTCTGCTGCTTGAGTGGGGTGCTTTGCAGACAAAGGTGGTATTTTCTGTTGTGATGCTTTTGGAAAGCATCTTTCCAGTTTTGAGGTTGTTTTTTTCTATTAAGGAAAGTGTGACATCAGTGCAGGACTAAGAGGCTGTGGGAGTCACTTTTTAGCAAGGTAATTTCTGAGTTCAGAGGACTCAGAATTCAAATTATAATGTATCTTTATATTCATACACTGTTAAGGTTTTATCAGTATTAAACCAGAAAAATATATTCATCTCTTGAGAATGCGAATGCTTCATGGGGCCTGCTACTGACTGTAGCAGAGAAAGAATGTCATTTCTGGGCTTATAAGATCTGTAGAGAGAACTGATTTCCTTGGGAGATGACAATATTTCCATAAATATGGCAGGGAATGTTGTGGTATCGTCAGTGACACACGCAAAAATCTATGTTCTTCCTCTCGTACTGGTTTCTTCTTGCAGGCTTTGTGACTTTATCTAGGTTTTGTTTTTCAACTGACAGTCATCCTACAATCTTTAGCTCAGCTGGAATTACCTGCTTGGATTCCTCTTGATTTTCTCAAAGAATTCCCAGCCTTCTGGATTTTGGCATTACTGTTAAATGTTTGCCACCTATCTCTCTGAGCTCTGGATTATGCTGCTGGCTGGCTGAGTTGGAAGAGTCTGCTCCCCTTTATAGTTGAGATGATTAGCTGTTAATTTAGGTGCACTGTGCAGCTTCCAGTTGCCTTCTTTGAAAAGGCCTCTGTTTTTCAGGAAGGATTGAATTACCTCTGCTCAGAAGTGTTACATCTCCACTGTTCTGTGCTGCGGCGGGGGGCAGCAGCCTTTATTTCCACCAGGATGGCGTGAGAGTCGGCTGTCAGGGCACAGCTACCACGCCATACAATACAGTCGCCAGCCCCAGTAAATCAGCACAGCCAGTGCTTGCTGGGCTGCTGTCTGATTCAGTGTATAACTCTTTTCACCACCGCAAAACTCATTCCTGAAATGTGGCATTGGTCAGCTGAATTTGCAGGACAAGGGATCAGCTAAATGTCACCGAACCACGATAGCTCACATTCCTCTGTAACGTGGCAGCAGTGACAGGGTTATTAATAGGTGTAGGTACCTGTTCTGGATGCTTTATGGGAGCACAGTGGGCATAAATGGCAGTGAAGGGATTTGTTTGTGGGTTGAGTGACTTCATAGGATAACAAATGTTATCGGCTGCCACGCTGTCAAGGACACAATTAATTCTGGTTGCGCAGTACAGTTAATTTGGTATGCATCTCAAATGTTTTCAATGAGGTTTGCATGCAGATCCAGTGGACCGTAAGAAAAGTTTCTTTTTAGCCCTCATCTATTTTAACGTGATTCTAAAGGGACCTGACAGCATCCCTTTATGTGAAACAGAGCTGCTGGTTGAAGTCAGAGGCACTCTGCACTGTGCTCTCCCTCTCCCTGGGGGCACTTGGGCTGATTGCCTTTTTGTAAGACTTCAAACTCTGCCGTATGAGCCTCCTAATCAGCTCCTAGAGCCCTCTGGGTGCAGGGCCATCACCCACGAGTGGCCATCTGTAGCCTTTGGGGAGCTCCAGTTGAAGGGTGGTGCTGGCCCTTATTAATGGAAATGAAAGCTTGGTTTAACCATTCTGTTCACATCTCTCGGGTATTTCTAGGGCATCAAATTTAAAATTGAAGTGCCTAAGACAAGAATTCAGCTTTGTGTACATGTTGGAAAAAATGGGCTGATTTATTTATTGCTATTCTTACTTAATTCATAGTAAGGAAATGGTAACACACACAGTAATAGATTTTTAATTACCATTCTTCCTAGCCACCCCTGTCTCTTCTGTTTTCCACTTAGGTAGGAGAAAGTCAAGTTTGTTGTTAAAACAGTAGTAATGGCGTTCAAGAAAGAATGAACTCTTTGTTTTGGAACTCAAGTGTGGAGAGGGGGAAAAGCTCCTCATAAAAAAAAAAAGGAAGATGGGGAAGGGGCAGTAACGTAAATGCAGCTATTAAGCCACGTTATTGGGGCCCTGGGTTTGTTCTTAATGGAGGGAAATTAGCAATGCAAATATTTCTAGTCACCAATTATCCATGATATAAATAGGTCGGAAATTTGCACTGTTAATACCAGCCGAGTTGAAACCTTTTCTAAGCAGTTCATCAGCAGAGAGATTTTGGGGTTTTTTTCTGATTTGTATTCCTGTGGCTTGTTAAAGGCTTGAAGAGGGGGAGGAGAACAGGAGTAGGAGAAAAACAGGTTTAATGGACTGTAAGGAGCAAAACTCTTTTCTGTTACTTCTACTGTAAACAAAACAATCAGTTGAAGTCTAGCTTTGTTTAAAAAGGGGGGAAAATGTAAATAGCAGTGATTCTCCTGTGCTCTTCAATACTCTATGTGCCTTCCATACAGGATTTTATCCTTTAAATATAAACTAGGAGGCATTACAGGCACATAACTGCCAGAACAACTCTCCCCAGCCAGTATTTCTGCAGAGGATATAATTAATCCAGGCTGTGGTGAGAGGTGTGGGGAGGTTGGAGTGCCATGCTGGTGGGCAGCATGCATCAGTTTCCAGAACTCTTCCTTGGTAGGTCTCCAGAGCTTTTCAGGGCACCCAAATATTTGAGAAACTACTTTTACCCAACAGAATTTGCTGAATGAAATATCTTACTCAGGCACCAGATGTTTCTCTTGAAAACTGAATACCCACACAGATGCATGGAGATGTGCCTGCTTTCCTGTCTGCTGTTTAATTTTTAATTATATGAATCGAGCGATTGTGGGTTGCATGTTTTGTTTCAGCCTGCTCTTTCATGTTGCATCCCCAGTAAGAAACAGCAGCTTCCCTGGTGCAGAAAATCACAAGATAACCCAATACAGTTGCACTGACAGAAAACAGGTTTTTGTGAATTTGGCATTCATATTCTGGCACACAGTATCTCAGACTGTGGAATAACTCTTCTATCCTACAGCATACTTGGTGTCTCTCCTACAGGGGAAGGGTGCTCAACCCTGGGTAATTCTTTAGAGTAGGCATACATTTAGAATTTTAAAAAGAAATAAAGGGGAAGGTAAAGGCATTTTTAGGCTTGTATTCACTATCTTCTTATAGAAACTGTAAGTCACTGGCTTACCCATGGGAGGAGATAGGCCTTAAGGTTCTGCTGAGACCTCTGCTGTATAGCAAGGTTCTTCAAGGCTTTATGATGTGTCACAACTTCCCAATGAACTAAATTAAAGAACGGAATTAAAGACTGGCTACACAGATAGTTTGAGTGCTTTCTTCCTCCTGAAGATTCCTAGGAGGCGTACAGGTAGTGCGTGTGTGGTACCTGCTGTGAGGTGGGTGTTGTGTTCTGCCACTGATGCTTCGGGACTGTTGCTGTCCCTGAGGCCCATGAAGAGGCACAGTCCAAACTCAGGCTTAGAGGCAGAAAACCTCGTCTATCCTCGGTTTCATTCCAGCAGCCAGACTTTGCTTTTGGAACCCAGGCACACAAAGTGCTGTAACTGTGTTGTGGGTCGTTCGGTGAGCAATTCCTTGGCTTGCAAAGGAAGTGTTCCAGGTGAAGGATTGGCTTCACTGATACTTTTGGAGTGACAGACTGGGGTTCAGATATGTGTGTTGCTCTGTATCAGTTTTCTCTGCAAGGAGAAGTGGTTCTATTCCCTTGACACTTTTTACTGTTGGCTCATGTGGAGTTAGCAGGGATGGTCACAGAAGTTTGTGAGGGTGGCTTTGGGAAGTCAACAGCCAATGCACTGCATGATACCATTTCCCTTTTGCACACAGTAGGAAGTGCTTGCAAGGGCTTTTCAGTAGTGTTTGGATGTGCTGGCAGGCCAAGCCAGGCTGTGATCCCTGCCTGCAACTGGTCTGGTCCCATGCAAGACAAATTGTTTGACAAGGGTGTGAGTTTTGCCTGTTGTGAGTCTGCTTATTTGTCTGAAGCAGAGCGAAGCTAAGTAGTCCCTTTTTCTGATTATATTAACCTTGTAATTAATAAAATGTTCTGCATAAATAATAATAAATAATAATAATAAAATGGTTAACCCCACTCATACATGGAGGAGGTAGCTGAAGGCCTGGTCAGTAGCCATATGGTCTGTGCATTATGGATCATGTAGTTTTTTATGGGAACAGTTTTGGCTTGATCTTAATATACTACATCTAAATTCACCCTTTAAAGGAACAGCACACGGGGTGGAGGGAATGGTGTACACAAAGGCTTCTGCTCCTCAGCCTTTCCTGATAAGAGATGTAGCATCTGCTCCTCTCCCTTGGCTGTAGGATCGTGCTGCTCTCGTTACACTCTGTTCTCAGCTGCCGTGTCAGATCAGGCCATTGGCCCATCTACTCCAGGTCTGTGCCTGCTCGTGTTTGAGAGCTCTTCCACACCACTCCTGCACTTAGCTCAGTAACTAGTGCCAAACACATGCAAAGAAGATTAATTTCTCCTGTCTTTCCCATCCTATCTCCTGGCATCTACTTGTTCCTCAGAGCACTTACCCTTCGGTGGGAGCTGAACATGAGGAGCTGTGCTTCTGCTGACAGAGTCCTACGACTCTAGTGTTGTCTTGTCATCCTCTTCTGTGAATTCATCATGTGGTCTAGGTGCACCTACGTCTTGGAAAACTCGGGAACCCACATACCTTGAGAAGGTTTTATTTTAGTGCTTTAGAAGGGAGCATTATCATCACTTGTCAAAAATAAATTATGAAGGCAGCTTGTCTCCACATGCTTAACCCAATGAGGGATAACAGCTCTCAAGGGATAGCAGTTCCTATGTAAAAGCTAAAGAATGATGATTTTCTTTCAAATATCCTCAGAGATGTACATGTCATTAGCCCATACTCTCAAAGCTGGCAGACCCCAAAACACTGAAAACTAAACTAAAACACTAATTTTTTCCTGAAAACAAAGATCCTCCCTCACACTGAGAGATTAGGAAAAAAGTGCAAGATTGTTGGGGAAAGCTAAGCAATTGCAACCCATTGAGCTCCTTAGAAGGACAGCTTTCCCCTTGTGTGCTGTTCACTATGGAGCCCTGTGTGCTGTTCAAGAGATAACTTGTGTTAACACAATTAATAATTGGATCTTGGATGCTTAAAGGAAAGTTATCTCTCCAGAATGTTGTGGGAGAAGTGACAGTAGGAGTTGGGAAGCATACCCTGCTTGGGATGAAACAAGCCTGCTATGGTGCTGCTGGCCTTGAGTTGTGTTGGCTTTATGGCCATTCAAGGGAAGCAACAAGAACGTGAGGAAAGAAACTCAAGGTTAGCAAAGAAGCAAACTTTTTGTTACATTTGCAACTCTTGGCTCTTCAGTCTGTGATTCAGTGATTGGGGTTTTTCCTGTCTGCTTGTGTGATGGGATGCAGATGTCAGGCAGGTAAATGTGAAATGGTGGCAGAGTAGCTTGCTGATGGCATCTTCAAACTGTGTAAGTCATGTACTTCTGCAGAGAGAAAGTGATCCTGCTGTGATAGTTCACTTAGTTTGTGGAGCCAAGGAAGTCTGGATAGCCCCCGGCCAGGAGAGCTTATTGGGAAAGCACTGCCAAGCGATGCATTCTGCACACTTTGTTGGCATGGCAGCATAACAAACTTCTGGAAAGGGCAGAAGTGAAGAAGAGAGAAATTGCCAAGTCTGTGTGTATTGGGGAAAGTATGTGTATGTGTGAGTTCACACACAGAATATTGATAAGATCTCTTTCCAGCATGCTGAGCCAGTTGTCACTGTGTGCCAGTCCCTGAATTTCATACATTGCTGTCTTTGCCTAGCAAGCTTTAACTTCTTAGCCTTCTCTTCAAGGCTTTCATGCTTGCATCTTCGTGCTTTTGTCTGTCTGTCATGGCCTCCTCCCGTCTCCCTAAAGCTGCCTTTGTTGTCTTTTTTCACCCACAACTTCCCTTTTCCTATCACATAATGGTGAGGCTGGACTAGCCAGGCTTGAGTATCCCGAGTGCCATGGTGGGAAAGGCACACTACAGTACCAAGTGGCGATGGAGAAAAAGCCTGCAACATCTTCAGTCACTGTTTCAGTTGCTAAGGGTACAGGAGGGCCTGGGTTTGTATTGTGTGCAAATGTTGATAGGTGCTGTTTTCTTAAAATGAAGGATGCTACAAGTCACATACAAAGGCTGTGCATTTTTAAACTTAAAAAAATTGGAGGCTTCTGTTTAATAAAACTTAAAATACTGGGGAAGTCCTAGATAGAAGTGTTATACTCTCTTTCTAATACTTAAAAAACACAAGTGGTTGACCCAATTAATTAAGCCTAATATTTGTGTTAGATCAAAATATGTTTTTATTTTGTGACAGATTTTGTCTATAAAGACCCAGGGTGTTACTAAGCCAATTCCAGTTAGTGTAGATTTGTGGAAAGGGCTTGCATCTTTTGATGCTGCAAGTTTAATTTATAAATATAACTATGCAGTAGTGACATATTAACTTTTGTAAGGCATTTTACTTAATGTATCTGATTGGAATTTGTGGTGCTGAAAGATTGCATGTCACCTTTGATCAGTGACCAGAACTAAGAAGCCATTCTTGTTGGACAGTCATCAAACAGGGATGTTTCTAGTGGGACTTGGCAGGGACTGGCACTGACTCCAGTGCTCCATCAAAGAAAGAGAGATGGGAAGTAAATCTGATATTTGTGGATGACAAATTAAAGGAGATGATTGGTGCAGATGATATATTTTTACATGGCTTTATAACTAAAAGCTTTTCCAGAGCCATGCAGAAGGCTGCACAGTCTTTGGGCAGAGTAATCCAGCTTTCCATCATACAGAAGCAGCCCTTTTTGAAGTAGTGCCTGTGGCTGTGGCTTCCTTGTGACTTGCTCAGCTCTTCAGCCTGGTGAAATGGACTACAATATGTCCTTGGACCTAGACAGAAAAGTCAAGGAAAAATCCTCACTTTGGTACAGGGAAGATCAAAAGAGCATCTAGTGCTCAGTGTTTTAAGAGAAGTACTAAACTGGAGGTAAGAGAGGTGCAAACATCATCTAAGATTGAGGAAAATGTGATGTAATGGTAGACTGGAGGAGATCAATTTGCTGTCTTTATTAATATGAAGATGATGAGGAATTTGATTATGGTTTATAAATCATTTCATGGGCAGAAAAAGGCTTTTTAAGGGTTTCTTAATCAAGTGAAAAAAGGTATTACAAGAACTTAATAGCTGGAAACTTCAAATCACAGTAAATTGAAATGGAAGCAAGGCACAGGTCTCCAGCAGGCAAGGTGGTCAAGGTGGAACAATCCAGCACTGGAAGTGGCAAATTCTCTGTCTTCATATGACTTTAATAATGCCTGGATGATATTCTTGGAGATACTTTAAAGCATACATTTTCTATATGAATAGCAAGACTGTGCCGCTTTACAGTCTGTGATGAAACAAGGTATCAGGCTGATGATCTCATGTTCCCTCAAGACCTTAAAATCTCTTTTTGTATCTGGCTATACAGCTCTTCTTTGTATTTCTTGGCTAGTATATTGAATAAACTGGGAGAAAAGAAAACCCACATGAATCTGGCACTGTTTCCAATTCAGAGAGGTTCAGGAAGGTCAGCATGCAGAAATACGCAGGTGGCAGCCTTAGGCAGAGCTTTGCAGGAAAGTTTGGAGGTCTTAAATGTGTGAGGGTAGGAAAAGCAGAAGATGATGAAGTGATTCCTGTGGGAAGGAGCTTGAGCAAACCTCATGAAGCATCACCTGAGCAACCAGTAAGGATGAGGATTAGTTGCTGGTTTCTTGGGTGGATTTAGATCAAGAGAGGAGCTTTTGTACTCATTGGGAGTCAGTGTAATAACTTCACAGGGTGAAGATGAGAGAAAAATGGAGTGACTTTAATGTAATATAAGATAGGAAATGCATAGCAGCCTGGAAGGCCAAGGAAGAGGGGCCTCAGGCAGGACAACAGGGACAGCAACTGCCAAGGAAACTGAAAGGAGGAAAAGGAGAATTGATGGGCTGCTCAGCCTTCATCATGGTGATGCTGAGTGACAGCAAGACAGAATGTTTTAAAGAAAGACTGTGAAGGGAGTCCAGCCATATGATGCAGGGAGAAGTTTGAGATTTCTGCAGACCCTCTGCCTCCCTTGCTGTGCTGTTTGTGTCTTCTGAAAGGCTTGCAGAAGTTGTGTTGAATAAATATGGTACAATGTAATGTCCCTAATGGTGGCTGTCAGTCATTAGGGATCTTGCACTGATGTAATATATTTACACCAGTTATTAGAAACTAAAGGGCCAAGGATGAAGACAACACTCTGACAGTAATCTTGGCTGCTGCTTAGCTAAATGACAGATACAAATCCTGAACCCAAAAAAGGAAAAGCTATCTGGGTAAACAGCAGTAATTTGTCTGTAGATTCATTTTACAGCTAATCAAAGTTGGATAAAACAAGCTTGTAGCATCTGGCAGTCTAGAAATGGTATGATGAAACCTTTAACTCTTTAATTTTCTCACAATGCTGCTATGATTTAAGCAACCCTCTTATGTTAAACACTGAGGAATGAAAAGACAGGACAGAAAAGAGAAAATTGTTCAGTTGTGGGGCCTTACATTTTTTGCAGAAGAGACTATTGTCCTTTCCTGAGCACACAGGACTCAACAGAATGAAATTCGGATCTTTTGCAAGACCTGTATGTTCTACAAACTTACAGCTCTAGTTCTTGCCCATGAAGCTCACTGAGACAGAAAACATCTTGGAACCAGGTTTTCATCTTTAGGAATTCAGTTCATGTCAAGTAATTGTTAACATAAGAAGACCTGCAATTATGTGAAGTATAGTAAGACTGGCTGCTTTGTAGCTTTAAAAAAAGTCCTTGACCGAAAGGGTCACCTTTTAATATTATCCCAGCAGCCAGAAAGCTATAGTGTAAACACCCAAGTAGTTAAGTTCAAATGGGTTCTCTGTTCCTTCTGAGGGAATTCTGCTGGGAGAGTCGTAGGTGTGTTGCCTGCAGCATGCACACCACTGGGAACTATGTAATTTCACTGTTTTCTTAGTGCAGAAGTCTGAATAGAAGGGAGTGGAACCTCTGAGAAGTAGTGACTTAAAGTTAGAAACAATATTTTAAGGCTAAACAATGTTTTGATTGGAAGAGTAGTTTGAGGCTTTGGCATAAGTTATGCCTATACAGATTTACAGCTAACTTGATAGCAGGAGAGATTATGGTGGATATACAGTGCTTGTTCTTGTCCACTTTTTATTAATTCTTTTTGTGTGTATCTCCCTTTCTCCTTGATGGATGCAGAACCTTTCAACAAGGGTTTCCCTGGTGTTGTTTGTAGCTACTCTTCTTTACTCTTCTTATTCCTAAGGTCTTATCAGATAAAGTTCTCTGAAATTCTGATGCTGTTTTAATGTGGTTCTTAATCTTAACTTTGCCTTGTCCATATGTAGTCATCAATTCTTGTTATAGCTTGTTAAGCACTGGTAAGGTTCTTGGCCTTGTACATTGCAGAAAAGGAGAATGCTGGCAAGATGAACTAATAGGTTAGGGATGTGCTGAGAAACGTCAGAGGAGTGAGAAATGTGGAGATCTTTAGTTTTGTATCATTGTTACTATTCCCTCCCTTTTTCTGAGCACTCTGTGATTTGAGAACCTGCCTTTTCTCGTCTATCCATCCAGTAACTTTGTTTTCATTCTGTTCAGTATTTTAAATTATGGCACACTAAGGTGGAAGAGATTTTTGTGCTGCATTTCTGCAGCTTTTTCTAATTCATCCTTGGTTTTGTATAGGTATGGCTCTGCTCCAGCATGTGTCTTTGCAGAGAATTTGGAAGGGGTTCACTGAGGCTTTCCAATTGTCCACCTGTGTAGTGTGGTTTGTGTAGCTGTGAGCAGAGCAGGCTCTATCTCAGGGGAGGACAAGGACTTAGGCTTGTATTCAGAGTGATTGGCAGGAAACCCCATTCTTAAAAATACAGTAGGAATGTCATACCAGAACACTTGGGAAGACAGAGATATATATAGAACTCCCTTTCATTCAGCTATTGTCTAATGGAGTTTCTGCCTATTACCTGAAGTTAGGGAGTATATTCATTATCTAGTGCATAATGTGGTTGATTGCAGACTTTAAAGTAGGCAATGGTGTTTATAAATCAACAAAAGTTGGCCAGAATCAAAGCTGAAGTATCTGTAATGATGTGTAATCAGCTATTAGGAACAGTTACAACAGCAGTCCTCTGTCAGCTTCCCCTAAAACAAAGCACGTAATCTGCCAGTAATAATGATAAATGTCCTTAGAGATGTTATGAATTGAACCTCAGTACTTCCAGTAATATTTATTGAAGACTCCATGACCTGTTCAGTGTCCCCTTATGCACCGCTTATCTTCCATTGCTCTTTGTATCCAAGATCTGTTTTGAATTTTTACAGAATATTCACTTCAGCCGTATTTTTGAAAGGGAACATGACATCTAGTCCCCTGGAGTCCTCTGAATGAGCATTTTATCAGTGAATCAGCCTTGAAATGTTACAGTGCTGGTTTAGTATTTGTCAGCGTCTGTATAAAACATGCACAAAGCCAAACCATAAAGAACTCAACACTTAAACAAAGAACAGTAAGCATCTGGATTGCCTTGAGAGCTTACTTGAGCTTCAAAGATTACCATGGGCATTTGTTTCAGTGGTTTTTCCTGGCTCTTGGTGTAGCTTGCACCTTTGCTTTCAGGCAGAAAGCCCCTGCCTTTCTGTCAGAATAGCCCAGAAAGAAGTTACTGGGGGAGCACGGCTTTTTCTAGTCACACAGGAGTACCCTGAATTGGTAAAACTGCTGAATACGAGGCTGAACTATCTTAGCTAACAGTAGTTTTTCCGATAGAGCACTTGATTCTGATCCTGTTGAATTGATGCCCTTTTTTGGCCTCTCTTAAAAGTAGAGGTTAGAGTGGATGCCATCTTGTTTTCTTGAAATACAGAGATTTACTCCCACCTCCATTTGATCTAGCTGTGAGCTTGCTTCCAGCTGGAACAAAACACTCCTAAAGTTTGGGCAGTGATATCTTGAGCTACTGGAAAGAGGCCAGTCCAAAGCACTTGATGTCAAGGAGATTTTATATAAAGTTTCTCCTCAGAAGAATGTGAACTTGGTGCCAAAGGCTTTGATTAAGACCATTTCTAAGCCTGTTGGACATTGTCAGATGCCTTTCGTGGTGGTATAATTAGCTTTGTAGGAAGGTTTAGTGTCAGCTCAGAAAACAAACGTGGAGAGAGGGTATTGCTGGCTTTCAGAAGTATGTTAAAATGTTGTGTGAGAATTCAGTTTTTAAAGCATTTTTCTCAAGTATTAACCACATTTCTCTTGAATCATGGAGTAACTGTTTCAAAATTTTCCTATACAGGCCATACTGAAGAAATGTTTATTATCCAAAAGCTTACATGAAATGGTGCCTTGAGGTTTGCCCCAAGTGTAGGGACTGTGGGACCAGTACGTGCTGGGGCGTGGCACAGGAGGTCATGGAGGATCTTTCACAAGGGTGAAATAAGTAGGAAAGACAGAAAAGCTGGTTGAAATGCAGCTGCCAAATATCATCTCTGTAGAGACAGCAGAAGGCAGGGTGGTATCTCCTTTTGTAAGAGGAGCCATCAGTAGAGCAATGCCCCCCACAGCCACATCCAGGCACTTCTCGGGGCCTTGCAGGCAGGGTACTGCTCTGGCACTTCAGCCCAGCTGTCAGCGTGCCAGCTTTAAAGGCACAAAGTGCAAATCAGTGCACAATCCTGCCTTGGTATGGCACAGCTCTGCTGTCCAGCTTGGGCAGGGAAACTCACCTTTTGTAAGGTGTGCATCTTCTAGAAGTGGAAGCACCATGGGGTGCTGTCCTGGGTGGTAGAGAGCAGAGCATAAAATGGGTTCCTCTGCTGTGTGGGTGAGGGGACAGAAACCAAAGCATGGGTGTGCTGAAAGCTGAAATCACAGTCTGTCACGTCGCTGCATCTGCTACCTCCAGGGGTAGTTGTGTGCACCACTGCAGCATGAGCAATGTACACCTGTCATGGGGTAGGATTATAACCAGTGCTCAGAGATTGTTGTTCCATAGATCCCTTCAAATCATTAAGGCTTCCATCTCTCTTTGATTCTTTCTAGGCAGGGCAAGTTTTTTTTTGTACAGAGAAGATTAAAATCTATGTTTCCATTTTGGGAACATAGATGATGATTTCTTCGTCATCTGAAATGTGCTGTTTTCAAGTATAACAGCTTGGCTTGGAGGAGGCAGCAGAGAGGATCCCACCTGCAGCATGTCTGCACACTTGCACGCAGTCTTTACCAAACGCTGACTCCATCTGTCATGACAGAGTAAAAATAATTCCACGACACTGTATGCTCTGCAGTCTCACTAATATAGAGTCATGCTTAGTAACAAATCAAATGCTTAGGTGTGATGTTTCATCCCATGCAATTAAACTTCATAAAACCTTTGAAAAATGTATTTTAACATAATAGCAGTTCACTGTGAGAACCTCTAGTGTGTGTTTGTCATGGTCAATTCAAAAATTTGTGTGATGCACTGAATGTGACAGTGATTAGAGGATTGTCATTTCAGTATTCCTGCAGCTTCATGATTATTTAACAAAGCTCCAGGTTATCTCTATGGAAAATACTAATCTAACCTATTCTGTGTGTGAAATAAACATGCAATTAAGCCCATGTCATGGCAGTTGGGGTCACCAAGCACTCGCTTTGTTTTTTTCTGTGGAGCAGTGACATTTACAGTGTTGGGCTGTGGTGCCTAAACCCTTCCTTAGGTTTCCTGAGTCAAGCCTTTATAAACCAGTGCTCATGCAGGGAAGGTAACTTGTGTTTGGAGTGTTACTTAACCTCATCTTCTTCCTTGGAATGCTGGCTGTTCAAAAACCACCTGATGTAATTCCTGCCAATAGAGAGCTTTTTCTGCACACTTCACTCTTACAGACAGTCTTTGTGAAATTTGACATTTCTGTGATGGAGCACTAAGTAGTATAAATTTGAGGTCATAAGGGAAAACAAAAATAAAATTTGCATGCAATTCCAGGTTGTTTTCCTAGCTAGTGAGTAAGCTCTGGCATTAGGATGTAGTTGTGATTCACTCAAGTAAAAGGTCATCAGCAGATCAAAATGAGAGCTAAATGCCTTGACAGAAATATCTACCATAGGTAATTTTTTACTTCTTCTGTGAGCTTTACTTCAGGAAAGCATTATAATACTCTCTAATATGTAACATTTCTACAATGAACAAGAGCACTCTTGCTAGGGCTGTGAAAACTGACTTGCTACTGAAATGTTCTGTAATAGGGAGAACCCCAACAGCGTGGTTTTTCTTTAAAAATAGAATGAAAGCACTTGAAGGACTTTCCTAATTATTATTTTTGTATAACAATATATAAAAAAATAATTTAACATTTTACGGTAGCCTGTGGAGTTACCACTTCTGATATTTTGTAAATAAAATATTTTGACACAGTTGTGATGTGGAGTGTCGAAGCTGTCTGCCTCACATGGGCACTGTGTAATTACCCATCCTAATCGCAATTATGTAATCTAGTATGTTGTTACAAGATTAGGGTATCTATTTATGTAGCTGAATCCCTGAAACATTCAAAGCACCGAAAATTACTGTGGGGAAATAAAGGAAACGTAAACATTTGAAAATTCCATTTAGGAAAGGCCATTAGGGTTACAAGACGTGCTGCCAAAATCAAGGGTATGTGCAATCAGAGGGGAGGCAGCGCATGCAGGCACAAAGCAGCGCTGCGCCGGTGCCAGCCTTGCTCTTGTGCAAGTCAGGCAGGCTCCTGCCCTGCAGGGAGCTGTGCAGCCATTCTGGCTGTGCCTTTTGGGCCACCCAAAGCCTGTCATACTCACAGGGCTCCAGTGGTTCATGGCTCTGCCCTGTGATTGCCCTGGAGTTGAGCATCTCGGGGGGTTGAAGCCTCTGCTTTGCCACTGCCAAGGAGCTCGGGCTGGCTGCAATGGGAAGGCTTGGAGGTTGCTCTTTCCTCTCTATAACTCTGTCTGCCTCATCAAGGGAAGCTGTTCACTTCAGGTCAAAACTTGGTGCCATTTTCAAATTAAAGTTCATTGTTGAGGGCTCAAGTCTGAGATTTGTTCTTCTGTGACAGTTTTTCAGTTAGAAGTGCAGTGACTTATTCTCTTGCTGCTTCCCTTGCCAGGTAGGGAGTGAATAGATTACCCAGGATTCAGCCCTTCTGCTGGAAACAGAAGCTTCTCGCTCAAAGGGAGACTGGTCATTGTATGCCTTGACCCAGCCCATCATGTCAGGCCATTGCACTGAGTACAGAGGAGACACATGGAGAGAATTCAACAAGGAAGAGTGTTTTGTGCTTTAGGGAGAAAACCCTACAGCAGGCTGGGAGAAAAAGCAAAAGAATTATTCACTGTGCTTATAACTCTAAAGGGTCTCAGAAGAATAGAAGTCTTAGACTGTAGGCTTTCATCATGAATGTGGATTTGAAGACAAAACCAGGTTTTTGACCTAACTTAAACAATCCACTCAGGAAAGATATCCTTGCAGAAGTGGTTAATGCAAGCAGAGGGGGTGACTAAATGAGTTAGACCTTGTGAAAGGATCCATTTATCGCGGCCGTGTACCAGGGGAGCTGCCGTTCTCGAGAGGCTAGCAAGGGGATTTGCAGAGCCTTGTTTTGTAGGTCATAGCTTCTAATTTGTCTTAACTTGCTACTGATTAAAAGTTAGCAGCGAATCCCCCTGTATTAGCTGTCTGAAATGAGCTTGTTACCTCACTATTGCTCCAGCAGGTTCAGCCTTCTGCAGTGTAAGAGTTGCCATCACAATGGCTCTCTCCCCAGCACGCAGCTAGAAACACAAAACCCCGTTTGTCTCTTCTGGGGTTGGGTCCCCAGAGACATTAAAGGTATTTGTGACTCCACAAGAAATCTTTCAGGTGACTATACAAAATTACTTTCTTTCACGGGGCTCCAGGTCTGTCAGAGGGGACTGTGGTTCATCCTCTTTGTAAAATCGTCAAGTTCTATTGAAGAATAGTGCCATGGAAGAAACATGGAGGTAGTGGTGAGGGTTTCCTGGAGTGCAGAGACAGTGCACAGGTCAGACTGTGTGACATGCCCTTTTAGTGTATTTTATAGCATTTTTTTGTATCTGGTCCCCAGCACCAGTCGCTTGTGAAATGCCCTGACCAAGAGTATATTCCCCATGGATGGGGAGGGGATGCTAACACCTTCTCAGTACTTCATCATCAATGCCAGAGCCCATGCACTCAGAGCAAAAAGGGATCCCTTGGAAACACAAGAGAGGAGGGCAACAAGAATATTGGCAATAGCAGATCTCTTGTCCAGGGCTCTTTTGTTCTTTCATGGTCTCTGTGCTCTTTTTTTTTCTTTTTCATGTACACGTTATTTCACCTCTAAACCAAATACAACTGTTCATTAATACCAGTCAAGACTTGCCGGGGAGTTTTCAAATGAGACAATTGTGCTGAGTCAGATAGATGACACATCCTCCTTCTCACGTTACATTGCCTAAAATAGAGATCTTTTTAGAAGCAGAATTTGAGTGCATCTTGTCTCATACTTGCACAGGGATGCCAAAAAGCTACTGCTCAGGCCACAAAGTGATTTCACTGCAGATTCAAACATCTCCTCTTTTAATAATATATCGTATATGAGTGACTTATTTCAGGTGTTGAAAGGGTAGATAACAATGGTTTAGAGGAAGACTTTCCCAACGGCTCCAATAGCAGTTTGGTACTTATCTCTCCAGTAGATTTTAATGGGAATTAAGCACCTACAAGTCATTTTTTTGCCTTAGAAAATCTTTCCTGCAGGCTATAGAAGAAGATTGGTAGCATTAAAAATGATGACATTTATCCAGGAAATGGCAAAAGGGAGCACAATAACCCTGCACTTCACAGGTGCTTTTCATCAAAAAAGAAGCCCCACATCTTCACAAATCCAAGATACAAATGTTGCTGCATCCTGACGTTTGACCAATTCGGTGAATTCTTTAAGACCTTGTATCAATGCTACATGCCAGCTGAAGGCACGAAGTGAGGTATCGTGTGCTGCCTCATTTCTCACTGCAGTGTATTTTGACAGTGGAAGTCAGAGCTGTGATCTGAATAAGCAGGGTGAAAATATTATATAGTCTGAAGCATCTCACAATCCTAAGGAAAATATAAGGTGTAGGTTCTCAGGATAGAAGATTCTGATGCCTCCTCCTTCCATTAGTCTCTGGGTGGGTTAGTGGTTAATTATAACCTGCCACTTGGGTTTTCCCCATGCGACTGGCAATGATTTCCCTATTCCTAGATTAATTAAAATGTTAAATAAGATCTGTCCCTAGTATCAGTCTCAGGAGTAGTGTGTTATCATTTATCTTTGCCCTTTAGTTATGGACATTTAGTAAGTTTTCAGTCATCTCCACCAGGATTTAATCCCAGTCAGCTTCAGGTTTGGGGATGGCTTTAAAGAAGTGCTATGGCACACTTTTCTTCTGTTGACTGTGTAATCCAACCAGAAGGAAAAGCTTGGTTTACTCCTTCTCACCTGCTGGTTTTGTATCCCAAATGAGTCCTGGATTCCTGCTGGCACTTCAACATCGGCAGGTTTGGCACTCACATTCGTTGTTACAGTGTCATCATTACAGGGCAATGATTCCTAGATCACCCTTTTTCCTTCTTCTTGCAGTAAGTGCTTCTTGCATTCTCAGATGACTTAACTCTCTACATATTTTAAAATAATTTCAATTAATGTAGTAAATTTGTTAGCTAATTCCCATAACACGTTTGCATTAAAACTAAAAGCTGAGTTTTCTTTCCTATACTTTTTTTTTTAAAGTGCTGAGTAGTCCAAGCATTTGAATCCTAAAAAAAGCTGTGTTCTCCCTTTTTTACCAGACTTACTTTTTTGTTACTTAGTTCTGCTATCTCCTCATTTCCCACAACTTTCATGGCAGCATTAAGTCATTCTGGATTTTCTACTTTCTTGCTCGTCTGTGCTGCTTTTTCTTGTTTTGATCCTGTGTTGTTTCTGTCATGCTTTGGGGTTTTTTTAACTGCTTGTTTTGTGGTGGAGCCACGCTGCCCTCCCCGTTCCCACAGACCAGGCTGGCTGAGTTGGTGGGAGAATCTGTCTACACAAGAGCATATGTATAACAAATTTAGCTATTAATAAATGACTGTATGACAGTTACTATTTCTGTACCACTTCCCTTTGGAGGAGCTGCATGTCAAAATCTACACATTACCAGAACTCTCTCTGATTTCACTTTACTTGTGACTCAATGGCAATAGCATGTACTCTTTTATTTGGCCATCACAGGGGAATGGTAATAGATTTTCCTTGAAACCATTTTCCCTCATCATTTCCCATTACAGCTGTATACTTTGGCTTATAAGGATTTACTCATACCCTTCTGCTGAAACAGTTTCTTGTACTGCAAAAGTGGTGTAGCAGAGCTACCTTTGCCTTAAAACTGACTGAAGATTTTCATACTGTTTTTTTAAGTTTAAATTCCATTTTAACAAATACAAAGCAAAACCTGGGAGGAGGCAGAGGAAGGTGGTTTATTTCCTGTGATCCCAGATGGACATTCCTCTGTTGTCTCACGCTCCAGTATTTTGGATGCTCTAAAATGTTTTGAGTTGAAATGCAGGGGGAATATGAACACACATTAAAGCTGGTTTCCCTTGAGAACTCTAGCAATCATATACTGGTTGTTTTGAAAATGGAGGATTGCAGTAAAAACTAATTCCACCCTGTGATGCCGTAGCAGTGCTTTGAGATTCTGCTTGTGTAAGAAATGATGGACTGGTGAGATTTAAGAGCAGAAAGATGCAAGCACCTAGGAGTAGAAATAAAAGTATTTCTGACTTCACCTTAATAATTGCCATCAAAAATATATCCTGGCATTGATAACGAAAGCAAAAGAGCAGCTGACAGAAGTCAGCTGGAAGGCACAAGGATTAGCTGGTGACATTCTGATCTGTACAATTATGTGGATGCTATTAACATTTAAATAGTTTAAAAATCAGCTCACTGAAATACGGAATTGTGTGTTTGAACTGAAAAAATGCTGTCATTCTACCTGACTCAGTGATAATTGCCTAGTAAGTGCTAAACGTAGTGAAATTGCAGCAGAGGCTCAGAAGTGCAGGCTAGGAACCAGGAATGGGAATGAAAGCAACATTCATCTTAAAACAAATTCAAAATAGCACTGAGTTTAAAGAAAGAAAGAAGGGGGGAAAAAAATCCCTACAAACCAGAAAACAAGCTTTTAAAATGCCAAGTTTGATGTAACCAAAAAAGCAAATAAGTGGTGGTGGATTTCAGCTGAAGGAATCAGGGATAAAATCTTCACTGTGAGTATAGCTGTTTTCTCACTGTTGCACACACATGCGTGCACATGTGTCTGCTCATGCATGCTGGAGCCAAAGGGTCTTTCCCTCCCTGTTCTTAAGCCAAAGTCTGTACAGATGCTTGAGTTTGCCTGTGTGAAAGCAGATTTTCTGGATAAATCACAGCTCTGTTGGGCAACAAGTCTCTGCTGTTGTTAGCACATTTGAAAACTCACTTGTTCACTCTGCATCTTTGCTCCTCACATTTGGCTTTGCCTGGCTTACTGAAGCTGGTCTGCCTCACTGGGACGGTCCATTGGAGTTGGGCTGCCCTCTCTGTGCAGGTCAGGCCACAGCCCTGCAGAGCTTCTCCCTTCCAGTGTCTTTGCATCTGTGCTGAGCCTCCTCCTGGCACAGAAAGGCTCATTTTCTCCAGAGACCAGCTAAGGGAGAACTGAACACAAGATGCAGAGATAATGCAAAGGGTTTCATAGGAATACAGGAGATGGGACTCAACGGTGACCTTTCCAGATTAGCTCTTAGTCCAGTGACAGGGCACACTTCTGTGCTGCTGGGGTTTGGTGCAGCTCGGAGGGCCAGGAAGGACACAGCAGAGGCAGCCTTTGCAAATCCAGGCTGACTGAGGAATTGCCTTAGGGATCCTAACAGATAAACAGCTGCACTTTTTTCTTCCTTAATAAGAAAGGAAACATGTATGTGCAGCTGTAGCTGTCTCTGCTGCAGAGCTGTCTCTGCCAGCTTCGGTGCATGGTGCATTCCTCATACAGTTAATGCAGCAGCAGCACCTGGGAGAAAACATGGTCGAAGTCACCTACAGGCTCAGCCAAAATAAGCTGAATCAAGAAGCATCTTACTGTCACCCCAGCAGCTGCCTCACTGTGGGAACACCTTGGTAGGAGGCTGCTTCAGAGAAACTGTCACATCAGTGTTCTTAGAGATGTGTCTGGATTCGGAGTGCATCTCCCTAAATCCAATGGCTCTATTTAAAGCATTTTGCTTGAACATACGTGCCAGCTCTTTTGAAGGGCTTGCTTTTTTACTGTTATATTTCTACAGAGTTCATCTTATTTGGAAGGGCGGGGGATGTTTGTTACTTCCATCTTCCACTCTAGATAGTGAAGAAGAAAGGTTTTGACTTTAGAATGAGAATTTTGCTGGTGGTAGTCTCTCTGCTACCACCACTGCAGGCTCAGTGAAAAACAGAGTAAAACTGGGAAATTACTTCAGCGATACAGCAGTTCAGGATTTTGCATGTAATTCTATTAATGATGTATGAGCCAGAATAGATGCCAGCCTTCTCTCCTAGAGCTACATTTATTTTGCAAAACAATAGGATGGGAAGATGTTTAGCTTCATTTTTGTAAATATACTTAGCAGACATGACTGATTACATGCAGGGAACAGAACAGTTATGTTAAAAAAATGATACAGTCATTTTTCTGCCTATAGCCACATTTCAAAACCACAGAGGATTATTTGTAGATCACTGAAAAGTATTAAATGAGTTCATTGAATATTCTGTTAATATGCAGAGATTCAAAAACAAAAGATGCAAAGGTAAGAATTTCTTTGCATCTTTACTTTTTCATCAGAGAATACCACAGACAAACAAGAAATTAAAAAAAAAAAAAAAAAAAAACCAAAAAAACCCCAACTAATCACTTCTTGCAGGTTTGAGTAAGGGAGGAATTAGAACTATTCCAGAGGGATAGAAGAAAATTTAGACAAAATAGGAGAATTTTCTTTTTCTTACTTATAGCAATAGGTATTGACTACCATAAGCAGGCTTCCAGGACTGGGGAGGTCAGCTCCAATTCAGAGGCTCTCCTGTGAGAGTCACCACAGCAGCAGGACCTCAGGCCAGGAAATCCTTCATCCACATTCATTTCTGCTGTGGATGGTGCATCAAGTGTCTGCCAGTGCCAGTGGAGAAGCAAGGTGTACTTTGTTACACTCCCTGGCACAGATGGCAAGATCCTGTGATCCTCACATATGTGTTCTCTGTTTTTGCATATCTGGAAAGGCTGAACTATACTGCTGGTTTTGTCAAGAGATTTCATAGTGATTAATATTTGACCAGCTCTTAAAAGGTAATGGAAACTTTTTGTAGTATCTCCCCTATTCAACTCCTGTCACACACATCTGAATTTATTTTCTTCCTGATTGGCTTTAAAGGTGTGTAATCATGCAAGACTTAGACTGTTGACAGCACAATTTCAATTCCTAACAGCCACCCAGCAGACAGTTCTGCTGCAGCAGGAGCAGAGCGCAGGTTCCCACTGTCCCCTGGCTTTAATAGATGCACTGCTATCTCAGTTTCATTAGTTGTCTCACCTCTGAATGCAGAATTGAAATGTTATCAGCTTCTCTCTTGGTCTTTCATATTCCTGCTGTGCTCGTGTGTAGCTGGAAGCAAGCTGGCTTATCCTTGTAAAGCTGAGGATACACCTGCACCACATGATGTGGCTCAGTACGTGAGTGCTTTGCTGGTTCTCAGAAAGGATCTTGTTCTGGTAATGTGGAGATGAGCACAGGTTAATTTACCTTGCTAGTGAGTTACCCCAGTTCAGCAGTGCCTGAGCTGTCTGCCATCGCTTTAGGCCAGGGTTCAACTTTGATAGACTTGGGCTATGCTGCTCCAGTTCAAGCAGGAGAAGTTCTGTAGGGACAGAGTTTGCATCCCTGGCATTCATATCTGCAGCAGGAGCAGCTTGATGCTTTCTCGTGACAGTAAACAGTCCGTGTGTCACAGCTCAGCAGCGTGAGAGCAAGGACACGACAGGAGTCCAGTGCTGAGGCTGCTGTGGCAGCTCAAGTGGAGCTGCCTGGAGCCCTGAAGATTCGTTTCGCTGTTTGTGTTAACTACTGTTTCTTTATTTTCTTCCATTATTTTTCAACTGCAAAATACCAACAATGTCTTTTTTTTTTCTTTTATTTCCTTTTATAGCACCTTTAAGTGCCTCTAGCTCTTTGACTTTAGACATAGCTGTCATCAGGCAGGTTGTTTCAGGTCTGCCTACATTTAGCCCAATGCATAAAGAGAAGTATTACTGCTGATCTCATTCTGAAATGTTACTAAGAAAATGAAATTACTGCAGGTCATTTTGAAGCAGGAGCAGGGTTTGTAGTCAGAAGCAATGTTTCAGTGTTACAGAGGAGAAGTGAACTGATGACAAAACCAACAATGAGGAGGAGGCCTTTGCTGCTTTTAGCAGCACCCTGTGCATCTACCTGCACTGTCCAGTGACAGGAATCACTGTGTTCATAAAGCGTTTTGGGCAGCCTGAGATTTGTTTTGAAGGATTATCTTTGAGATACGTTGATTATCAATATGTAAAAAGGCTCAATTAGAAGTTCAAGCATATTACAGAGTGCAGCTAATAAGAGCCATGGTGTGAAATACAACAGCACTCTGGTGGTGACACTGTTACAGCATCACAGTTAATGACCAAAATATTAAAGAATTTATTGAAGTTCAATCATCAGTCAAGGTAAATTGATTCTTCTGGAAAAGAATGCAAATGTGTTCTTTTGATACTGTGTGAATACCAACCAACTACCCAGGCTCTGCTCATGCTCATTTCTATGGTTATCAATTTATGAACAGCTGTGTGAGCCATAGTAAAAGGAAGAGGGGAGTAGCAGTAATTAACATTTCATTTTACTAATTACTGGCTGAAACTGTCACCATAATCCTGATGGCTAGATTTTTGCTCAGAGTGTTCCTTCCTCCTTTTTGCATGTTGTCTCCATCATTGTCTCTGTTGACCTGGGGCTAATCGCAACAGAAGAAGTTGGAGAGGGGATGAACAGTTTTAAGTCTTTCTGCAATCAGTGTTTCCTTCAGGCACAAAATGTGTGTGAAAGTGAGACTAAGAATCTGTCTTGGTCAAAGTCACCATTATAATCAAGATATCAGTGGAGTAGTGGCTTGTTCCCCTGCTGTCAGGAGGTCATCAGTGCCTCTTCAGATCCTGCTCTGGTTCTCTTTAACCTTTCTCATGCAGTTTGCTCTGTTGGGCCCTGCACTCAAAGGTCTCACACAATTTCTCCTCTCCAGTAGTTTGTTTCTTTTACTTTCTTAGTTCTTTGGCTGTGACAGTACAATCAACCTTTGCTTTCTTCACCGGTGTAGATCTTGCCTGTAGCTGTGCTGTCCTGGCACAGAGCTTACCGGTACTTCCTGGACTCTGCTGTACACCTGGGGTGTTCTTCCCATATCTCTCTGAAACCTATAAGCACAAGTTCAAAGCCTGCTACTTTAGTACAACCCCTCCTCCTCCTAAGCATGCTGTGTTAGTGTTGTGTGGGGTGAGTTCTGGGGGTTCATTATGTTTCACGAGATGCAAGCTTCAGGACAAGATGAAGATCTTCAGAGGCTGCAGGTGGTTTCCAGCAGTGTGACACACTGCATGTGAAACATGAGGGTTTCAAACATGCCCATGCCTGGATGTCCCCTGTCACCAGCACTGTGCAGTACTTGAGCTGTGCCACCTCCCAGCTGCACTTTGCACCCCCTGAGGGTTCCTTGCAAGGGCACTTTGTTGGTTTCCAGTGTGGGCAATGGGCTCAGACTCTCACCTGAGCCATTGCAGGGGACTGATGAGCATGAATGATAAATACTGACCTTCTCTCATGCTGCTTATACAAATGTCACATTATGCTCTTGTAATGACAACCAAGAACAAGCCATTCCTCACCTCACAAGGACAAGGAGCTGGCACCATGACCATGGCTAGCCACTCCTGAAATCCTTCCAAGACTGTTAATATAAAAACCAAAATTGCTGTAGAAAGAATTATATTTGTTATATTTCATAAAAAATACCCTCATTAAACATTTCTCTGAAAGACCAAACTGTCAGAAATAGACCCAGGTTTATAATTGATATTTCCTGTGTGGACTGCTCTCCATCTCAGTCTTAAATGAGCCTCATTTATATGTGAAGTGCATGTTGAGTATGTGTAGGAGCTATAGAAGATGAGGACAGGAGAGCTAAGTTGTTGCTGGGAAGGAAGGAAGTACAAATGTGAGTGAGAGGTAGCTGTTCTTCCTAGGAGTACAGATTTTATTTAGGAGAAGGTTCTTATCCTTTGTTCCACTGCCCAAAGTTACCCTAAGGACAAGTGCAATAACAAATGTTTCACATGCCCACAATTGTTTTCTGACAGTGAGGAATGCAGGCCTTAACTACAGTATGGGATACGTAAAAGGACACAAGAAGTAATCTGCAAATGGAAAAATATTCCATGCAACAAAAGATTTGAAGCTCTGTGTGCTGCACTTAGCAGAAAGGGGAGCAAGAGGTGAAATATTTCTGGAGTATGAGTGCCTAAAGAGAGAGAAGGTGCTAGCTGCAAGGAATGGCTGTTTAATCCATCAGACAGAGCCAGAACAAGAATCAATAACTGTAAGCTGAAACCAGAGAAAGTCAAGCAGAAATAAGGCTCAGATCTCCAGCAGTGGGGGTGATTTGCCACTGGAAGTATTGGCTTCTCTCCCTCTTGATGTTACCTGATGCTGAACACATTTCTGCAAGACCTTTCAGCCCAGCATACGTGGAAATAGAGCACAAGGCGACTGTGAAGGGCTGCTGCATGAAATTTGCCATGACAGTCAGGTGAGGTGACCACTCTTTCTGGTTTTGTAATTTTTACCTGAAAATATACCAGGTAATTTTTGAATTCACTTAGTTTTGTGCTTCTCATTAGATCTTCTTGAAAGCAGCAAAGAACTGATTTTCACTCGGGTTATTCTGAACTGTCAACAAAATGAAATTTGTGCTTATCAGTAAGTAACATCCACTGAGGTGGCATGGAGAAAAACCAGAAAGCAATCATACAAATTAGCAGCAGATCTTCCTTTTTATCTTTGTAGGCTTCGATCACAAGGTTAACTAGGTCCTTCCATCTTGCAATTCCATCTCTGCATCAGATGGCACCTTAAATTCCTCAACAGTAAAAGTGCAGGTCCCTGCTCTGGGGCCCCAGAAAGATGGTAGCTGTGCTAAAACTCACCACTTCTGGATCAGCATGCTTTGGGTCCCAACAGGGTATCCAGAGTGGATGCTCCTGGTTCAGGTGAGAGTGAGCCATGGAACTGGCTCGGTAGTGGTCCTGTGGGGTCACTGTAAAACAGACACTGTGCAGTGCTGGTTTGGGATTTCCCAGTAAAGTCAGAGTACAGGGAAGGGCTGAGTTTCTCATCCCACTGACATGAAACATAACTGAAAACAGCTCATTCAGGAAAGGAAAGCAGGGATAGATGGGATACATGTATGCAGGGCTAACATGTCATCATTTTCCTGGCAAAGGAATCTTTCTCAAGGTTACTGGAGAGAAATTGGCAGCCCTGAGAGTGGGAAATGGTGTAGCTACGATGCTGCAACTGGTAGAAAATGCCATCAAGTTTCCTCAGCTGTCAGTTAGGAGGAAAAGAAAACATAGCACAGAGCTGCCAGCACAACTGGCATAAACTAAAGGTTTAACTAAAGGATCCACCCTCCAGCTTGGCCAGTTACACAGTATCCTAGAATAAACTCTGTGGAAAACCTGACAGGTAACAGATGGTTCAAAGAACCTAACTATGCTCCTTGGCTCCTGCCAGTCATGCTCTAGTTAGCAAAAGCACTGCTGCTCATCTCAGTTAGGTGGTCTGTAGGAGCACTGCTGTGGGCTAAGCTAAGCCTGTACCAGCAGGGTTGTTCTCAGGTTATTTGACACTGACTGCCTTGTGTGGCATGTCAGTAACCTCAGTTGTCAGGTATGGATTTTGATATGTCCCTTTTTCCTCTGGTAATGGCTCATAACTACCATGTCACTGCTCCATTTTTAGGTTAAGAACACAAAGCTCACCCTTTCTCCTGCAGTCATTACTCACTATTGGGCTATTTCCATTAAATTATTATATGTCTCCTATTATTTGTAGCTATAGCTAAAAAAAAACACAGGAAGATGTTAGGGTCATTTTCACGCTTGGTGGAACCAAGACCCGGACCCTTGTGGTCCCACGTATGACACAGTGTTTCAGGTCAGTTGACTGTGCTCAGGCAGGAGCAATATCTGCTGCACTGAGCAGGAAACAGCTAGTTAAGAGTAAATGGAGCACTCAGAGATGGGAAGCAGAAATATTCCACCTCTCACTATCACCATTTGGTTTTTTCCCATTGAGGCATGTGGCATGCTTCTCTTCAGCCTAATGCCAGCTCTGCCCAGAGGGATTTAGATGAAACATGAAATTCCTTTCTTCCTAATACTGCGCTTGTAAAGTTGCCTGACCACAAGTCTTTGTCATTTTCCTTCAAGGTGAAAACCAAAACAAACTAAAAAAAAACTACTTGTGGGGACCCTATTACTTTCTGCCTCTGTCTGCATTTCCATAATGACCTAATGCTTTCTCATAATCAGATGTGGTGACTGTAGTTTTGTGGAGGATGATGATGGCTGTATTCGTATTGGGACTTTCTCCCTCATTGCTGGCATCACAATCAGTTTATCTGTGCTCAGTCATTGGGATGGTGTAGGTGATGAGTTACTTCAGTTTGGTGCCTAGTTAGACTCTTTCTCTCCAGGAAGATGTTTAAAGACTTACCAAATCAGTCCAGTCAATTGTGTTCCCATCCAGTGTGTTCCCACTGAAGAGAGCATGGGAAGCAAGCTGGCAGCTCTGGCCATTTCCACGTTTTGAGCTGAAGAGCATCTTTGAGACTCTTGTGGACTTTAGGCCTGTGGGAGCCATCTGGCCCAGCCTGCACGTCCTTATGAGTTCTTCTTTCAATTGGTGCCTTGCCTAGACCTTCTACATCTTCCCTTCTCTCCCTCCTTCTGCCATGTGAAATGGCACATTTCCTCATTAGCACAAGTTTCTGTCGTGGCTGAATTGTGTGCAGTGTTAAAATCTGGACTATGGTTGTCAAAGCCAGCATGCTTAGAAAAGAATGGCTTTTTTACAGAGCTATATGCAGCTCAGGCAAAATTTGAAAAAGAAAATCTTACCGTAAAGACAGCACCCAGTTAACTGTCTTTTTTTTCTTAATATATTTTAAAGAGCCATGTAACACTTGCAAATATCTACTGTAACCACAGCCCCAGCTTCCTTGTGAGCATGCATAGTGGGCAGTAGTTTTCCCTGAGCATTTGAGGATATGCTTCAAGGGGAGAGCAACTTTGTTTGAGACACACGGCAGTGATGAGTGGAAGCTGAGTTAGGCAGTAGCGCGTCCTAAACCCTTGTACATACAGAGCTGTGCATTGCTCAGGGCTGGCAGTCCTGCCCACTCTCTTTGGATGTGCAGATGTTAATAATCTGCGTGTGCTGCTTCCGCACAGCAGCTTTTCCTCTCCTGCCCTGTGAACTCCTCAGGCTTTCTCTGTTTCCTCACTGCAGTTCATAAGCTTTCTCTGCCAGGGATGCTCTAGAGCACCTTCAGCTTCAAAAAAAGAGTTGTCAGGAATATTTTTAAATATAGACAGTCTTTTAGAAATACTCAAATACAGATTGCTAAATGAAGAATTCAACTGGAATGCTCTGAGATAGTTTTCTAGGAAAACTGTCAGAGTTTGCAACCTTCTCTCTAACTCCAAGATACATATTTATTTGACTTCAGAATCCCTTAAAAATCCTGCTTAGTACCTTGTACTAGGTAATTCTTCCACTTGAAAACAGTGCAATTAATTAGTCATAAATATCAGTCACTGGCCAGTCGCCATTGGTAGATACATACCACTGAAATACAATCTGTGAATTTTGGGTTTACTGTAGGTGCTATAGAAATTCAAAATTAATGTCCTCAAATGTGCATCCCATGGGAGGTTATGGTAATACTGAAGTCCTCTTAAAACTTGGGACTGTTGAAAACACACGTGAAGTAATGGGTAATAAGAATTCATATAATCATGTCTGAAAAGTTAAACGTGAATCAGCAAGATTGCTTTAAAAGACTGGAGTTTAATGATCCAGAGATCAGCGATAGTGGTACTGTTCTGTTCCTTAGTATGTAGCCCTGCAGAAAGAATTACTGTGATGCCATATAATAAAAATGTTAGAAAATCTAGTACAACTGTTAAAAACACCAATTTCAAGACGTTTTTGATGATTATGAAAGGAATTGCATCAGATTTCTGCTGGTGCAAAAAGTCCCTCTATAGTACAATAAATGGAGCTGTGTGAACTGTGAAGCCTTAGGATTGCAGTTTCATAGAAAGAGGTGCATGCCATGCTTTCCTACTACATTATGTATTCCCCCTGGAGTGCTTCCTTCTTGATGAGTTTCGGGGTTTCACATATGGAAAAGATGAGCTGTTACATTTGCAAAAAATCATTGCCTACAATCAGGTATTATTCCAAGAGCTAAGTCTTTGTAATTAGGAAAGGAAGCAAAGCCCTTGCTGCATTGCTGTGGTACAAACTGGTATGAGGCAAACCAAAACAGGGCCGTGTGGGTTTTGGACTGTGTGTACACAGGGCAGCTGCAGGCAGTGTCACAATTAAATGTGTCTGTTACTGCATGATACCCCTCCTCTTCAGTGTTTTCTGCTGTGATTTTGGGGGTATTGCTTTTGCTGGCTTGGAGGTTTGTACAGCCAACCATTCCTGTACAACCAGTAGCTGCAGCTGCCAATCCTTTGCAAAGACAGCCAGCTAGGGCAGATCCCTGCACTCTTCATTTGGTTTTAGTACTTGTGCACATCCCTAGCACAGCCAAGATGGGGCATGTGCCCACTTGCAGCAGGCTGGGCTTAGTTTTTGGTCACCAGCAGCCATCCCATGACAGGGCTGGGAGGCTTTCTGCAGGGCTGGACACTAACTTACTCCAAGGTCCGCAGCCATCATTTGGGAGCTGCACTAAAGAGCTTGTTTAGGTGAGGTGTCTGTCAAAGAGGCATTCGATGTCCAATCTCCCTTTCTCCCCACAGGGTGGCTTAATTCAGAGACTGCCACCTCTGGAGAAGGGTATCATTCAGAGGGAAATTACAGGCAACTGACATGATCCCTGTCCTCGTAAATCCCTAATAATTGTGACAAGTGTGTGGAGTGCTGCAGGCGTCCCTTGCTCTGCCAGCTGCCCTGCCAGCCCGGCAGCAGTGGCAGGGCCAGCCATGTGTGAGGCAGCGGCAGTGTGGCCCTGTCCCAGGGCTGCTGGGACTCGCCGCTGTCACCCCAGCTGGAGCTTTTAACTGTTTCTGGCAGGCACACAGGATCAGATCTGGTGAAAGCAGCCCAAATGGAAGCAGTTGTTTCCTGCTACCCAGTTCGTTCATATTGATTACAGACCCCAGTGAAAACCCACAGCTGAAATAGCAGAGTTTGCTGCCAGTTTCACTGCATCAGCAGAATCCTGAGATCAGAAGGGAGATTAGGTCATCTATCCCAATGTCTTCATATCTCAGACAGTCACCAGATAGTCCTGTGATACACACATTCCTCTTCTTGTGCAGCAGTCCATCCCACAAGAATGGAAGGCTCAGGGGAGGTGCTCATGCCAAGGTCCCCATGAAGCAAGGTGGGTATTTGCAAGGGGCTCGTGCCATCCCTGCAAGCTGCGCTGGGCTGCTCTGCTCGGGAAGCAGCCCTTCCCCTCCCACAGGCTCTATCTGCTTTTTCTCTCCTGTTCAGAGATCTGATACTGTTTCTGATTCCTCAGCTTTCTGCAGGTTTCATGAGATCATTCCTGATGCCACCCCATCCACTGCTCTTCGCAGCCCCATGATACAGCTATGGCTGCTCTCTGCTGCTTCAAGGAAAGCTGGGAAGGAAGCAAAATATTGGTCACACTACAAATAAAATTCCTCCCTGAACAAAGTAAGCAGCTGTTGGAAGCCCTGGGCTATAGGAATTGATGAGAAGCCTCTGGCCCGCTCAGTGATGCAGGTGCTGTGTTGGCTTCCCAGCCCAGGTGGCACACTCTGGTCCAAGAGCCCAAACTTCTACACATGTGCTCTAGAGGTGCAGCTTCTCTAGCAGTGAAAAAATCTTTTACAATTTTCTTTTTAATCTTCTCTGAAAAATCCCAAGCAGCAGTGAATCCATCATCCTTCCTGGTGATAACTCAGTTTTGACTCAGCTTTCTGAGGAGGATTTGATGCCTGTCCCCAGGGTATTGTGTAGTTCTGGGGATGGAGGGCAGCAGCAGAGTCACACCAGCACCTGGAGACAGCCATCATGTCAGCCCAGCACCCTGTTAAGGGTCATGGACCATGTCTGTGTGGTAGAAGGAGATGCAGTCTCTATGATACTTTTTTCTGTAATGCATTAATATTTGACTCTAATTTTGGCAGCTGGTAAAACACAGGCAAAAGGACATATGGGGTTCTGTCCCATTGTATTGTTCCCTTTTGATGTTGCATTGAACTTGTTTACTCAGGAATTTCCTTTTATTTCCAAATTAAGGATGTGAAATTCCTTTCATTTTAAGACCTTTTTTTAAAAGATATTAAAATATCTATGGGGCTGCCACACTGAGATTGATTCCTCCGGAAAGTGTGGTATTTAAAGCTAATCTTGCTTCAGTTTGTAAATTGCTTATTACATGTGGTGCTTAGGTCTTGAATCGCTTTTCTTGGCCAGGGTGCTAAAAAGCTCTAGGGGAAGAAGAGGAGTGTGAAAGGTGCAGCTGCATTTATAACTGAAGTGCTCATTTTGAAATATCCCCCTGTAGGGATGGGAATTTCTCTCCCCAAAACAAGTATTTGGTTTCAGGCTGGATGGAGACACATCCTTGAAGAAATATAAAAGGAAAAAAAAAAAAAAAAAAAAAAAAAAAACTGTCTGCAGATTCATTTTTCCATTACTTGGAAGTCATCTTGTATATAATTTAGATGGGTCTTAACGAGGCATAAAGTCACTTTCAGAAAATTGATGACTCTTCGTTTGCTTCTCTGAAATGAGGGCCTGGAGCCTTCCCTTTGTTCCTTCGGTGGGATCATCAGATCTGATTGCAGAAACCCGATGAAGCTCTTAATCCAAGCACCAAGTAACCACAGCTCTGGCCTTCTCCTCTTTATTGATCTTGCGGCCAGGTCGCATTTCTATTTCAGCCTAGCATATACTCCATATTTCCTTATCTCTAGTGAAACTCATCCCTGGCCTTTTTGAATTTGTTAACTCTTTAGTCACCTAGTGTCTTGTAGGGTTCAGAGAATCTGGGTGTGCAGAGAGGACTTTAGCCATCTTCAGCTCTGATTTTGCAGTCGTGTGGACAGAGCAGGACACAAGGCACCCAGGGAGTTGGGGTCTGTGTTAATAACAACATACTCAAAGCCTTCAGTTCCACCTCTTTTTATCTCTTTTATCCCCTACTGCAAAGCAGGGTGCTGGCACTGTCTTGTGGCCACACCATGGTGAGTCGCTGACACTTGCAGTGTTGATGATTGCAGTGGATTTGCCTCGGCAGCCTGGCAGGTGGGTGAGTCCAAAGGATAGCCAGGGCCTGTGAGAGATGCTGCATGTTGTACGTTCCCTGGTTCCTGATTTGTGAGTTTAAGCACACCGGAAATTCCAGCAGGTGTGAATTTTTCATTGCTCTGTCCTCCCTGTGCCCCAGAGTGCCACGAACTGCAGTTTGCCGGCTTGCTGCTTCGTAGCAGGAAAGGTCAGGAACCTCATGAACAAGGTGAGAAGCAGAGTGGGGCGGGCATGGCCACCCAGGCTGCTGATTCCTCGTGACATTAGAGTGCTAATGAATGTTCTGTCATGGTCCCGTGAATATTGCAGGAAGCTTTCACCTCCCGCCTTCCCTGCCTTCGAGTTACCAAGGTTACCTGATGTGACTTTCCCAGGAGAGAGGAGCGATAGCTGCAGGTCAGCGGGTGGCTCTCGAGAGCATCCCGCCTGCACAGCGGCGTGGGGAGTGTGACCAGTGCAGCCTTGCCATCCTCCCGCTCCCTTTGGCTGCTGCCATTCCCCTCACTCCCACCCCTCGCTGCCTAAGGAGTCATCAGTTTCATTTTATTTTAGAGTTTTTTGAGTAAGGATCATATTAATTTTGTTTTGCTTGCATAACCCGGACTGTTATCATCTGACTAATTACTCACATTTTCCTTCAGACAGCAAATGGGAGAGATAAAACTGCAGCAGGTTTATGTGATTTCTGCTTATCAAATTACTGTAATTATTTGAAGAATGGCTTAAAATTGTATAGAGTAATGAATTTAATTATGAGTTTGCAGCAATGCCTTGTGCTGCATGCAGCTTGCAAATGGGCAAGTTTACGAGGAGCTCTTCACAAAGCAGCAGCAGACGGGATTGCAGCACGCTCCTGGGAAGAGCCTCCAGCACCTCCATACCAAGGGGGGGTGCGGTACGCTTTGCAGCTTGGCTGGACAAATGGTGCTCGTCATTCACCTGATCAGCTCACTTAGTCCAAAGCTAATTCAAAGCACGGCAAGACAAAGTGCCGGCAGCCACCTGGTTGTGGCATGCTGCAGCTGGTTGCCTTTGCTGCTCTCCTCAGCCCCGGGGCATGCGGGGGACCAGCTCCCTTCCTGGACCTCCACACCTCCGTGTTCATATCAGCCTTGCGGGGAGCTGTCAGGGAAGGCAGTTCAGGCTGCTGACAAACCTGTCTCACCAGAGCCACAGCCTGTTGCAACCTGCTCCAAACATTCAGAGTACTGTTTGCCACCTCTTCACTCCACACTAGGAACAACAGACTTTTTTTCACCCCAGCTGGGAGGTGCCCGGGGACCTGCCTGACTCCTCCGGGCTGTGGAGCACATTCTCTGCTCCCAGGATGTCCCCAAACCTTCCAAGGCAATTAATTTTCCCTGCCTGCTTGTACTTTTCTTTACATCCCTGCTTAGTTCCAGGTGCTCTAGAAATGTGTGTTCTGCACAGTCTCCAGTCCCTCCTGAGTTTGGCTAACAGGGACATGGCCACTCTCATTCCCACAGCCGTAGGGCCAGTTGAACAGCTCAAGACACATTCCTGTGGGATGCTCCCTGCCTCTTGTGCACAGATGCGGAAACTTTGTGTTTCCTGTTAGCTGAGGTAGTAACAATATATGAAATTTCAGTCCTTGATCTGATGACTAAAATATAGATGGCAATGAGATGGTTGTAGGAATAGTGAGATCTACAGGCAGATGATGTGGACTAGACAATATTTTTAATGCCTTCTTTTATTACATGCTGCTGCGTTTGATGCAGCTGGTGTTAAGTAACTGGATAAATAGCTGGAAAGACTAGTCCAGAAAGGTGCAAATTGAGATGAAATACTGTCTTTCAGAATAGAATTGTTTCAAAAGCAGGTATGTGTTCCTGAGAGGTGGCCCAGCAAAGGTGGATCACACTGATATTCTCAACAAAACTGTTGTGGAGTGTCAAATAGAGTGACGAGATTTGGGCTAGGTGCAGCTAGGCAGTGGAACGAAAATGCAACCCTAGAAAATTGAAACTGGGTGTATAGGAAGTAGAAAAACTGCTGGAACTTCAGATCTGTGCTGAGATGTTCATTGATTCATAAAGTATTATTGGTTCATCTGGTGCAACCTGACTGTCATCTTGTTCTGTGTGGCATCCCTCATAACAGGGTAGATAGTTCAGGCTTAACTACTTAAAATTACCACATAGGAAAGGCAAAAGAATGAGTGGCCACAGGACATCCGATGTCTGAAACCTTTGCAACGATGAAATGGCTTAGAGATGATGCTAATAAATGGTTCATGGTCTACAGCGCAGTGATTACACTGCTAATTTTGGGGGGGTTTAAATTTAAATAAAGGTAGCTACCTTAAGAGGTTACCAAATTTTAAAAGTTCAAGCCTGCCCTGATATATAAGCAAAACTGACCTTGCATGCAAAGACAAGAAGGCGTTAGCAGTCAAAATCCTTGTCTTTCTTGACACATGAATAAGGGAGTTTGTGTGCAGGATGGAGTCGTACATTATATTATGTCTGTCTAAATGCAAGGTCAAAGCAGATTCTAAATAGTATTGACTTTTCAAAGAGCTTGTCACAAGGCAGACCTGAATTCTGCATAATCTCTGCAGTTTTATGTAAGTGAGGAAGAAGTACAATGAGGGCACCAAAAAGAAATGTTGTTGAAGCCATAAACCAGGTGCAATTTTTGGCAGTCTTTCCATAAACCTGCTTAAGGCAGAAAGAAAGAAAAGCCCACTTGCATTTGGAAGACTCATAAAGATTTGTGAAAGGAATGCTGTAATTGTGTGTTGGTGGTGGTCATAGAGCTGAGTGGGAGGAGATTGCAGGGTGTGGCCGCTTGCCCTGAGTCCGGTCGGCCGCGGCTCCCAGGCTGACCTCCAGCCGTGGCCAGGCCCTGCGTGTGTCTCCAAGGAGAGTGTGTTTTCTCCTTCCCATACTGATGGGGACAGTTTCCACAGTTCAGCATGTGGCACAAGGGGAAGAGAATATGTTAAGCACCAGAGTGTGAGATTATTACCCTTTAGTGTTTTTAGCTACAAATGTTATTAAATATCATAAAATTGTCCAGGTTTCTTTAGGTTCGGCTACAGCACTTTTCCCAGTTTTTGTGTAGATCAAAAAAGAAGAAGGCAAAGCTTGTCTATGAAAAAATGAGAAAATAGGAGTTATCTTAGATTCTTAAAAGAAGTTTGAAAACGTGAAATAAAATTAGCAATAATATTTTGCACACTAAGCTACCTTCAGGAGGGATCTGTATCAGAACAAATAATGGTGGCTAATGTTTTCTTCTCTCAGTCATTTTTAAAGGTCATTTCATGATCAAAATCTACTTGATAATTCAATTTCTGTTCTCAGTATAGATGTAAGATGATACTGTTACTCTGTTTGCAGGTGGTTTGCAGGGGAGAATCAACCCTTTGTGCTCGATGTGTCATGGTTTGGGTCCAAAGCTTATGCCTGTGGTGGCTGAGCTTCCCAGGCTGGTAGGGCCCTAGTTCCCAGCCAGGGTTTCTCAGATGTTTTAATCAGAGGGCTCTCTGACCGTTCTGAAAAAAATTTTTAGACTATCCAGTGTAATGTTGCCTCATGGTACCAAATAAATATTGTATTTTCACATGCTTCATTTATTTTTCTGGTTTTGTTTGCTGCTTGAACGTGTGGGCAGGCAAACTGTGTTGATTTGCCATTCTGTAGGAAACCAGGGTTGTTCATAAACCACAAGTTGAGGGGGAGCTTTCTTGTTCTCCCTGCCTTACATTACCTTAGAGATTTTCTCTCCCTAGCTCTTTCCATTATTTTAGGGTGCATGTTTCTGTCACATGGCATGGCATCAGTTACGTTGCTGAGCAGAGTTCAGCAAAAACAAGAGAAGAAGAAACCTAGGACATGAAATGTTTTGGAGAGTCATATTAGCTTTGGGTCAAGGACTCAATAGGCAAGATGAAACTTACAATTTTCAGCTCTCAAGTGGCAACACTGATGGCTTTTTCTGGGACATTCCCTTCCTACTTTGTCACGGGAAATGCATGGGTTCTGTAGAGATGTGCCTCAGGTCTGCTGTGTGGGAGATGTGGTGAAGATCCCAACAGTTGCCTGTCTGTCTGCTGGAGAGCCCTGTCTGCATTGTGAAAGCCTCAAGAGAAGGCAGCTCAGATTGCACGGGTTTGTGGTTTCCCTGCCATCTCTGTCTCCTAGAGAACTCCTGAGATCTTCCTCCAGATGCTGAGCCACGAGTGTGCTCACGAGGAACTGAGTGCCATCTGGAGAAGACTGGGACTGTGTTGGTTTTCACAGATAGGATGAGGATCTGCTTTTTTTTCCCTTAGGCAGGTCATGGATCTAAAAACCTCTGTCTGAAAGGAAAGATGGTATTTACCCCAGGAGTCTGAGGCCACCATGATCATCTCCACCATCAGAGACTCCTTGTGCAGGGTGCCTCCTCCTGGCATTTTGTATTGTTGGCTCAGTAAAAGTGAGCAGCTGAGATTCAGCCAATTCCACTTCTGTCCTTGGCAAGGGTGTCCTCTTGTCCCAGGTGCCCCATCAGCTCGGAAAATCCCATCTATGTCTTTAGGGCTGCATTACAGCTTGCCCTGCACAGGGTTTCCTGTTGATACTCTGAAAAGGGACACACGGTCTTGTTTACTTGGTGCATGAAGGTTGCCTAAGGCAGGAGTGCCAGCATTTTTCCTCCAGCTGAATTGTCCTGACTCCTGTGGCCTATGCACTGTATAGTGAGCTGGGGAAATAAGGATTCACGTTATTTTTATCTGCAAGGAGATACCTGCCTCTGACATCCTCTAGGAAAGACAGTGGCCTCTGCTCACAGAAAGTTTTCCTTTCTGTTAGTGGTTGCAGCTGGGAAAGCCATGCCTCATCTCTTGCTTGTAATTACATCAGTAGAGTGTCTTGGGAGAAGGTTAAATAGTCTTTTGTATATCAAATAAAGCCAGTGAACTTCACTGAAATCATTTAATGAAAAGAGTCCTGATTATCTGTATATACTGCTGTGTGGTATTTTAAAATAAGATCTTAAAGGGAAACGTGGAATTGTTTAAGGCCTCTAAAGACTATAGTGCAGAGGCTATGCAGCAAATGCCTTTATAATCTAGGATCTGAAGTAGGCTTTGAATCCAATTGTGTTTTTTGCTGTTGTAAAACATGAGAGATTTTGATACAGTAACTTGGATTTGATTCAGTATTTTTTTATTATCTGTTCTTCATGCACATCAGATTTTAGAGACTGAGCTAAAGGGCTCTGCACATCAAAGATGGAACTGAACTCAAGGACAGAGCTATTAAGGTGTGTAATAATCAAGAGAGGAGAATTAATTGTCTTTAATTTGGCATAAATCCCAGGGACCATAACTTAGGTTATTAGGAATTCAGGGCCTAATTCCAATTAGTTATACCCAAGCATGCTCGCATATCCGGCGTCGGGAGTCTGATCCGTGAGTGTGTTAGCACAGCGATGGCTGACATGCTAATAAAGGACAGCACTGCCTGACCCCTCCATGTGTGGTCACTGCCAGCTGATGTTTGCCCAGCAGTAAATCAAACTGTGCCATTGCTTTATCGTTTCTGACACCTTGCAGTGAGCAGCTCAGTGCGTGTCAGCTGTTTGGGCAGTCTGTGCAGACAAAATCACCTGGGCCGTGCTGGAGCAGGTCAGAGAGGCTGCTGTGGCTTTTACGTGCTTTTTTAGTCTTTGAGCTTCCTTCTAAGACATCTGCTCCAGCAAAGCCCGGGTGTCTGCCCTTTAGGTGTATGAAATGTAAATAGTGCAATTGTTATCTGTACTGGAAAATCTGGTCTAACCTGAGCTGCATTAAAGAAAGGTGTAGCAACAGTTTCCTGAGTTGGCAGCAGCAGCAAAAGCACGTACTGCGACTGCGTGGCTCCAAATGCAACACCTCCATGCTGAAAACGTGGGAAAGTATGAAGGACTGCTCAGCCATGGCCAGCCAGTCACCCCTGCACGTACCTGCAGAGTGGGGCAGAGGTGCCACATCCTGTCCCACAGCAGGGCTGGCTACTTCATACATACCAGGAAATGGAAAAAAAACACATTAATATCACCCTTACTGTAAAGCGCTGTGTAAACATCTGAGGGTTTTAAGGAACTCTTGAAAGCCAGACTGTGTGTAGCTTCCATCAAAACACCAAAAAAGGGCTGGAGGGAACAGTTGTAGCCACCTGTGTATGTGAGGAGCAGAAGGAAAGATGGTTCAGAGCAAGGGAGACAAACCAATTAATTCACTCAATTCCCCCTGTAATCGTTTTCTGAGACCTGCAACCCCATGAAGCTTTAGCCCCTGTCTGCCAGTCAGTCAGGAATGAAACAATTCTCAGATAGGGCAAGAACACAGCATCCCCTTATAACTGTTCTCAATTCTATTTATCCTGAACTTTGACTTTATTGCATGAGTAGATCCCAAGAAGTCCACAGGGGCTACCTCCTCCCCTCCCCCTTATGTGATTTCCCATATGGAAAAGAATAAGAATTAAGGAAACCTAAATACCTGCTGTGGAAGCTGCTTCTTTCAGCCACTAGTGTATGGAGCTGGTGCAGAGATCTTCCTATAGAAAGCTGGAATGGCAATGCAGTTGGAAAATAGCAGGTTGTCTTTAAGACTTCAAGGCCAACAATCCTTCCATTTTCAAGAGGGGGAAAAACCTTTTTAAAGCTTCCCTTAATTTAATTTTCCAGCGCAGTGAAGCTGAAGCTTGCCAAATCCAGGTATCTGTGTAGCTTTCTTGGTCTGTATTTCACAGATGTAACATTTTGGGGGAAAAGGCAGGGACTATATTTAAAGAAAACACAACCTTCCATCTGGCAAGTCAGAATTCCATGCCACCAAATGTGCAGCCTTCCTCACTTGCCAGGGAAAAGCAGGGGAAACCTGCAATTTCTGTAGTAGTCATTTGATAAAATGAGCCTTTGACTAACAGCAAATGTGTCTAAAGTTAGGGAATGCATTTTCCCTGAACAGAACAGGAATTTCAGCTGATTTACTGCATTTGGTTATATTAAGATGAATACCACAGGACCCAAGAGGTGCCTTTTTCTTTTCATCCACTTGGTCTTGATGTGATTTCACTGCCAGCTTTCCATTTATCTGTTGCTTGCTCTTTAATTCATGAGGGCCTGCACTGGGGATTTGTTTAAAACCTTGGCTGAAATTGTCAGCCACTCCTTTTATTGCACATCTTTCTGAAAAGATGGGTGTTGTGGCAAAGCAGTAAATAGGATATTGAGCCTCTGCAACACTTGCTATCTGTAAAAAGAAGAGTATGTCCTGTGTTAAACTGAGCAATTGCATCATCCCAGCACTAAAAACCATCACTTGTCTGGCCACAACGACTTCCTTGTGTTTGCATGTAGCCATTGGCTTACTGTGGGCCTTTGGCCTTTCTACATCCTACTGTCTCTGAAAGACTGTTAGGGTAACCAGAGTCTCTATCTAAAGTTATGTTGGAGACAATGCAATTAATGGATTTTCTAGAAAGCAATGGCTTAACATAAGACATAAAACTCATAAGAGAATATTTTTGTCTTTGACTCTGGTCAAGGCTTGCTTTGTTTTCCCTTTTATAAAAGTCAGTGCCCCACCAAGCAAATAAAGTTATTTACCCAGGATATTTTCTGTGATGGAATATTTTAAAACTTCTGCATTGAAAGCAGTGATGACATATCACTGATCTGTTTGGTGTTGAGGTTAAATTAAAACTGTTTTTACAGTTCTTGAGTGATTTCCGTGCTAGCAGCCCCTCTGTGCCTGAGCTGGCTGCAACAGAAAAAGTCGACTGAAACGTCACATTTTTGTTTCATTTGAAAATAGAATTTCTCTGAAAAAAAGGTACAGGAGCAACTTTATCAGAGTCACAGAGCTACCTTATGCCAATATGTGAATATTTCTTAGAGATTTTTAAAGGTTATTTTCTGTCTGAATGCTATAAAGAAATAATGCTTTGGACTATGAATTTAATTTGTGTTTTACTGTATTGGCATTTACCAGGACCGGTTCTAAGTACTGTTTTTGTTAGCTCTTTTATATGATTTATGAGCATTTGCTCAAGACACAGTTTGCTACAAGTAAGGACATGGCAGACAGAGCCACATGCATGAGAATCTACTGATAAGGCAGGAAGGGATGGTGCTGGAGGAAAGGTGTAGAGTAAGGGAAGAGGCAATATGGGGAGGTAGCAGAGCAGGCTGTTCAGCACCTGGGCTGATGCTTTTCAGTCTGTTGGCTGCAGAGGAGCCCTGCTTTTGTAAGAATTGTGTTCATCCTCCTTTCCCACACCCACACACCTTGCTTGCTGGCTTTGGGATTCAAAGTCCCACAGCATCACAGAGCAACTCCATCCCATAGCTTGGCAATTTTGGAAGTTGACTCCAAAAAGTTTCGTTTCAGTCTTTGAGATCAGAGAACAAAAAGGTGTTTCAGGAGGACATTCTTTGGAAGCAGAGGGAATCCTTGTTCTCCTTTCGAAGCTCTGGCTGCTTGTGAATGCCAAAAGTAGAGTGGTTTTGTGTTTTCCCTAACAACTCTCTAGCTCCTCCCCAGTACAACTTCCAAGTTTCAGTTTCCAAGCTGGGCAGCTTTCCAGCCACTCTGCCCCCAGCCTATAGCTCTGCATGGTATTGTTTTGACCCAGGTGCAGGACCCAGCACCTGGCCTTGTTGAACCTCATAGTGTTGGCCTCGGCCTGTCAGTCCAGCCTGTCCAGATCCCTCTGCAGAGCCCTCCGACCCTCCAGCAGATGGACACTTCCACCCAACCTGGTGTGGTCTGCAAACTGACAGGGTGTCCTCAATCCCTGTGCTCTTTGCTAACTTCCAGTTACCTGGTACCTCAAGGGTGTTTGTTCGGGGATCTTGGGGAGGGTGAAAGACAGACAGGAGGGAGGTCATTGTCTTCTTCAAAAGTCAGCAGTCATTGCTCATCCATGTTATCTAATGCTTTCTTTTTTCAGTAGCTTAGATGCAAGGAGAAGCAATGTTTTTTCTTTCCTGTGTTGGAACAATGGCTGGAAAGGAAGACTTTTTCAGCAGGACATTTTGTCAAAACACACAACTTGTTCACGTCCTTAATCAAAGTTTTTGCTTGAGAGTTGCTGGCCAGTGATGCTCTGATAGGCTGCCATGTTTCCCAGAGAAGGAGAAGCCACTGGATTGACAATGATGCAACAGGCTGCAGAAACTAAGCAAATCAGATTTTAGCATGATCTAGCCCTTTCTGTAGGAGTTAAGTGACCGAAAATCTTGCATTCTGTGAAGTGGAAATGAACAGATTTAGTATTCCAGGTGAGTGGCAACAGGAATGCTTCGCTTTAATCTGAAACTTCATGTTAGAAAGCGTGGGAGAGCTCTGCTGTCAGATTAACTCCGTTCTCATGCACTTTTCCCTGCACTGAACTGCAACCAAACATACATGGATCAAAAGTCAAATGCTCCATTAATTTAACCACACGTTGGATTTAATGGCATATGGTAATGCATTATTGATTGCACATCTTAAAAATGAAAATCTCTATGCTAATAACACTTCACATCAGTGCAGGTAGTATGAAAAATGCAGTGGATTAATAAAAGACTTCGACTACAAGTAAGAGCTGTTGCCATGCTTTTCCTTGTAAAGATTGAAGTTTTGAGTGTTTTTTAGTGGGACTGTTTATATATTCTGTCACAAGGAAACGTGCAGTAGCAATAGTTACATTGTATTTCTCAGTATAAAATATTAAAAAGCAAGAATGGTTTGAAAACAGTTCTACAGGCAGTTATATTCAACAGCTGGTACCAACAAATGACACAGTCCTCCCTGAAAGCACAGCATGGTCGACTTTTACTGTTCCTTTACTGTGGAGTCTTAATAGCTGGCTGCAAAACCCTTCTGAATTCATGCGTTTGAAGAACTTTTGTGAGTTTTTTCAATGCATACTTCCAGCTGATGAGGGGTTTTTTTGTAGTAGTTACTGAAAGAGCCTAGCCTTATTTATCAGCTGTTGGATATGACCCAGAAAACTCTATTTTTACCTACTTGAAATTATGCTGTAATTTTGAGGGAGGGAATAAAAAAAATTACTTTTTTTTCTCACCAAACAAGGATTTAAAAAAGGATGCTTGCTCAGCCAGGGAATCTTGCAGATATATTCTGTTTCTGCGCACGCTCTTCCTCATCCACATTTTTGACATTTCTTGATATACTTTTTGCTGTGCTATACACTGAATCCTTAAATGACTCTCAGTGCCATACAGTCTAAGCTGTTTTTAGTACTGCAGTAACATGAGCAACTAGTTTCTCTGGTCTTTCAGGAAAATGCTTGTTTTGATCTGTCTCTGGCTTTGAGTTGTTTGTGGACAGTGTTTTACAGTTACGGCAGAGTAGTGGGCTTGGATTCAGAGCAGGAGGTCCAGGCTGGTCCTCACATCCTAAGGCTTTGTCTCACACTTCCCACTACTCTGTGAGGCTGTGTCATCAGCTTGGAGAAGCTTTGCCCTGTGGCATAGAGTTTGTTTAGGCTGAGCAGAGAAGCTTCTCCTCTAATACTCATTCTGTAGTTTTTAAATTCTTTTAAATATATTTGGTCTTAGTCTTGGAAATATTTGAGTTTAGGACCAAGGCTGCAGATGTGACTGTCATTATGAGGAAACCAGAATGGAAAGCCAGATTGACAGGAGGATGTTGTGGTAGTAGGGATTTCATAAATGCCACCTCTAACTGTTGCAATCTAATCTGCTCAAGCTGTAAATAATTGTTTTCTTCCAGGATGGGTTGAGGTCTCCTAGTTGGCAGCAGACTCTGCAACTGACACAATACAGGGCAGAAGTTGTTATTGCTTAGAAGATCCCTAAACTAAGAGCTGTAACAGTGGGTTGTGGGTCCATGCCTTTAATTTGGCCAGGTTTGTGACTTAATTCTGCTCTGAGTCAGCTTCTGCAACTGTTAATCATCTTTGTGTCGCCTCTGTCAAGCACAAGGTTATCTGTGAAGGAGAGAGAGGAATTGCTTGTTCACCACTGAAGCTGTGGCTAGTCTCAGAAGATCTGGCAGTGCTTCTGAAGACACTGGATCCATGGTAGTGGATGGAACTTGTCCCAGAGGGGGTTTTCTCATGCCTTCCCTTGGGCTGTGCATAAGGGAGGACCATGCTGGAGAAAGACAACTGTTGCCTCATCAGTGCCTCTAGAGCTGAGGCTCTTTTCTGTGTCCCAGCCTGAATCTGGACTGGATTAGTTATCCTGTGAGAAGCTTAGAGGTAGCTATGACTGATAACATGTCTGGTGTACCTGGGGAGGGCTTTGGTAGTGCCATGCTGCAGTACTTCTTAAAGGGAAGTAGGACATATTTCCCAATGGAAATTTCCTAATTTCACGCATCTGTGGCATCATCTTTTGTCCTGGCCAGTTCCTTGTGGCAGGTCAAGAGGCATCATGAGGCCCGAAGGAAGGTTGGTTGGATGACAGCAGCACGTCTGAGGACTGGGAGAAACAATTTGTTTCATCCCATTGGGATGCAGTGCCCCCTCGAGCCTGAAGCACCCGGGTTGCCCCTGTTGTGGGAGGGAGCACTGGGTGCCAGTGCATGGCAGATGAGGGGTGCTCAGCCCGGGAGGGGACAGGCTGCTGCCGTGACCGTGTGTTACCTTAGCACCGCACATGGAGAGAAGCAGTGCAGGGACATGGCAGGAGCACAGCCTGGTTCCTCATCAGAGCAAGTTGGGAGGTGCTGCTTTGTCTTACTCTTGGGAGCACCTGCCTCGGCAAAGCCCTCCTGCTCCCCTCTGAGATAAACAGGTGTTTGGGAATGGCCACCTACACTACTGAGAAAGTATTGGTAGCTTGTAAATGGAGATAATTGCTGTCCAGACATGAGAGGACAATGTCAACAGTGCCCTTCTGGCACTGGAAGGGTAGCACTGTCTCCATCAGGGGTTTTATGGACTCATTACCTCTGGAACAAGCAGGTCCTGTGAGCTCCCACGCTGTGAGCCCTTGGAGCAGGAATCTGCTTGACAGTTTATCCTCTTCTGCCACGTCTAGTCTCGTATTTTCCTTAATTTTCCTTACAGTACTTGCTTTGTTTTGAACTGACTCAGATTCCTTCTTTTGTGAGCTGTTTTGCTGCTGCTGTGATCTTTCTAAGAGATAGCAAATACTTTGTTTACTGTAAGCTCTTGTGCAGTAATTCATGTGGTTACACCATGAAACAGAGAAGTCCTTCTGGAGCTTGTTTCCACACCCACCCATTCATCTGCGCCCTTCTCCCTATTTTCAGTACATGGCTTCAGCATGTCACGTTGGCATGATGTCATACAAAGCCAGCAGATTTGTCATTAAAAGCCTTGTCATCAATAGATGACTGTTTGTATTTTCTGCCTGCCTGAAACTGTTTTATACTAACTAACCCAGTAATTACGACATTGCTGCCTTTGAAACAGGTCGGTTTCACTGCCCCACCTTTTCCTTAGGCAATTACAAGGCGGTTCCAATGTCGAGGGGGGTATTCATTAGCCTGGATGAGACCTGGCTGCAGCAGCCAGCCCGCACAAATGCGCTCCGCCTGCCGCTCCCCTCATGGGAGGTAGCCCAACACTGGGCAGCCTTTAGGGACCATGAATTTGGATAAAATTTGTGGCTCACCTCTTAAGGAACTTGTGTAAGAAGGATGCAGAAAGAGAGCACTGTCTCAAAATGGCTGATAAAATGCTTTTTGTGCAGCTTCAGTTGAACCTGAACAGAGCCATGTCAGGGTTTTCTTATCATGTAAAGTGATGCCACCGCTGGATTGCTCGACTGCTTTTGATTGTCTTGCAGTAATTGAATAGCTGTGCTGTGTAACCTGTGCTGAAGGAATCAGACCTGTTTATTCAGCAAACAGATGTCCTGCTTTGTGGTGTGCTTACAATGTTACTGGCTTGCATCTTTCATTTGTTAATATTGCCAACTACCCAGTTATTGTCCTTGCACTGATAATTTTGCATTTGCTAATGTGTTCCAGTGTCTCAAAGGGAGATCTGGAAGCTTGCAAAATTTGCAAAGTAATTCCATTGATCCATCAAGTATGAGTCTGTCAGTAGTGAAGGGTTATCCCTGCAACATCCTGTGTTGCAGTGCATCAAACTGCTACATCTGGGCAGGATCAGTTCAGCCCTGGTGACGTGAACTGGGTGTGATCCCAGCCTGCCTCACCGAATGGGTAAGGAACATGTGAAATAGCTTTTGGTATGTGTATCCTGCTCCTGTGCAATGCTGACCACAGTCAAACACATTTATCAGAGAGATCTCTGCCCTCAATCCATTTCCTGGCTTGTCCCTAGCACCACACACTCCTGAGTGGTTTCAGATAGCTGGCAGAATTGAAAACAAAGCAGCTTTGTGTTTTAATCATCCCTACCGAGACCCTAAAATTGATGTTGGCCTGGAAGTTCCTCAGCTGATGCAGGCTGGTGGCAGCCAGTGGCCCAGATAAGCCATTTCCAGCCCTGTGTGGGGATAAGGCCCAATACCTCACTTGAAAGGAGTTGAGAACACCCCTTGCAGTGGGGCGGGTGTTTTGATAGATTGTAAAAGATTTAACCTTGCAGCTGTAGCTGTAATGTACAGAAAAGCTACTTTTTCCTATTTTCAAATTATATTTGGTATCATTTTTTAGCTCTCCCTCAGCAGTCTGAACAATTGGACTCATGATAGTAAGCAGGCCTTGCTTTTGTAGGAAAAAGAATGTGACAAATAACTCCCATAAATGTGTTTACAGTTTGCACTATCATTTCTAAAATACCATTTCCTACATTGACACAGAGGAAATTCACAGTGGTAGGGGGAAGGTTTTACAGGTGCCAAGTCAAGATATGACACACACCCCCCCTCAAAACACAACTGCTTGGCTGCAAGACCAGTGAGTGCGGTACAATATTTGTGCTGTTAGCAATCTTATATTCATCTCCTCCAACTTTTCTGTCCTGTGAGAGATTACAAGTTTTCAGCAAAATCCTGGGGGTAATCCTGCAGGATTCAGCTGTCAACAGCTGTGCTCACCACAGACTCCTCTGCAGGCCTTTTTTGCAAGCAGCTGTTATCTACGCACCATTCCATGCTGGGGCTGATCCGTGCTTCTTGTAAGACGTAAATTGCAATTGCCTCTATGTCCCTTATCATCACTTGATATTTCGAGTGATGCAGAAAATAAGGACACACCGAGGGGTATGTCTCTCACAGCAGCATCCTCAGGGAAGGTAGTTTTCTGGGGAGCTGTGGAACAAGCCATGTAATTGTAGCTGCTCTAAAGGAGGTCTCAGCTCCAGTTTGGGGCTGTGGGAAAGGTTTCTTACCTTAGCTTCTCCCTTAAAGATGAGAAATGTGTGGCACAAAAGAGCTGTGTGAGAGCAGGGGTTAGATTTCTGTCACCTCAGAAAGAAGATTAGCAAGGGGAGCTGTCAAGTGAGAGGAGATATCCTCTGCCCATGCTGTCATGCTAGATGCCAGAGGGACATTGCTGTCTCCTTGGTGACTACTGCTAGCAAGACCTCAGCCTGGTTGTGGATTTTCCAAGTTTCACTTTGTAACTGCAAAACCCACTTGTTTGTTGTTCTCTCTCTTTTTGTTTCCCTCTCGTTTCCTCCTGCTTCTCTCCTCTATTCCTTCTTTCCTCTGTCATTTCTGCTACTGCTGCTGTAGTCCATGGAGGCAGTTAGAGCTTGCAGTGCCCCAAAAAATCCTTTTGTGCCTAGATTTTGCCTTCTCTAACCTAATGCCTACCTTCTGAAAGTACCTGAAACCCAGAAATAAAAACTGGTTTTGATGGTATGCACTTGAAAGCAGATTCATAGCCTTTTCTAATGTGCATTGAAGGCACACTGGCTATCCTCGAATAAAACCAAGTGCTGACAAATTCATTTTCTCGAATAAGAGTATCCTCATATTGGCTGGAATAGGAGGTTGGCTATTACTGACAAGCTCCGTGTGCAGACAAGTTAGTACAGCGAGCAAGGGCTGAAAGGAGCCGAGGCATGACTGAGCCTCATAATTATACCTAGATTAGACTTTTGCCTGAGGGCAAGGCACGGCAAGAACAGCTCTGAACTCCTATCGTCCTCGCCTGTAGTGTTTGAACACAGACACATCCCTCGCTGTCCCGGTGAAGTCAGCAGCGCCAAGCCCGGCTGGAACAAAGCCCCGTTATCTCTACAGGAGTGCTGCCGACAGGGCAAGCGTGGGCTTGTTCTGGGCTGTGCTCTGTGGTGTGACCAGCTCAGGTTTTCTCCAAAGCTACTCTTTTCCAGGAGGGTTTTGGGGGGCTGCCAGAGCCTCACAATACGGGGGAGAACAGGAGCTGTTGAGGTTCCCCATTTCATGATGGTACATGTACACCTTGGACCACCTCTGGAGAAGGTGCTTGTCCACCCCTTGAGCTAGAGTTCTGGATGCTCTAACCTTTGTCCCACTACATGTCCCCTGAAGCTACCACAGAACTAACAGCAAGTGTACTCCAGCCTCTGGGTGTCTGAGGTGTCATCAGAGACCAGCTGTCAGATTTCCCCAGGCATCTCATCACACAGTGATGTGAGCTGGGACTGCAGCCTCCTGAAGTCACACTGCTGCTCAAACACCAGCGCTGCCTGCCTCTGTGTTTGATTGACAAGGAATCAAGCAAGTCCTTGCTTGGTAGATGCAGGGATGCCAGCTGTGCTTGCTGGAGTTTTGGTGGTTTCAAGCTCCAAGTGTGCATGGAAACTGGGTGTCCAAGTACCAGTACTAGCCCAGGGAACCTGCTGTGGCTGTGACTATGAAGGATGCACCATTTCTCTACTACTGTCATTTGCCACAGTAGTTTTGGGGCTTGTATGCAGTTAAGAGGGAAAAGACTGTGCCCTGCATGAACCTTGTTTGCTAGCTGTTCATGTCTGTGTTCAGCATGGTGTGGTGTGTGGATACTGAGGATCATCACATGGTGGTAACCTGTGCCCTCTGCTCAGCTGATGAGTGCCCAGTGTTGTCACCTGGGCTCTGTAATGACTTGGTTTTGCAGGGGGTGAATGGTGTGGGTGCAGTGCTGTATTTAGCTTTGAAGTCTAGAAAAGTCTTCAGCCAAGAATTCTAGTACAGCAGAGGCAGCTTTGCTGCTGGGTGTTTGTAATCAGTGTTTCTCTGTTGTATTCAGTGAAGTCAAGGTTAGATGGTGTAATTTCTACTGGTCTGTGGCTCATCACAATCTGCTAATTTTGATTGAACAGTCACTCCAGTGCAGCAGACCGGTCGTGTACCTGTGGATCAGACACTGTGAAGGACTCTCTGGTCTCCCTCCTGTCTGTGGACAGGGATTATTGCAGATGGGAAGAGATTTCTTGCACAAGTGCCGGTTTCAGGTTTGCTCTTAGCTATGTGTTAAGCCTCCACACAGACTTTGGACAAAGTTAACTGGGTGGTACTTAGCTCAGTGCATTCTTTGTAAAATCGTGTGCAAGCCAGAAAAGATTGTCAATGGTAATCATGGTGATTAGATTAGATCACTTCAGGGTTTCAGCCTCCCCAGAGTAAACATCTGTTTTCAATACTCTAAATAGCAAGATACTGCACTGTAGGCAAACTGGGCCTTAATCCAAGGGACTGTCATTATTTGCTGTTTTTTTCTATGTATCTTCCTTTGCTTTTCAGTCTATACCATGTTGTACTTTTGTGTGTACCCTTCTTTTGTTTCTTTTCAGCCATGTAGGAGTACATATTGTGGTTGCTCAGTATTGAGTGCTTCTGTTGCTTGCTATTGAATGCTGGTGCTGGTGTCATTCCAGTTAAGCTCTATGTACCTTTTGTCTCTCAAAATCAATGGAGAGCAAATTCTAAAAGAACTAGTTTTCATAGTACCTTTCATTAAAAAAAAAAAAATTCCATTTATGTTTGCTCATGATGAGAGAGGTTTCTCAGGAGGTTGATCTGGGAGACAAAATACAGTTTGTGCTTTTAGTAAACATTAGGAACGTTTTTTCCTGTAGAAAACCTTGAATGTATTATAGTCACTCTCATCTAAGTGATATTCCCAGGCTTTTTTTGTTTCCAGCAGATGTTGCCTTGTGCTACAGTCTTGATTTGCAAACAAGTCAAGGGTCTTGGGAATTCTCTTGAGATCTTAGATGGAAATATGCAAGATTAGCTACCACAGGCCATGTTCATGGCTACAGGTGTGGCAGTAGAGGTAGAAGGAAGCACCTAAGGTGACTTACTGCTAGTATGTTTCTGTGAGGAGTGAGGGGTACAGTTCCAGATGTGCAGTGATAGCAGGAAAAATCAGATTGCAGCAAGTTCAGACTCCTCTGGGACTTGGGAAGATGCTAAGGTATTGTTTGTTTAAACACTGCAGTGCTGGGAGCCTTGCAGAATCGGATTTGCCGAAGAAAAAGTTTGCTTAAAGTTCCTTAAAACGGGGGAAAAAAGAAACATACCATCCTGAAAATAATTGAGTTTCTGGTGCTTTAAAAGCTTCTTAATGTTCAAGTTCTTTTTTTCTGCGAAAGTATGTTCTTTTGATTGCAGTTCAGGCTTAGCAGAGTACAGTACATCTTGCCACAGAATGAATAAATGAGCTCAGTTCTGCAGCTGCTATTGAATGACGATGTTGGAGCATGCCTTGGCTTATCAGTGAAGGCTGCCTAATGTATTCCACCCAGCCTACCTGAGCGTGCTCTGCAGCAGCAAACCCAATTAACTATTTTTCTACCTGCTGTATGAATGGTTTTAGCAGTTAAGGGGGTGCTTTGTTTCACAGTATTGTAGTAAGCCATGCCAGAGCATGCACTGGCCGTTTCTCAGATGCCTCTGTTGCTCTCTACAGCCCAGAAAATGCACCAGGAGCTTGCCATGGCACAACCTGGCCAGGCGGCTCATGAGCAGAGTGTGGCTCATTAGCTTTACATTCATTAGTTTCTAAAAGCCTTCGGAATCAGATTTGGAGGCATGAGTAAGAAATTTACAGTCTATCCTACCAATGTGACAGAATGTTGCTAGTCAAAAAAAAAAAAAAAAATAAAATGGGCCTCTCTGGACCTTTCTAAAGGGTTTTATTGTTTAGTTGTTGTTTTTCAAGATGCCTCAAACTATTTGGCTTTGTGTTTGTCTGTTATCTTCAACTCAGTCCTCCCACAAAAAGTCAAATACCTGCTTTTACTGAATTATTAACAACAATGGATGGAGCGTATGTATCAATGAAAATTATGGAGGTTTCCCAAGGTAATTGATTTAAATGGAGTTAAATTTAGTGGAAGCTTCTATTGGTATAATGAATGCTCATTATAGAGCCTAATGTGCTTTAAGGGCTTGATAACCTTCTCAGTAGGGAAGTCAGGCTGCTGTTTTCCAGCAGAGGCACAGATGCTGTATGGTGGCACTGCTGTCACTGCAACTGTATCCCGTTGCTATGCTGGAGAGTTTCTCTTTAACCTTCTGTGTTTTTCCCTCTTGCAGAAGACCACCTCCCAGCTGGCTTCCCAACCATTGACATGGGCCCGCAGCTGAAGGTGGTGGAAAAGGCCCGCACAGCCACAATGCTCTGTGCTGCCAGTGGCAATCCTGATCCCGAAATCTCCTGGTTCAAGGACTTCCTGCCTGTTGACACTGCAACCAGCAATGGGCGAATCAAGCAACTCCGCTCGGGTAAGGTAGCAAAGCAAGTAAGCCTCCCCAGCCTACTCACTCTTCCTACCTTTTCTCTTTACATCCTGCTGTTATTTTCTCCCTGAAATGCATTTCTAAACCCAGATGTCAATTTGCTCTGAGCTTCTTTCTTTTACAATGTAAAAACAGTTTTTGGAGCTGATCCTCTCTGGCAGGATATCGTGGCTTGTTAAAAGGAGACATTAGAGTGGACATGCCTTTTGGAACATCACCTGGATATCTTCTTCAGTAGACCATCTTGATATTGCCCCAAATCCTTGGTAGGCTCAGACATTTCACTACTAACTCAGTGGGTCTCAGGTATTTTTTAATAGGAGCACAGTGCAAATCAGGATAATGAGATACTGGTTGAGATTTTACAATCAGTGGTCATATGCAACTTTACTCCTTATACAGACTCTGCGAGGCAGTGCTCTGCTTTCCGTTGAGCTCGTTACCGTCCTTACTACGTGACAGCACAAGAGTAAAGAAAAGTCCAAGAAGCAGCAATTCTGTGGATTTCAGAGGAAGGTGGACACAGTTTTGAAATACACCATTTTGTGTTGATTCTTTTGTTTGACAAGTGAAATACTAGCTTTTGAAGTACAGATGGTTATTTCCTGGGGGTGGCTAAGAATGCACTCATTTTAGCAAGGAGTTCTTGTTTTTCTACTGCACTGTTCAGTCTCCCAGGACTCTAAGGCCCATTAGAGAATTAAAGAAAATAAAATGTTGCTTTATTCACTGATGAAGTGGAGCTCCCCAGTGTGAATTAGAGTGGCTGTTTAAAAATGCACAGCACGACTACACAGCAGCTTTAGTCTAGGGGAAAGAGCCCCCAGTACCCTACACAAAGTGCAGAAGGGACCAGAGCTGGAACAACTTTGGTCTAGAGAGATCAGGCCTCATGCTTAAATATGAGGCTGACTGCCTTGCTTGGCCGTGATTATTTCTGGGCACTCAAAAGCCATTTGTTATGAGTGCTGCTGCCAGGGCATCACCATCTTCTTCTTACTAAGGTGATCGTCTTGAAATATTTCCCCATAGCAGGAGCCTTCTGCATACATCTGATGATGCTTGGATGATAAGAAGTAGGTTTGTACTTGGAGGAGTGGGTAAGTGAGACATCACTCTCAGCAAAAATAGAACCCAGCCTGACACTCCTGATCCCACCTTGATGTACCAGTGAACGCTAATTATACTAATGCATTTATAGTTTATGAAATTTCCCAGTGACCTTTAACTTATCTCTCCCACAACATGGTTTAATCTTGATCTGTTTGTGCTGGAAGAAAATATCACGCTTGTTAGTTATTCTGAGAAGCTCTAGGAAGCAGCAATAGGAAAGTACACATGGATGTGTTTCACTTTGTAGCTGACTAAATCAGCATCAGAAATTACCATAAATGAGCAGCAAGGCAGCCTCTGATGCACTTGCTGTACATTATCCAGCCTCCTTTTCACAGGCACTTGGCTGCCTCTCTACCAGCTGCTTCACAAGTTTGGTGAGACAGAAAGTTTAAAAACAAACTAGTAAAGCCTGTCATAGTGTCCAAGTTTTGATTCCTATTTGCTGTTCTTGAGCAACATCTCAATTGAATATTTCACCTGGGATTCAAACTCTAGAGCTGGCTGCTTGCTGAAGACACAGTAATTACCAAGGGAGGTGTCAGGGGAACTTTTTAGAAATCAATGAGCAGCACACATCCTCAGACTCACAAAAGAAATTGATTAGCTCTCTAATGTAGTATGGGAGGTTTCTACAGTTCAGTGCAAGAGACTTCCAAAAACGAGTTTGTAGTTTTGTTTTCAGAGATCTGGTGATATGATGCCAAGATTCACCAAGGCTCTGCTGCACCCTGGCAGGAGTGGGGAGCATGAAGCTTGCAGTTTCTCACGGGCCAGAGATTCAACCTCTGCTTGCTTCTGTGGCTTTTTCCTGTATTTGTAGCGGACATAAAGTAGGGCCTGCACTTGGAAGTGCTTGAATCCCACTTAGGTGACTGCAGCACCCTTTGTGAGCAGTGTGTTGGCTTGGGCAGTTTCCCATTCATTCAGCAAGGTGCTAATTGAGCTCTCCAATACTATACCATAGTTGGGCAGAGTTGTTTTTCAAAGAAAAGAGTATTTAAATAGATACCTCATTATATGGTAGAGTTTAATAGTTTCCAAAGTCTCTGCTCCATTAAGATCATATCTTATAGTCATCCTGGCATATCTGCATGAATGTCAGTTTATACTATCTCAATCTAAATATACGCTCATTTAATTTCGTTTAATTAAAACCCAATAAAAGCGAGACAGATGTAATACAGTTAAAATAGCTACAGCACATTGTGAGCCCAATACTGTGTATATAGTGTCCGACCTTCAATGAGTACATTATGTATTAGTATTCAGATGTACAAAATATCGGTCATAGAGGTCAGAGCAGCTTTGGAGTTTGACTTAGAGAGGGGGTTGAGGGATGATTTTGTTAATTCAGGCTCCAAGTATGGAGTAAATAGAGGTAAAGAAGCAGCATGTTTGGAAAAGGTGCTCTCTTCTGACACTCAGAATTATGTGGGCTGGAAGTGCTCTGGGGGCTTCAGGCAGGTCTTTGAACTTGCATGCAGTCAGTTCATGTGCCCCAGGGGGCTCTGAACATCAGTTTCTAGAGTTCTGTTCATCTTCTGTCAAGGTACTAGAATTTTTGGTTTAAGACATCCAAGCCATCATTTTAGGCTTTTTTAACCCCAGAAGATTGGTGTCTTTGTCAGGACCAAATGGGCAGTTTATAAATCTGCCTTGTATCCTACTCTACCTCATTTAGTAATTATACCTATATGTGTGTATATTTGTTTTTCCTGTTACACCTTCTGACTGCATAACTCTATATTTGGAGGGCTTCTGTAACTCTTTCTCACCCTTACTTAAGTTTTTCTTCCCAAGTAAAGCTTAATTCTATTTTAAGTCCAGTTCTTGGGTAGTTTTGCCCGTAAATGTTAGGCTAATAGCTATAGAGATGAGAACACAAATAAATACAGGGTTTCATCTCTGTTATCACAGATCAAGGCAAGGGCAAGGTTTGTGACTCATGCTGGTTGTAGCAAAATTCTCCCATGTTCATCTTGCTAATACTTCCCACCTCTTGTGGAGAGGCTGCTTTTCTGCAAGTACAGTGACTCAGGACAACTCCCTGTTCTCGCCCCGGGGCGTGTAGCTTCACTCACTGCCTCTCAGTCAGTGACACAGGATCTAAGGCCTGCTCTGGGCTGGGAAACCTCCCCAGCATGCTAACACATTTAACACTTGTTTGGCTGAACTGATTTTAAAACAGTCCAGGCATTGTAGTATTGCAGGTGATACACACATGAGTTCTGGCAGCCAGAGTCAGTGCTGCACCTCTAACCATGTTTTAAAGTCAGTTAATGATGTGGTGGAAGCTCTCTCTATAGATCAGATTGTGCTGATGCTTCACAGTTCTTGGATCAGAAGCTCCTGAGTACTTCAAAGCAATTCAGTTGGAATTCATACTCTCAAAGCTCTTGATTGTCTCCTGTGAGTTTCATAGCTGAAGAATTGTTCTTCCACATTGCTCTTCAGAAAACTTGTGAACAAAACATCAAGTTAGAATAAATAGCTATTCTGACTGTTAACATATATCTTTGCCATGTAAGGAAACTCCAGAAATTCAGAAAGCATTATCTTTCATCTAATAGTCAACTTGATGTAACAAAAAGTATCAATCCCCATTAATCACTTTCAATTAATTCAGTTACAGAACCATGCCCTAGATCCTAGTGTGACTTTCAGGCAATTAAGTGCAAGTAAAGTATTAGAGAGGACTCTGCAGGTGACTTCAGTCACTCTCTAGAAAAATGAAGGCGCTTCTAGCAAAGAAGCAGTGGGAGCTGGCTCACCGTATCACCTTGCTGTATTTGGGCTCTCAGAGTTACCAGCAAGCATTTTCATTTAGGCTTGATCCTATCAGCAGAAGCACTCCTTGCTTGGAAACAAAAGGGATACCCAACATGCAAAGAGCAAACATGCAAAAAGAGATGGTGTCTCTTTATCCCAGTGAAGTGGCCGTGATGTCCATATCCTGCTTCACTGGCAGTACCCAGCAGTCAGCATCCAGCAGATGTTCAGCTCCTAGCAAGGAACAGCTTTGACTCCAGACATCAAATAGACATCAACTAGGGACAAGATGTAAGGACAGCCTAAAAGAATGGAGATTGGGTAGTATTATACAAAAGGGTAGGGAACCCACACAAGGATGGATGTTGTCTCAGAAAGGACTGACTGCAAAAGAGTTGAAGCAATATAGCACCCAACAACAACCAGTTGACAGCTGAAGTTTTGTCTTCTGGAAGAGCCTAAAATTGCACACCTGGGTCTTGCTGTGTGAGGTGCACACAGCAGTTGTGGAATTCATTCAGACTCCCTGTGGCATCTGGTATCAAATAGTCTTTCCAGTAGTACTTTTGCTCTTGAAAAGAGTTTCTCCTAAACCAAAGCTAGGAAGTAACCAAAAGCACTGTCAGTACTCTGGGATTCAGTGTTGCACTGTCCCAGTGCTCACTTGCAGCTAGCACAAGCCTTGGTTTCTCTGCTGACATTGCTTTGGAGTGATTTTTTGGTGGTTTATGTTCCTACAAGGAAGTGGTATTTTGGTAAGCCTGTGGTGAGTTTGTCAGCAGAGTGAAGTCCCTTCTCCAGTAAAACTTCTCCACACTGGGAAATTCTGACACAGATAACCCCAGGGGGTTTTCCAATGTATCATCCTGTGTTTTTCCTTGCTTTGGGTGTCTGACTGGATGCTTCCAGTACACAGAGAATGTCAAGGCCAGCATTTATTCCTGACTGAGGTGAATGTATGAGGTGTTACTCAGTGTCTGTATGATAAAGAGAAAATAAACTCTCCTTCCTTATAAATGTTTCAAACCTTTCAAACACAAGGAATTGGGTTTGAAGTTTGATCCTGGGGTTCCCTTTGCATAAAGCGGTGTGGTGATCACAGGGCACAAGTTAGCCTCAGTAACCATTGGAGTGATGACACCTCCATCACTTGATGGACTCTCTTATGTTGGCACTCTGTGGCCTGTGTGCTGTGATTTGCTCCCTTGGAGGGACACAGCCTAAAAGGACAACAGCCAGAGATGAACCATCATATGATGTGATGGATAAAGGGAAACTTCTGCTTGTTCCTTCGGGATGAGGAAATCTGGGGTCCAGCTAAGAAGCCTTGTGCACACTCTGTAATGGTGTCCTCTGAGTGAAGAGTGAATGTCTTAACTTTGCAAAGGTGAGAGAGACGTGGAACAAATGCTGCAGTAAATACAGCAAGCCTCTGTGTTGCTCCCACAAGGGTTGGATTGCCTTCAAAAGGATTGGAATTCAACTAATGAAAAAATAAGCTGCCCACATTTAACATTTTAGGGAATCTACTTCAAGTATGCAGTTGCTTCTAGAGCTCTGTATAGACAATTGCATAATAGAGAAAGAGTTGAGCCCCTACAGGGAGTAGATACAAAGATTTCCTGCAAATCTTCTCTGTTCTAGGTCAGAGCAACAAACCCTATTTCAGCCAGATGAGAGATAAGGAAGTAATGTTTTCAGCCCCTTGGGCTTGTGCTCAAAGTCATTGCACCGTTCCCATGGGAAGTGACACACTATGGTGATGCTTTTCCTAACTCTGAAAATTATGGAACTGATGGGGTGGGGGACATAAAATACATCAGAGGGGGAGTGCCCTAGACCAAACAGAACAAAAATATCGCTTGGCAAACTTTCCAAACAGGCAAAGAGAAATAACCCTGTTTTCCATGGCTGTGCTATTCCATGCAAGTATCTCTGGGTATAACTGTTCTGTTAAGGGTAGCAGTAGTTACTAAGATAAGTAAGCAGCAGATTTATTATTGCAAGAGAGAGATTACCCACAGCTTCAGTCACTGCAAGATTTTTTCCTGATGCTTCAGTCATCTCTGGATAGAAGACATCGGAAAATATAACAAGACATAAAGTTAAAATGGGGTAATGTCATCTTGGCAGAGGAAAATGCTAAAATGAGTAGTTTGAATTGCTGCTCCTGCTTCAGAAAAGGGACTCTGCCGAAAGGAAGGGTAGTTAGGAAAGAAAAAGAGTAAGTGTAAATATTGTAATTACTTTTTAAGAGGCAAGTTAAATGTGCTTAAAATATGCCTTCTTTGTATTTACAGAAATTCTTTTCTGTCTTTCTTTCCCATTGGGTGATCATTGTTGTGGATAATGGAATGAGCTGTAAATCTGAGATACACGACACTCTTGTATGCATACTGGTATTTATTAATCAATACACTGAACATGATTTGACACACTGTGTCCTGTTTAACCCTATTTTTCTGTCTGTTTAAACTCCTCAGTTTTCTTTGGTAAGTGCTTGGTATTCAGATCCTACAAATCTGCATAAAACCAACACATACCATGAACTGCCTACAGATTCAATTTGCATGAATCTCTCCCTTATACTAACAGCCTTCATATGTGCAAATTAAGACCAAGGGGACAAAAGTGGGGATTAGAAGGGTTCCTTGCCAATTTGCCCAGCTGGAGCTTCTCTATCATGCTTCAGTATTGATTGTACACTGAATTCAAGACACTGACCAGTGGAGCCTCCACTTGCTAAATACCTTGACCTCATAAAATGAACCTTTATAGATTATTGCAACAGGATAATTTAACCTCACTCCCAGAGAAGCCCTCCTTATAAGATACTCTTCATTACAGCATGTAAAATTATCTCCAGTGCCTTATAAAGAGGGTAGGGATTCCTTTCTTCTGCTAACATCCAAATTAGGCAGGAACAACAGAGGCTAGCGTGCCATTGTTACATTACTAGAAACCACTTCATTTCGAAATATTTCTGTATGTAAAGTTAATTCTGCGTGACACCAATTTCTTTGCCAGAGGGAACCTGATGCAAGGGTTATACGAATGTGGAGAATGACTCAAAACTGATTTATTACGCTTTCTTCTTAGTTTAATTTCTTTAAGCAAGCAGATTTTGTCCCACTGGTCATTCTAACCTCAAAGCCAAATTGCACCGAGTGCCCGCAACCATGTGCTTTCCACCCCTCCTGCCCAGCCCACTGACAGTCACACAGCCCCAGGACACACCCTCCTTGTTCTGTATGAGGAATGAAGGGGCACTGCACCATCTCCCCTAAGTGTCCTCCATCTCAACTGCTTGAACAGTGGTGTGGGTGAATGCAAGTGGTGAGGCCAGCCAGCAGTGCCACCTCGGCAGCTTAGTTTGGCCCCTGTTCATGAGGGTGGGGACTTTATTGGTGAGATGCAGGGCTGGATGCTGCACTCCTGAAAGCAATAAGCTTTACTAACCTCCTGAGAGTGTCACTCTGACTTTTATTGCACATCAGTTTCTTTTTGTTTATTCCTGTCGCGCTAATACAAATTCTAGCTTTAAAAAAACTTTCTGCTTTTTAGTTATAATTTTCTTCCTTTCCTCTTTGTACTAATGCTTCTCTCTAATCTTATTTGCATTCAAATTACCTCACCAGGTGGTACACCGATCAGAGGTAAGAATGCTGAAATGTGCCTCCAGTTGTCACGTCACTCCATCTCCTGTCTGCCTTGTCCCTTCTCCTCCAGTGTTTCTCATCTCCAGCTTTTACTCTCAGCCCTAACTCTGCCAGTGCTCTCGCTCATCTGCACTCTCCCACTAGTGTGTTTATTTCGGTTGGGTTTTAGCGTGATTTCTTGTAGACTCATCCATTGCAATTTTGCACTGTTGAAAGGGGGTTATTCAACGGAAAGTTTGCAGAAGTTTGGAAAATGGTCCCAGGCCTCCACCACAGGAGAGTTGACATCTCTTGCAGTTCCTGAAAGTCTCTGAACTTCCCACACAGTTGTGACCTCTGAGCTCTTTTGTCTCTGGGGTTTTAGATGCATTACTTTGGTGTAAATGTATGGAGGTAACATTTTCACAAGAGAATAGTCAAATTCATCTGTGCTGTTGCTGATGGTCATTAAAATCTAACTGGAAGGAGAAAAATTCTTGAAAAATTGAAAAAATGTGAATGTGACTCTGAGATAAGGAGCACCTTTGTGTTGCACATGGCTCTCTTTCAAGTGTACTCACCCTCTGATGTGACGGCAGAGTGGAGAGCCACTGACCTAGACCCCCCTTTCTGAGCTGGACATGCCAATGTTGTTTTGCAGCATTAAGATTTGTTTTAAATAGACAAATCAGAAGCACATCTGACTCTTTAAACCTTCATTAATTAAACCCACCCCTGATTTGACAGCCCTGCCCAGTCTGGTGCACAGTCCCTGGCTAGTTTTCACAGCCTGTATGCACCAGTAATGACTTTCCAATTGGAGTGTTGTTTTCTCTAGCCTAAACACTCAAAGCTGTCTCTTTAGATCAACTTTAGCATGTTAATCAGCATTATATGCTAAGGCCCTTCTGAATTCTCTTGTGATTTTGGTTACTCCTCTTGAATGACCTCTGGATTTCTTGACAGAATGACTTCTACCTATAAATCAACACAACCTCATTCGTTCAGATTTCCCCCTTCTCCGTTTTCCTCCCCCTTTTTTCCCAAATCACTGCTGGAAGTTAATAATCTGACTCTTGGAACTGGTTCTGTTGCTGGGGGTTAATGTTTTTAGCTCCTGTTAAGTGAATTTAGAGTAAATGTGAATTGCTGTTTGATACGCATTTGCATTAAGTTGCCTCTGTAGCAAATCTGGGTCAGGGAAAAAGACTGCAAACCTTCTTTTTATATGAATGGGCTTACCATATCTGTCATTCTTCCCTTTGGAGCACTTGAGATTGACAGCTGTGATGTTACAAACTCCTTAAAACTACTTCTTTGTCTCCTATTTCTACTGCAAATGCTAAAATGAAGTGACAGATGGAATGCTAAGTCGCCATCCGCTCTGAGCTCCCGGCCGAGCAGGCTGAGTGTGCAGCCATCCCAGGGCCTCCCCGCACGCTTTGCTGCACGCCCGTCCTAGCTGATGACATTAGTGACTCAGCACCAGAACCACATGGATGCTCCATACGTCCTGCTTGGGAACCGATCGCATCTCTGTGAAAAGAACCATCCATCTCATAAAACATAAGTTTCCCGCACCCCCACCCCCTTCCCACCCCCATTTGAGTCCTGATGAGGTATTTTAAGAGTGTTCTTGACATTATTTAAAATATATGTGTCCTGTTTGAATGTCAAAGATGACATTTCTGTGAGAGCAAACAGAAGCCACGTGCTGCTCTCTGGCTTCTCCTAGAGGATTTCTGTCAGCCTGATGCCTTTTATTTAAAATGGAGGTCATTGAATTTCTAAAGATAATGACAGATTAGATGAAAGTGCTTTTATGATGGTGAGGTTGTGTCCATGTAGAAGTGACTGTTCTGCCATGTTCTATACCCAGCTGCACTCTTGTTCCTCATTAAGGTAAGTTTGATGCTTTGGAATCCATTAATTTGGTCTGAAAGGAAGGGTGAAGTAATTACTCTTAATGAACCCTTTTGGTAATAATGTTGGGGGGGAAGGGGTGGTTTTGGTTTGATTTCATTGCTGCTGTGACTGTCGCTAGGAGTTGTGTGTCTGGAGTTCTTGGGATGGTATCCAAGACATTTCTGTCAGAGCAGCGGCAAACCCACCTGGAGGGAACAGCATGTGGTTAGACAGAAGATGACCTGAGATATTCTACCATGCACTCCTCCAAACAGAAGGAGATTTTTATCTCTAAATAAACTCATTTGACCTTACCCCCATGTATTTGGTCCTTTCTGTCCAAGACACCTCTGGCTTCCCTGAAATGGGAGGAGCTTTCGTCCATAATTCAGAATTTCCATTTATAGCTTCACTCTTTACTCCTCTGGGATGGTCCCAGGTGGTAAATTAATATTGAAATCCCTGTTTGTTCATCAGAAAGACATAGAGCTGGCAAGTGCCTGTCAGATTAGGCAAGAGCTGGCTTCTTAACGTGACCCACTGATAGTATCAGCAAATCCATGTTTAAGCAAGTGCTGCCCCATTTATATTTTGAAAGTAGAATATAAGATGTTCATTTCCAGCATTTCTCTGCAATTTAACTCCACTTTGTGAAACCTGGCTGCATTTTCCTGCCCTGGGCTGTAAGAGAGAGCACAACTCAGTTGTGTTTCTAGTGGGTGCTGGACTGAACAGGCACTAGATCGGATACACATGAGGAGGTAAAGAAATATCATCGTCTCAGACATTATCCCTTTCCAGTCAGATTTATTTGTTACTTTTCTGTCACCACAGGAAATATCAGAGGTTCCTATACATAAGAGTATTTCTTCCCTGCAGACGTCAGCGTAGCAGAGGTCTGTCTGAATTAACTTTAGATCAGCTCACTTGGGTGTCAGAAGCTGTCTGGGAAGCCAGGTAAACACCCGCACCAACTTCTGTATAGCTGTAGCTAAACCTTTTCCAGTCCCAAGTGAACTGGTTTAAATATAGCTCCATTATTTCAATGCTATCCTGCGAGCTGGAGCGTAAAGCTATCCAAAGAGATTAGAGGAAGCTGAAAGAATTTTACTGTTTCTTTTTGAGAATGTGTTTGTACATTTGGTTGTACTTTGTGTATTATAGGATTCTTTTCCTGTTTCTTGAGCTTTTCCAGTTACCTAAAGAAAGCAAAAGAAAAACAGTTTAAAAATGAGATCTGCTTGCAGGAGAAGTGTCAGGGGGAGGCTTGGTGGGGTAGTGCCTGGAAATGCTTGTAATGCCATGTTTCTTACTGTCACATTCAGATTGACTCATGTCCCTTTAGAAGCACACAGAGGTGTTACTGTGCTTTTGACAGTGCTGTAGTTTTGCTTCTGAGGCAGAGTCCCCCGAGATTGCCTGTAACTGCTAGTGAGAGATCAGAGCATCCTGAAACTCTGCTGTCTAAGAGGAGGCCTCACACTGCTGAGAATGCTGGGTCTCGTCTCCTCCCTCTCTGCCGAGTCCAGCTCATGGCAGCAGCCAGGTACTATCAGCAGCTGCCTCAGGTGCTCAGGAGAGTGATTTCTCAGCAGTGCTGCCATCCAGAACAGGCCCCTTGTATGCCAATCCCTGTCCTCACAGGCATAATAACCATAATGAACACTAACAATGAAAATATATTTGTAGTTACCTTGTTTTGCATATTTGGCAGTGCCGATAGCTGGTGGAGGCTAGGTATGATCCTCTGTAACAGCTGGGAGATGCTGTTGTTATAAATTACCAAAAATAGTGAATATGGGAAATGCTTATTTTCATTTTTAGTGACTCTCGCATGGTTTGGTGGTTTTTCACAGCTCCCACAGCAAGTGTTTGTTATCTCAGGCAGCAGCCAGGATGTCAGAGTGCAACTCCCCCACTGTCAGGGCTTCACATTGTTTCTTTGTCCACCATATTCATATTTACGAGTCTTTATGTGATCCGGGATTGTGTCTGATCCTGCTCCACAGCTCCCTGGATTTTTGTAGAGAAATTTGCCTTCCCTAGGAGGGAATTTTTCGCAAGAGGGATTGGGACCCACACCTTAGTGCTTGTGGAAGAGAAAATTGGCTGAAGAGGGGGCTAAGAATACTGCTGGAGGAGATGTCAGGCAGTATTTATGTGAAGGAAGCTGGTGGGCAGCAGGGGGAAAGAAAAGGGAGGGTTTTAGGGATAGCCATGTGCTGTAGTGTGCAGGTAGGCAAAATTTGCCTCTTTGCTGAGAGGAAGGGCCCTGGTCAGGTAGCTGGGTTCATTGCATCTGCACTGCAAGTCCTTTCCTTAGATGAGTGCTGTATCTGCAGCCTGGTTTCTCTGACTTTTGGGTACTTAAAAGACCATTTAATTCCATGTCTGATTTTATAACCAGGGCAAAAAGTCAGTCCCCTCGTTGTGAGCCTGGAGGACTGAAGCTGTGAATGCCCTGATAAATAAAAAGCTGTTCCCACTGCTGGGGCTAGAGCTCCGACCTGAATTGATACAGAAGAGTGTTGCCCCAGGAGCTGCGGTGTTTGGCTCTGTGCGGTGCTCTCTGGGAGAAGAGGGCACAAGCACCCAATGAGCTACAGAGCAGGATTGCAGGGAGACCAATTTGTGTGGCAGCTCAGAGCCTTTTACATTTAGTTTGTCAGCTGGAGAAGGGAGTGGCAAGCCCTCCATGGCACAACACTACCCAGCACTGCCAAAAAGCATCCCTTATCAGGATCTGCCTTCCCCATGCTTTCTCTGTGCAGGGCACTTTTTAAATGCTTCTTTTAACCACTGTCACTGCAACTAATGATTCTGCCTGAGCACAAGTATATTTGAATAGATAAGTATCTTGGAAAGCTGCTAAAGGGGCTGCTGTCTGTGCCTGACTTAAAGAGTAAAAGAAAACCTAGGAGAGGAGGGGAGGGGCTGGCAAGGAGATACCAGCAGAGTAAAGAGGTATAAGGAATATAAAATACAGAACGCTTGTCAGTCAGCAGGGCTGACTACTGCCCTCAGCCCCAGAAAACTCTGCCTTGTCACCATTCTCCCTGGCACTGGAGAGCAGCCAGGGGTTTTTCTCAGGAGCTGTCAGCTCTCTGATAACTGAGATGTGTTGTCAGGAGCAGGTCTGAGGCACAAGCAAGACTGACGTGACATGGCAGCGTGGTGAGGAACTGTTCCCCTCTTCCTCTGGAGCCCTCCTGCAGTTCAGGTGTGGAGGAGCAGCGGAGGTTGAGTGGTGCTCAGCAGGGATAGGTTTCTCTCTGATGTGCACGTGCTGCTGCAGAGCCCCACAAGCTCCCAAGCAAGTTGTTCCCTACTCCTCTGTGTACTTGTATCCATGTCCTCATGGTCGGTGGTCCTCATGCATCCACCGAAGCCCTGCTGTCTGATTGCACATCAGGACTTGGCCACACAAATGGGGACAAGGCACCTGGCTCAGGAGCACTGGAGGAGTTCGAGTGAGAAGTCTGCAGTAACATCCTGTGTGAACAAGACCTCACTCAGCACCTTACGCAACATAAATCCCAAAGTAATAAATAAAAGTAAATCAGCCTTCCTAGCCCTGGTTTGCAGAGGCGCAGAAGATTATGAGATGTTGACAGGGCTAGGAATAGCAATCAGATCCTTTGCACTTCTCAAGGCAAAGAATTAACCGTGCTTTTGGGCATCTTTGGATGCAGCTTCCATGAATTTCAGGGAAGGATGCTACTCAGAACTCGGCTCTTAACTTTCTTGTACTCCTCGTGTCCTATCCAGCCTAGACATGAACCCTCCAAGAGATGATGTCTCTCTCTGGGATCACTGAACTAGAGCTGAGAGCATTTTGTAGGAAGTTTTTTTCCACGTCTCAGATGCATTTCTGTCTCCAGCATTCTGATTCCAGAGATGTCTGAGCTTCTTAACTTTATTCATAAATCTTAGTACTCTGAGACACCCTACACTTGCCTGGATCCATCACTTAGTTGTAGGTTGTCCTTCAAGAGAATCCCTCCAGCCGTGCTGACTGCCATCAGTTTACCGTGATCCTTCCAGTTTCTGCTGGCTGTCAGCTGTGCTGCAGGATCTTTATGTTTGTCTAATGATGATTTATTGCAGTACCTGTTTTCTTTCTGGTTCATTTGCGAGGTTTGTGTTAAGTTCCTTCTGCTCTGGGTTCTTGTCTTCCTCCTGACACACCATGCTTTGAATAGTCGTGTCAACCCAGACAAACCCAGAGTCCCTTGCCCAATGCCCCTGAGCAGTTTGCAGGCAGTTGCTGACATGTTGCATGTTTATTATATGATTCTAGAAATTGGTCCATGTTGACAGGCATTAACAGCATTTCTTTTGAAACTCCTCTCATTTTCTTCATCCTCTTAAGTTTTTTTCTTTCTACTATTGAGGTCCCTAAAGATGAAAAATAGTTGGACTGACATTTAAGAGGCATGGTGATCGTGAGTATAAAGGGTAAAAAAATACCAGTAATATGTATTAAATGGCAAAAAGACTCGTGTAAAAAGGTATGTGTTTATGGCAGAATTATCTAGGGATCTTACTTTTTTTCTAGGCAGACACTACTATCACTTGAAGCTGGCTCTGCTTCCAGCCCAGCCAGTTGGGTTTTTGTTAAGCTTGGGTATATTTTGCAGCAGACAACTTTTCCCAGACAAGCTTGATGGAAGCACTTGGAATGAGCTCTGCAGCACATGCATGCCCAAGGAGTGATGAGCAGAAATTACAAAGGGGGTAATATATGGTGAGTTCCGGGAAAATCCTCCTGACAGAGAGCATAACCAGGTGGTGGCATCAATTCCTTGAGGAAGTGGTGAAAGACCTATCACTTGGCACATTTAAAATGGGATTGGACACAACACAAGTACATTTACAACAGGGAGCAATCCTGCCCTGGCCCCCAGGGATGCACGAGGTAACCTAATAGGTCTTTTCCATTTCTAGATTCTCTGATTCTCTCTGTCTTGTCAATGCTGGGAAGCTTCGTCCTGCTCCACTGCTTATCATGCTGCTGTCTGCTTGAAGATGTTTTTCCCAGACAGGGTATAGAAAATTCACTATTCTCCCTGAATTAAGCAGCAGAGCTCTGTAGGCTTCAGCCCGTGGGTGTCCAGAGCGCCGTGGCCAGGCAAGCTGGCAGGTCCTTTTGTTAGTAGGTGGACTTCTGCAAACAAGCTTTCTCTGCCTAGCTGAAGCCTCATTTCCAGCACTAATGCAACAATAGGGAGGGCTCTGTACATCATTTTTATTATATGGCAGAACCCAGGGAAGTTCATTTTTCCCCATGACATATAGGCTTATGCTACACTCTCAATTTATCCTTCTAAATAATGTAGGTGGCAGTGGTTGATTCACATTAGTTTTTCTTCTGTTCTGATGATATGAAAAACTGAGTTTGACCTCTGCAGCTTGAACCAGCAAGAAGGGAAAAGGCAATTTCACCAGCTATTCTCAGTGTGGCTCTCAGTGGTCATTTTGAACTGTGGTGGGCAGAAATGAGTTCGGATCATTACAACAAAGGGGTTAACAATTTTTAGTTTGGTACATGGTTTGTGAGCAGAGTTCCCTTCTTGCAGGCAATACTAACCAGCAGAATCTGAGCACTTGGAGGCACTTAAAAATTATTCCCTCAATGCCTGGGGAAACTAGGCAGAGCAGCAGCCACTTCAGTGTCTGGCCAGAGGGCACACACTCCTGCAGTGCCAGGTTGCTGTCATAGGCATCCTGCTTCTTTCTTTCTCTGCATCTCCATCTTTTAGTCTGCATATGGAGCCCAGTTAAGGGAGTTTAGGTGTTGCCAGTTGTGCAGTCGTCTGTGCTGGGCAAGAATTTGGGTGAAAGGCCCGGCTGCCAAGCTGAGCTCTGCTGGGCCCCAGTGGAATAGGCTGAGTAGGTGAGAGGAAACCAGCTTAGACTCGCTCACTTCCACATCATGGGTACTGTACAGGTTCCCCATGTAAATTGCTACCCTAACAATTACTACCATTATTTAGACGTGCCCCTCACGTATTTGGCACTTTGGGGATGGCATCAGATCATGTCCCAAGAACATGCAGCCTGCGATAAGCAACTGTTCCTGACCCAAAGCTGGGGAAGCAGGCACTGCTAGGACAAAGGGAGGGTGGCCTTCACGCAAGCATTGTGCAGCAAACCAGTTGTATTACATTGGTGTGTATTTTTCATGTCTCATACTGACTTTCTTGTCTTTTTATATCATATATAATGAAATCTGAAAAATATGGACATCACTAACATGGAAAAAGCTGACGAAAGGCAAAGGGTTTTCTCAAAAAGAGATGTCTTTTTGAGACACCACCAAGGAAGAGTGGTTGAGGTGGGAGGGATGGGACTCTGCCAGTTTCTGCAGGAAGGTTGCATTTTGTTGAGTGTTTGCTAGGCTTTGTGTGCATCAGATAAGAAACAGCTATAGTTAAGTGTGCTTTGTGCTTGACTGTTTTGATTAAAGCCTTATTAAAGGTCCTTTTATTAGACAGGAGTCCCATATGAAGCTGTAATTAATATGTATGTATGTGTATGTTTTTTTCCTTTATTGAAGCAAAAAATATAAGTGGTTGGGATGGTTAGAAATAAATCAGTAACTGGTTCCCTGCACATTATAAAAATAACAATAATCAATTTCACAAGTTTCTAACAGCAGACTGGGTACCTTTGGCTGCATGCTGGTACCTTGTGGGTCCAGGGAACATCATGAAATACTTATCCAGGAAGATACCTTAAAAGTGTGGGGCATGGCCTTCCTTTTCAGAGGCAGTTGGTTTGATTACCAGATTTGCCATAACCTGAATTATCTGTTTCATCTTGTTTGTGTACAGGAGCTCTGCAAATAGAGAACAGTGAGGAATCAGACCAAGGCAAATATGAATGTGTTGCAACCAACAGTGCAGGAACCCTCTACTCTGCCCCAGCCAACCTTTATGTTCGAGGTAAGAGCAGCTTCCACCCAAGGAGGTCACTTTCCTCCTTCCCAAAATCTCCATGGTTTTCAGAGAAAGGAGAACATTCCCTGCCTTCATGCCCTGATTGCACTGTGGATTGTGTGGTGGGGCCTTTTGTTCAAAAACGAGCAAGTTAAATTCAGTGTTATCTTTGATCCACGTTGTGTTTGACTCACATTTCTGGAAATCTGTTTTTGCTGTTTATATGGTATAATGTAAAATGCTGAAATGTGGGCAGAATTGGAATTCCTTTCTGCCTTGAACTTCTTAACTTCTGTGTCATAATTATCTTGATTGGGACCAAGGGCTGTTTAATCCTCTCAGTATAAACTGATCTTTGGTGGAGTAATGTAAAAATGGTCATGCTTTGATCAGCCAGAGGTGCTCAGCTGTACTGAGCCAATATTTAGACCTCTGCTTTGGAATGTGTACCTTTAAAAACTGAACAGCTTTTTGGAGTTGTCCTAATCCATCTTATATGCATCAATGATTGAGCCTTTGGGTATTAATGGCTCACACTGGGAACCTGCTGGAAATTAGCCACAATTCATGTAAAGCAATTTTTCTAATGGTTGTGCTATGTTGCCAATTTAAAACTGTTTTCAACATACCAAAATAACTAGGTTTTATATTAGGATAGTCTCCTGGCAGTTTTGTTGCTCTACATTGAAGGTGTTTGAATTAGCTTGGAGAGAAGCAAGTGCTGAATTCCCTGTACACTTTCTGTTAATTTTGGCAAGAAAAAAAATGTGCTGCTTCATATGAAACTCTGTAGAACCAGAGTCATTGGTCAGGAGCCCCTGGGAAATGTAGTTATGGGTTTTCCCAAGAAAATAAAGAACATTCTTGTGCTCGTGCTTATTAGGAGGTTAGAACCAGATTTTATTTCCATATAGTAAATCAACAGACTAATAATAAAATCTCACATTCATTTCTTCCTTCCTGTGATTTAAAGAAAGAAAATACAGTCTTAAGGCTGTATATGTGTTGGTTAGTATGGAAAGACAACATGAGAATGATAAAGTCTTCTCATGCTGTGTGTTTGCTTCTAGGGGTGGCTTCTGGCATTGTTTTTGTTGCTTATTATGGGGGACTGCTTTTTTATTTTGCAGCATAATTTGGATTATAAAAGTCTTTGGAAGACTGAAGTATCCAATTAAGCATATTCAGAAGATGAAGCTATATCTATGCAATGGAATCACTCATTTCACTCTCACAGTGTATTTATGGATGATTTTAAATTCCCTGTATTCTTGCAATTTCATTTTTCAGGCAAGCTGTACTAAAACTCATCAGAGATTGACCCTTTGCACTCTGAGAGAAAGGATTCTAGTTACCAGGTTGGCTGTTCTTGCATAGATTTGTGTGGATATCCAGCTGTACTGCTGCAGTATTTGGGATGCTTCTGCTTCCTGTGACATGCTCAGACTGTCAGTGTTCTATTTTCTGTAGACATGTGGCTGAAAAAGGCACAAAAGCTTCAAGAGGTAGAAAAGCCTCTGCTTAACAACATTACGATTCCTTACTAATGAACGCTCTTTGTTTAGCAAATGAATCCCAGAGGACTGAGGAGTGTACTGGATTTTACACTTCACTTGTGCTCAGCAAGGTTCATCTGTCCTGTTGGGGCTAAGCATGGGCTGTGGGTGGTCTGCACACGTGAGAGGATCCCATGTTCACCAACAAAAGCCTGTTCTTAGATCTGTTTTGCTGTTAACTGTCGCTTTTTTGCACATAAATTTTTGAAACAAGCCTTTTTCTTGCACATAATCTTTACAATGTGAGTCTCCAACTTACATGATCCTGATAAAGTCCTGCTGTATATTTGACACCCCATAAATTGTGATGATGGGATCAGATGATATTTCCTGTGCATACTAGGGCCTAGATGGCACTTTTGCTTACAGTTTCTGATAGCAAGTGTTCTACCAAAAAAAAGGTCTTAGATTAGTAAAAGACTTCAAAAAGTTACTCAAACCAAGAATAGTATTTTATTTCTTTAATGCCAGGAAAAAAATAGAAATATCTTACTTTCTCAGGTCTGAGATGCAGGATAAAAAAATCCCTGTTTTTGTTCTTTTGGTGTTAGTCCTACAGTATTGTCATTAGACAGATCAGTGACTTTCAGTAGGATCTTTAGAAAGTGCCTGCATCTTTACTAGAGAGGACATTAATTAATGCTAAATTACAGTGGAAATTAAGTCTGTGAGCTGCACCATCACTGCTTGGTGGTTTTATAATGATTGACCTCATTGTAGTGAGTACCCAAGGAGTCGTCCACTTCCTCAGGAAGCATTGCTGAGTGCTGAGCAGCAACACTGATTTCCAGTCTATGTAGTTTTTGGGACTGCTTTTGCCTGCTCTCGTTTACGGCCTATTGCTTTTTTAATAGTTCAAATGTTTGTTTGTCTCTTGACTCTTGGGATTTATGTTTTTGATCATGTTCTCCCCTCTCCTAGCCTCCCAGGTAATCCTTTGTGAGTGGGCTGTGTTAGAAAGCACAGGCTCATTAGCATCTTTATACTTTTCATGCTAACAAAGGAAGAGGCTGGGTGCTGAGAAGGAGTATACAGGCACTGCTCAGGGCTTTCTATATCAATGAAAGAACAGGAGGAGGAAGGAGCAGGCTACACTAGTGTCTTGTCTCTGTAAATCCTTTAGAGCCAGCACTTCTGCACAGATGGACTTCATTAAAAGTTAAAACATTTCCACACCAGGGATTTGTAAAGGAAAATGGATGCATTTTCCTTGGAGCTATTATTTTCATCTTACTAAGTGTGCTGGAAAGCAACCCTCATAAGCCTTCTGCTTCTGGACTGATGGGTCTGTCTGGCTGCTGCTGCTGGGCTGAGATGGGGCTGGGATCAGCATTGGAAGCTGACTGCCTCCCACTGCTGGAGGGTGGCACAAAACATCCAGACCATCAGAGGAGCAAGAACAGGGTGAAAGCAAGAGCAGGCAGCATGCCAGGGCAAGGTGGCTATCTGGCATAGCAGAGACTTTGAAGGGAGAAGCACAGTGGCATATTCCTACCCTGCCCTTTAACCACAAGCACTTTTGCCAGTGCTGGTATGGATGTTATTTTACCACCATGAAGAAACACTCATCCATTCATGGTCCATGGTTACATCTAGCACAGTATATTGTAGCAATGATTAGGTTTGGGACTTCATGGTGCTGTAGGGAGAAGGGAAGGGAATAGAAACATATGGAAGATGTGATTCCTCTAATCCAGAGAGCTTACTGTCTAATTTAGCAGCAAAAGATCCAAGACTTTGGTTCAAGATATTGAAAAAACTGATTTAAGAGTAGAAGGCAGATTGGATCTTCTGTGGAAAAAGAAAAAAAATGTGGTGTCATTTTGTCATGCTCACTGGGAGTGCAGTCTGATTGCACTGATTCACCTATACTATTGGAGTTTTAGGAACACATTTCACTTTTCATTTGCCTACAGCTTCAGGGACATCTGCACAAAGAGAGAAGCATCTTCAGCCTAAAGTCCTGCCCTATGAAATGCCTGTGCAAGTGGTGGCCTATGTGGTACGCCCCTCTATAGATGCACTGTTATTCCACCCTTTCCCTACATGAAGGGGGTTTTCTACCCTTTCCTTTCTCTACTCATGAAGCAGATGAGTAGGAAGACTGTGTGTAAGAATACACTGTGGAGTTCACTGGAAGTGCTCCCCAGCGCTGCTTACAGCAGCGAGCAATGCCAGTGCTGTTAGAATAGTACTTATAGGACCACTGGCTGCATAGTTGCCATCAAATGAGAAATCTGCTGCCCAGTTTTCTCCTCTTAAGTGCTGCTTTTTGGGCCTTCAAGGCACAGCACAGTGGGGCAAGTGCAGTGAGTTCTCTCGCCCAAAATGCTACACATACTGTGGAGGAGGAGCTGCACAGTTACTTAAAAAAAAAACAAAACGCCATTTAAAACTGAATTATTTGTCTTGTCCCCAAATTGCAAAATAGTAAATCAGACAGCAGTAAATAGAAATGGTATTACTGCAAAAATCTATGCTTTCTTGATCTGCTTTTTGAAAGGCCAGGCTGGTATTTAATTTGGCAGCAGGGAACCTTGCTTGGAGTCTGAAGTTTTATTTGCCAAATTTCACCAAGGAGCCATCACCCAAAATGAAATTTGGATTGTTGCACTGTCCCTAGCAGCAATTCTCTGGCCTCTGCAGGGTTTTACCCTTGAGAACTTGGCAGTAGCTTAGTCTCAAGACACGGAGGGAGCTTACTGAAATGGCTACTTGTGGCTATATGATACTTACTTCAGCAGGAACCTTGTGTAAATAATAATAATTCTGAATGACTGACACGGGCCTGGAGCAACAAGACTTGACGCCTTTAAAAAGAACATTTTCTGCTTATGTAATATTAAAGCAGCTAAAATAGCAACAGCAGTCAAAGCTCAAGGCTATTGCTAGGAGAAGAGTAAAAGCTGAGGACAGTGGTTGAACAGTCAGCAACCAAAAGTGGAGATGTCTGAAAAAAGGCTAAATAACAAGGGAATACGTTTGTTTACAACCCAGCTATATGCACACTTTGGGCAATGTGCTCCGTTAAACCTGCCTCTCCTCGGGGTTGATGGGGGTGACAGTACTTGACCAGAGAGGAGCACTGCCGGTGCTTGAGGACCTGGCACCGATCACAGGCAAGCAAGGACAGACTTGTGAGGGAGATTGCCTGGATGACAGGAAACACAAACCAGCAGTTGGATCAGACTAGATGACCCTGACTGCTGCTCTGGACAGATGTCTGCCCTGGACCATGAGAAGAAGCAGAGCCAGGCTGCAGTAGAGGCCGCAGAGCGTAGCCCTCAGCAGCTGGCACATGGCTGAGGAGGCTGCGGGCCTGGGGGCCACGACATCCCTGTGTGTGTTCTGCACAGTCCTGACCTCGAGGTAATGCTGCACTGCAGCAGAGACCAGTGGCACTGGTGAAGAAAATGCACTCCTTTTCATGGAATTTCAGTGCTTTTGACTTCACATCCTCTGCCCTCAGGTGCTTCTCCATGCTGAAGCTGTAGCCATGCTGCTGTAACCCCTGTCAGAGCAGCTGTAGTGTGGGCAGGTGCACCTTGGCTGGTTGTGAGCAGGCTCTGGCCAGCACAGCCTGGGCTGTGCCCCATGTGGCATGGGCACCGTGGCTCATGCTGCTGTCACTGTGTATCCTCACACTGGAGCTGCCCAGCTTCAGAGCTTGAGAAGTGCATGGAAGCTTTTGCCAAGTTTTCTCCTCCCCAAATATTACTGTGAATATTTTTGTCATGTTTTCTCCTGGCAGGAAGTGTGTTCACCATCAGTGTGTTTCTATGAGCATTCTGCTATGCTATAATACTTGTAATGATCATGGTTTAATAAATAATAGTTCTTTGTCCTTCAGCTGGCACATTCCATCCAAAGATTCCATTGTGCTTTATAGAACTCAACTAAATAAGCTTAACAGTTTTATTCCCTGCAAAGTCCTTTGATGGTTCAAAGTGCATTGCAAGGCTCAAGTCTGATTATTTGTAAAATGACCTTTATGGAAAATAGGAGAATGACTGGTGGCTCAGTACATGATAATGCAACACAGAAATGTACTTGCAAACCTCTTTCCCCCTCCTCCCCACATGACCTGCACAGACATCTGTGGAACAATTAGGCCTGCATATCTGTGCCAACTAAATGTCCATTTCCTCCCCTTCCATATCCACTTGCACAAAGGACTAAGAAATACATCTCTGGTGCTCTGAGATTTTCCACTCATAATTGAATTCATGCATGCATGTGTGTGCACTCTGAATGGGAAAGGATGGTTGGGCACCCTGAGCATCCTGTCTTTCTAGGATGGAATATACTCATCAGTGTGGCATGAGAGCATTGTTCATCAGATACAATGGAAGGTTGTCTTGTTCTCATGTAATCTGGCGTAAAAAAGACAATCTGTTCTTTTGTTCCTCTATACCACTAAAAGCTGAAAAGGATAAAATTTGATTTATGTGGAGTTCTTGAGACGCAAGATGTGCTTTTGGAGATAAGCAGGAACAGGTTCATCCCCCTCTGGGTTTTTGTTAACCTCTCTGTCTTTTGGATTCCAAAGTGTCTGAGTTGGCCTTTATATTAATGCCTTGCTTAGCACCACAGGGTTTTCACACGGGACAGATGCTGGCAGTTCCCCGCAGAACTGCAGAGCCAGTTGGGATAATGAACTTTCTTGATGATTTCAGGGAAGTATTAGCTTCTCACTCTGAAAAGCTTTGGAAATGTGTTCCTTTGTTTGAGCTAGTGATCTAAACTCTCAGACCTGTGCATTCATACCCTGACCAGAGCTGTCTGCATTGTTTCAAGCAGCTAATGACCAAGACTATTTGAAAGCAGAGCCCCCCATAAATCCAAATTCATTCTTTCTGCAGCAAACTGCTGGGGTTAGAGTACTGCTGCTGCTGCACAGACAAGCACATCTGTGGCAGAGTAAAAGCCAAATTCAGTCGGCATAGGAATTTCTGCCTGTGGAGCATGAGAGCAGTCTGACAGTCAGGACTGGCAGACACGTGTCTGATACGGCCTCGCTCTTTGCTTCTTTGCTGTTTCAGCTTGCATCTCAAATGCAGCCCCGTTTTTACCTTCTGGAGTTTGCTATCCTCTGATGGCTTTTCTGCTGTGAGTTGACTTGCACTTAGACTGGCATGTTCAGCTCAGCTGCCAGGCAGCTCAGGTTTGTGAGAACACGGTAGCGTGCCTAGTGAGCCGTGGTACTCTGCACAGGGGATGCTCTGGGTAACCCCAGGCTTAAATCCTCTGCCTCTGTCCCTGCGTGGTGGGGGGCCACATGTTATTTACTATTACTGCTCAGAGTCACTTGCTCTGTAAAAAAAGCAGAAAAACTGTTGATAAAGCATGCTTCTTAGCTTAGGAGTGACATGGATAGAGAACTGGAGATAAGGGACCATGTGAATGGAACCTCTAAGGAGATGAAACTTTCAATTTGCCATTTATCAGGTTTATCTCAGATAAAGCAGCAGCTGTTTAAGCCTTAACTAAGGGAAAAGCAGAGAGAACTTTCTGCCCAGGCGTTTCCTCTTGCTTTACAGATGTTCTAAAATAGCCTGCTACTGGTTTTATTGCTTATAAGACACTAATATAAAATGAGATTAAGAGATAATCCAGCAATTAATGATAAATAGCAGGTCCTAAACTTGTTCCTGTTTGACAAACCAGAAAGTAATCTGTTTGAATTAGTGTGTTTCACACGTGTCTCCTCACCTTTCCAGCTCTAATCTGAAGTGTCAACACCTGGGGAAAGCCACTGCTGGAGCCTACTTCTGTCCATGCCCACTGATGCAGTGTGATCCCTGCCAGATTCCCCAAAATGAAGCTCCTGGCTGTCCCCCAGCTGGAGCAGCACCCCTCACCTTGCCCCCAGGCAGGCCAAGTGGCACCACAGTGAGTCCTCTTGGTATGGCCAGGGTCTGTCAGTCTCTCCCAAGTGCAGGGGGTGGCTCTGGGGGCTTCAGCAGCAAGGACAGGTATTCCTGTAGTTGTTCCAGCACCATCCCTCAGTCTCATACCCTTCACCAGCCTCTTGCCCTTCAGTCTCTCAGTCCCAATAGGTGCAGTAGGTTGGTCCACGCTGGCAGCACTTGGAGTATGTGTGAGTGCTGCTTTCTGGACTTGCAGCCTTCCACGAGCACACCTGGTTTGCCAGAAGCGCTGTCCTTCCTGGGCAAGGGCAGGAAACAAATCCTCCCTGTTGGGAAGAGCTGAGCAGAAGGCAGGAGCCCCTCACTGTCTGCTGAAGCCATGCAGATGTGATACGCTCCATTAGATTAGGAAATAAAGTGCCGGCTTGGGAGCAGCAATAAAGAGGTTCCCTCCCATCACAGGGTCTCACAGGATCAAATCAGCCTTATGCTAATGTTTTGTAGATCAAGAGGCAGATCCCCTTTCGAAAGCAGGACAGAGGAAACCTGGACCTTAAGCTTAGGACTGTTTGTTTTAAAGATGTCTTGGTGCAGCTCCTCGCTGGATGTGGCCCTCGCTTATGGGCCAGTTAAGCTCTGAGTTGGCTGGTTCAGGTCCCCTGGTATCAGTTCAATTGAAAAAAATGTAAATAAGTGTTTTGCTGTTCTCCAGCAAGCTCCAGTACACTTCATAGGCCACTGTAGTAGCTGTTATTGGTAGCTTGTTGCCTTGCCTGTACCGTGTCAGCGTTGGTTAAAATCCTGTCCTCTGATTGCTGGAAATGGCTTACTGTACTATTGCACTGTATAATGCCACATGCTGTTCTCTAATTTGCAGTGTTTCTGCTGGAAAGCACATTCCTTCCCCCACCTTCTCCTTCCTCCATCAAAAATGTGACTCATAAGCAGTCTTTAACTATGAAATCCATTTGTGTATTCTCTCAGCGAGGGTTCGATTACAGCTGGTATGCCACAGATCTGTAGCTGGAGTGAGGTCACTCTTGCTAGAGAAATAAGATCTCCTTTGTCTGTAAGGAAAATGCAACTAACCTTCTGCTGTCTCTCCCGCAGGAACAAAAACTGGGACCTGCTCAATTCTCTGGGTGTTTTTGTCCTTCTGATTTCTTGTCCATCTCTCACTCGCAGCACAATGTACCAATAAGGCTCTCTCAAAACCGAGCCCAGCTGAGACTGCGCATGTCTGTCACTTGCCTAATACCTCTCTGCTACATTTAGCTCTTTGTTTGGAGAGGGGGAGCAGCTCTTCATGGTAGAAGATTTTTTGATTCACCACTTGGAGCATTTATTTTGTACTATATAAAATTCGGATTCACGTATATGGTCTTCCCAGTGTGTGGTCAATGGGTTTAAAGTGCCTTTGCCATCATCTCTGTAGCTGGAGTGGGTGTATGGGAGCACCTCAGTCTGTGTGATGGCTGGAGTCCTTTGCTCTGTGTGTGTGAGTGTTCCGCACATGTAAACATGTCTGTGCTTCCAGCATCTGGCCCAGAGCGGGGCCATCCCTGAAGCACCCTCCATGTGTGGGGACGTGTGGGATGTGCAGTCCTCTGTGCCCTGCCTGCAGGAGCGGTGAGTGGGTCAGGGAGGCGGAGGGGCCGGTCCTGCTCCAGGCCAGAGCAGTGCGAGTGTGGCTCTCCTGTCCCTGCGTGGAGTGGTGTGTGCATGGTGGGAAGTCATGGCTGACCTCTGTAGTCTTGTCTTGTCGTTTCAGTGGTGTGCAGACAGATGAAGCTTGGCCTGTTTTTACTCTCTGTGTTTTTCCTTGTCTTTTTTTATTCCCTCCTCATCTTCATCGCACTCTGCCATCAAACAAAACAAACTTTCATCTCTCAGATCAGCGAGAAGGTTGGTCCTTTTCACTTCTTATCCATCTACAGTACGCCACGTCAGATGGGACTTTTCCAGTAGGGAGAGGAGAGCCATCCCCAAAAGGGGAGGGGGCCCTGCAGACTGGCTCCTTCCCAGGCACAGCCACAGTGTGCCTGATGAAATCTGCTTACTGTTTGCTGTGACTCTGGTGATGGCATTGCTACTTTGCTTGCATGCCTTTGTTGCTTGAGATTTAAAGTGTACAGAATATATTTTGCATGCGTATAGTAGCCAGGGCAGTTTTGTCAAAGGCAGGGTAGGAAGAAGTGCATGCTGCTGTGTGGGGGGTCCTTCTCTAACCCTTTATCTGTGCCAGGTGCAAGTGCAATGCCTCTAAACTGCTGCTGCTTTCTGGCTGAAGATCGAGAGCAGTCTTTGGAAGCAGAGATCAGAATGATTAGTCCCCTCACAAGCTGCTAGGGAGAGTGGGTTCCTCAATTCCTCCTGTAGTTTTAAAAGTTTTTTTAACTTTCTCTAGAGACAAAAAGCTTACTTTTGATCTCAGCTGGAAGAGAACCCAGCATGCTTGCCCTCCCTTGCCACAAGGCAGCAGGGGCAGCTGGCTGAGATGCAGATCCCTTGTGCTGAGGCAACTTCCCTTCCCCTCGGCAGTCCTTCTTCTGGGGTGGCCCAGTTTCCATGCCCTGTCCATGCTGAGACAAGAGCCCTTTGCACGAGCAGGTCTGCCTCTCCTTTCTTCTCTGGACCTGGGTTTTCCTCTTGCTGGCAGGAGAGCAGGGAGCTCTGGCAGTGGCCCCAGCCATACCAAAGATGGCTCAGGGAGGCCCCTGGTGACATGCACAGGAGCTCATTGCTACTCAGCAAAACCTGATTAGTGCTTTGCTCTGCTCTGTCCTGCTGCTCTCAGAAAGCCAGAGGTGAATAAAGGACATTAGTGAAAGGCCACTCCAGACCTAGCTCGAGGCACTCATGATTTCATGCTGAGGAAGGCTGGAGTTTCTGGCAGAAGTCCAGATTTAGTTTCCAGAGATGACTCCTTCACTGCACAGGTTCTGTGGGGGTCATTCTACACTCACTAGAGGTGAGGGGCTGCTCACACTGCTCCCCAGGTGGCACAGAGAGGAGACCCTGCTTGTCTCACACAAACTGCCGGGCAGCTGGATGAATTGTCTTATGATCATCACTGGAACAAGTTTTAACAAATTGTCATAGCAGTTGTTCCAGTACACTGAGTTCAATCCCGTTTCTCTCCCTGGAACATGCTCTCATTTAGATTGTATTAAGGCACAGGACCTTTGTTGTTTACCTTCTAAAAATAGATTTTTTAGAGGATAAAATTACCTCAGCCCAAGACAATGATGAAAAATGAGAACAAGGAAAAAAAGAGAAGAAATTAAAGCCAAGGCCCAAAGCTTCCCAGATTTCAGTGAATTTGGAGCACTGCTGTGATGGCTGAGACACCTCTAGAGACTAAACCTTTGACAGGGCACTTAAATGTTTTAGCCACATGGTTTAGCTGAATGGAGGCAGCTGGGAATGGATATAAGCCAGCAGGAGTGGAGAATTTCTCATTCTTTATGTCGACCCTTCCTTCCCGCTCCACCAAAAATACCTACGTACACAAATATTTAATGTGAAGCCAGAAATTAGTTTCTAAATATTCCGTTGGGATTTGCCATGCTTATAATTTGTTTGGCACTGATAATTACATCTTACGTTTTTCCAGCTTTACTTAAAACTGTGTAGTGCTAACCCATGCATTTAATTATTGCTCTGTGACTGCTACAAGGTTATTTATTAACAAGTTATTTTATCTTGATACAGTGGATCTTTTCTCTTATTCCCCTTCTTAATGTTGCGTTATTTTCATCAGAGAAATTTCTGAGAGCGAATGCAAATTGCAGAGCTCCACAATCTTGCTCTCCCTTGCTTTGCTATTAGTATGTCACTATGCTGAATGCTGATGTGTCTCCAGTGCTGCACCACTGTAATGATATATCCTCTTTTATATGTGGTTGTCAGCACAAATAATTAGACCTAAAAGTTATAGCTGAAATATAATCCAAAAATGGCAAGGCCCTGTTTTGGAAATTGTCTATAAAATGTCAGCACTCAAGGATACATTGGGAGCATAAATAGTACAGCATTGTTTGAGCACAAGATTAGACTATAAATGCATTTTTTCTGGTTCCAATTTTTCCTCTCCTGCTGTTGGTTCTGTCAATAGGTTGTGAGACTTCAGCAACTGCCTTTCCATTTAAAGTCCTTTAGTAAAATGATAGCACTGGGGAGAGATGAAAGGTGTCTACAGATGGGTAAACCATGCAGACCAATGATCATGTTTGAGGATAGTTCCTAAATTCACTCCTTCCCAGCTTGGAGGAGGTGGTTCCTGAGGAAGGCAGGAGTTTTGGCACATTACCAGTCTGGTAAGGGTGAGAACACACCCTGTGCACCAGGGATCCTTCAGCTTGCCTGGCTCAAGTACTGAAATTGGACAGTCTCACACTTACAAAGATGGGCCCCTGCATCACACACTGCTGCTTATCCCAGTTGGGAGGTTCGAACAGAGCCCCCCAAACTGTTCTTGTCTGTGCTGGGACTGGGGAGGAGCAGCACACCAGGCAGTCCTGGTTCTCCTCCAGAGCAAAAGAGACTTCAGGCTGCTGTTCCCTCATGTAGAGGATAAGCAAAAGGGGGAGGATGTTAGGACAGTGGTGCAGGACCTGAACAGCTGGAATTGCCTCAGAGAGGAGCAGAGAAGTGTGCAGAGCACAAGCACAGCTCTCCATCACCCCTGCCATGGGGTACCGGGAAGGGGAAAGATGAGGCTCAGAATTAGATGCCAGGTAGGCATGGTTCAAAGGAAACCCAGAAGCCAGGAGCAGGCAAGTAGAGGTGCCTGATCTCTGCAAACCAGAGGGAAAGGTGTTAGCACTATCATCTGCTCAGCTGTACTGTGGCCAAGACAGCCAGCAGGAAAATTTGGAAATTTGGTTTCCCATTCCCTAGCAGCACTGCACGATTTTGGAAGCCTGGGCAGTCCTCCTGGCACTGTTGTGTTTCTAGCAGAGCCTGACTGGATACCAGCAGAGTCTCAGCACATGAGAGGGACTAACAGCACCAGCCTGAGAGCCTTGAGCTTAGAGCCTACATCTCTTGCAGACAGCAGCAGGGAGATGGGTGTCCCTGGTCCTGCAAGGGGGTAACTTCACCCTCAGAGGGAACCTGAGACGTTGGGAAACAGCTACTCCTGTGCTGAAAGGAGCCAGGCAATCTATTGAAGCTCTTTGCTCTCAAGGCTAGGAATGTGCATGTTAATGCATGCTGAATTATTAATATTTCTCAACCTTTGTGGCTCCAGTGTTGCTTGCTCCCCTCCTTCCTCCCAGCAATCCCCCCTGTGAGTGGGGAACCAGACTCCACACAGTCTTTTCTCCCTGTCCTGTGAGATCCAGGGCATGGGCTCAGGTTGCACTGCACTCACTGCTCACTGCTCTGAGTTTTTCACTTCACTTCCTAAGGAATGCTCTCAATGGGGAGGTATGCAGAATAGTGGAGCAGCACAGAGCCCTTATGATGCCTGTTCTCGGGATGAATTATAATGAATCTCATTTTTGACAGTCTGGTAGTTTAACTAAACCCCTAAATTATAGTATTGTCCATTGAAATAATTTTAATATTCACAGCAATTTTCCCTGTGCTGTTCTTGCAAAACCTCTGAACCACCTTCTTCTGATCCTTATCCAAAAAGAGGATTAAAAAAATTATTGCAAATTCTTTTCAAGAAAATTGTAATTAAAAGGGAAATTTCATTGCTGCAAAAAATGAAGAACAACATTATTTTCTGGAGCATTTAAGGTAGCATCATGGACTGTGCTGACCCATGTGATTTGACTTGTAAATTGGACAGAAATTCTAAGAATGCTGCTTTTTGAGGAGTTACACTGATTTAAATTATTACCAGACTCTTACGCTAGAAAAGCAAGCAACTTAAATCGCTGGCTTGAGCCTGAGGAATGTGTTGATGGTGCTCTGCAAGCTGCTGTGAGAGCTGTGCCAGCTCTTGCTAATGCTAACTGACAGCATCTCCTCTTCTCCCTCCGTACTGACTGGGACAAGAAGCTGCCAATTATCCCCCAAGAGGATGGGAGGCTCATGGAGCCCATCCCTTCCTTTGCACATACTCCTGACAGAGCATCGTCTGGGCCAGATCTCTTACCGAAGGCACTGCCCTGACCTCCTCCCACCTCCCGTGTAGAGAGCTGACCCCTACGCAGGGCATCCATTTTTAGCAGCTGGGTGCCTTGGGCACTGCTGCTCTCTGGTGCGGAGCAGCGAGCCAGTCTCAGCAGCTCTGCCGGTGTGCAAATGAGGGGAAGACGGCTCAGCCATTCTGGGTTGCAGAAATGCACCACAGAAGCCCGTTAACCACTCATCTCTTGCCAGGCTGGAGGGCTGAGGCTCTGCACAACTTCCTGGCATCCACAGGCTGTGGTGTGCGGGAGGTACAACCCATGTCGAGGCTGGTGAGGGGGTCTCGTACTCTTTGATCCACAGGAGAGTTTTCCTTGCCATTCATCCCTTCTCTAGGCACAGGAATGTACCAACCACCTCTGCTGCTCCCTTGTGCGTGACACGGGGGAGAGTGACTTCCCATCACCCTGAAGAGCACTGCTGCAGGGCCCCCAGCCCCAGTGAAGTGCCTGTCCCCTCCCTGCAGGGGAGCAGGCAGTGGTCAGCTGCTGACATCCCTTGGGAGAGACGGCACAGCCCCCACAGGCCCTGCCTCTGCAGGACACATCAAGGGTGACACAGCCCCAGTGGGACTCGCACAGCCCCGGGAGCACCCTGAAAGCAGGCGCTTGACGTGGGTACTCAGTGTGGGGTGCAGGGGAGTCTGCAGCAGGCTGTGTCCGGTCTCACAGGGCTGGAAGTGAAAATCTGTTCGTGCATGCTGGGCTCTGACCTTTCTGCATGGCCTTGTGTCCTCCAGTGTCTTGTCTTCCCAGGTCCCTGTGTGTGAGTACTTGTGCACCTCCCTTCTCCCTGTCCTGCCCTTCCACTGCTGGCTGCCTGACTCTGTAGTGGCCTCCAGTACCTGCCAGCCTGTTTGCCTTGTGCATGTGTGTCAGTGCTCTGTGCACACCTATGGCTTTATCCTCAAAGTTTGCTTTATTTTTCTGTTTTAATACAGCTTGGGTGGGTTGGCTTGGTCCTTTGATGGGGACAGAATTTGAACAGCTTCTACCTGGAATAATTCAACGCCATGTTCATTGGAAAATAAAGCTGACTCTTAATGAATGGTACTGGGATGCTTTGGTTGGAAATACATGCCATCATGTTAAACCATTGCCATGTCCATCAGGTTAAGTCTGTATTCTCACGACTGCATAGCATTTGAATACACTTTCAGTTCTGTCTCATTTGGGGATCACTGCCCCATTTGTCAGGTAACACTTCACTGGTGATTGCTTATGCAGGTATTGATTTGATATTTAACACTTGATTAAAAGAAGCATCCAGCAAGACTTTGGATTTATATACTAAAAATAAAATTTAAAAAAAAAAAGGCAAAGGAAGTTATCCTTAAGTTGTCCTTACCCTGGCTGGTAAGGAGCTAATGAGCCCTGTTTTGTCAGAGACGATGTGTAGTACACACACAATGTTGACAGTATTGTCTAATTTATCACAGAGTCTTAGCTCTGTTGTGCATGCAAGCGTGGGGGCTTCTGTGTTCAATCTATTTCTGCAATCCTGATGGTTTGGGGATGAATCATCAAAGAGAGCACTAGTGAAATTTGATTTGGGGACAGCCAGCTTGGCAAGCGGAGCTGACACCTCTGCTGCTCATGGGGCTGTCAGCAGCTTTACTGTCTGTGGAGATGCCGCGGTGGCAGGAGCCAGGCCAGCAGAGCCGTGAGTCCCCAGGCCCTATGGCCTATGGGGCCAGCTGTGACTGTGGCCTGTTGTGAGCTGGCCCTGCTCAGGCTCCTGCCCCGTTCCCGCCTGCCCCCAGCGCTGCGGCAGTCGCTGCCCCGCCAGCCCAGCGCGCTGATGGAGGAGCATAATTGGCAGGGAGAGGCTCCTCGGAGCCGGCCAGTCGTGACCCCGGCCACTGCCCAGGGGCTGCCTTTCCGGTGGAGGAGGCTAGAGGAGAGCAGAGCTGCTGGGCGAGACACGTTCAAGCAGTTTCCCTTTTTAACTACAGACTAAAACGAGCTTGCCCAGAGGAGACAAAGATTTACCGAGCACAGTTGTTTCTCTACCCTTGCTTAAATAGGCCCATAACACTAACCCTGAAGAAGGGACCTCATTTCTCAGTGTCATTTTCCTGACAGGAATGCATATGGCAGGCAGCTTTAGAGCTTTATTGTAGCTGAGAGTTGCTTACAAATAAGTCTTGAATGAAATACCCAGCAAGGGATTGATATGAAGAGAAGCTGTGCAATGCAATAAGGAGGAATACATCTCCTGAAGAGCTGCCACGAAGGTGGGAAAGGTTCTGCCAGCCCAGCTCTCTTCTGTCAAAATGGATATGATCTCACATCTGTCAGGATTAGTTCTCTCCTGCCCAGCAAGGTGATCTCTTCAGGCCCTGACAATGTCATGCAGCTCTGGTGACTATTTTTTCTGAGCCAAGGTAGAACCTGAGTTACATTTTGAAAGGAATTATATTTTATTTAGCAGCACACGTGCTCTAATTCAAAAAGAAACCCTTCTGCTGCCCCTGCCCAAACCCTGTGAGGTTTAGGGAACGGGCTGCTTTGCTCCAGAGCTAATAAATTGAACAGGTGATTCTGTTTTGCAGAGCTTCAGTGGGCCCTGCGCAAAGTGTGTGACTGGCATTTGTGCATGCTCTCTAATTAGAAGGATGTAATATAAATGGAGGAATGTTTCATGTTAGTGATATGATTTCAAAAGGCTATGTTTGGAGGGAATGGATTGAGCCATCTCTTAATGAGTTCTGCTAATAAGATGCCAGTGGCTAAGGAAGGAGAGCAAAGTGTGTGCCATTTGGCAAAGTAGTGAACAGCTTTTGCACTTCATTTTATCTGTCCTGAGGGATAGACAGGCAAAAATGCTGACCGCCCCTCACGTACCCCACAGTGCAACTGAGTACTCCCTGCTGGTTCTGTGGCCCTACTAGCTGTCTCCTCCTTGTTTCAGTGCGGCGTGTCGCTCCTCGATTCTCTATCCCTCCGAGCAACCACGAGGTGATGCCTGGGGGGAGCGTGAACCTCACGTGCGTGGCAGTAGGTGCTCCAATGCCCTATGTGAAGTGGATGGCTGGTGTGGAGGAACTGACCAAAGAAGATGAGATGCCCGTCGGTAGGAATGTTCTGGAACTGAATAACATCATGCAGTCTGCCAACTACACCTGCGTGGCCATCTCTTCCCTTGGCATGATCGAAGCCACAGCCCAGATCACTGTCAAAGGTAAGGAATTACTGCTTGCAGTGCTCCTACTTGGGTTTCAGAAATGTAGTCCTTTGCCAAAGTTTTTTGGCTGCTGCCAACAAACTGCACTCTTCTGTGACTTTTCCACCTTGCAAGGGAGGTTCCCAAACCCATAACTTTGTTTTTCCATGCTCACAGTATGATGATATTTGCTCTGAAGGTCATTTTCTCTCTCCCTGCCAGTGGCATGGTAGACAAGCTTGCATCAGGCTGAGGGAACCTCACTGAGTCTGTGTTTATCCCAGAAATGTCTGTCTTGTTCTGTGCATCAGCAGGATCAGCTCAGCACAGTGGTGGGCCATGGGCTGTCTTGGGGCAGGGTCTGTGGATGTCTGCAGTCAGGGAGCTGTTTGCACAGAGATGTCCTCTTGCAGTAAGGGTAGGACAAGAAGGTTAATCCCAGCAATTTGAAGTGTCCATGGGCCTCAGCAAAAAGACATCCTCCCTCCCTGCAGGGAGGAGCTGTATGTGTTCATTTGAATATTGTTACATAATTGTCTGTAAATGTCTTCCCTTACTGCTCTGCCTCTTTCCCTTTCTTTTTCATGTGTTGCTGTCCTTCAGCCAGGCGTTCTGCTGACATTTCACAGGTAGCTTTGCCCCAAAGAGGACGTTCTTTCTGATTGCTAACCATAGGGTATCCCACCCACTAATAGGAGGCTGAAGGTGTCCTGCCTTTCCCATATGGGGCCTGTCAGATCCACAGTATCCCTTTCCTTCTCTGCTTGCAGTTAATTTGTAACTCAGATTACCATGAGTATGTCATCTTTTGAGTCTGTCTGTTCTTGCAGGTCCCTTCCTGCACAGAGTTGCTGCTTGAACAAATCACAGAATTGAGTGTTAGCCCTCTCTGACCTGGATATAACAGCAAATTCTCTCGGCTAGTCAGAGGATGCTTTAACCTTAGCCACACCCAGCTCCCTTTACTCACAACACCTGCTGATCAGTACCTTTTCCAGCGTCTCTTTTCATACAGAGCACAGTGGTTGCCTTTTTGTAGTAGACACACAAGAGTGTATGGAAAAAAAGGGCTGTAATGGGATGGTAGTTTAGACTTGGAGGGAAGAGGTGGGAACTGCACCATTGCACTGATGGTTCCCAGCATTTACCTCTTCATAGCTGGGATGACTTTGCCTCACGCCCTCCCTGGCTGATGTGATGCCCCAGGACAGGGAGCAATCTGCTCAGCTCCTTTAGCCCTTCACCTTCCTCCTTGTGTCCCCATCTGCTTTTTCTACACCTTTACTCTGAGTGTCTTACTGCTTCTGTCTCAAACTCCTTCACCCAGTGTTGCTTCTCCTGTGCTTGCTGGCAAGCAGACCATTTGCAGCACAGACAGGAGAAGCAAGAGGACACAGAACTGATTTTGCTTAAGTATGCTGGAAGTACCAGACCTGCCCCTTGCTCACATAGAGGCTGCACACCCAAAAGCTGTCAAGAGTTAAAGTTGTGGCTCTTGAAAAGAAAGGGAGTTTCATCTGTCCTTGAAAGCCTGAGGGAGGCTGCCAATTTCTAGGATGCTGTAGGAAGTAAGTTTCTTCAGGCCATAATATTGTGCAGGTTGGGTTGGCCCCTCCCTGAGTCCTCCAAGGGTAGTGGTGGGAGGTCTGGCTGTGGGTTGTATCCCCTTCCCTCCCATGCCAGTTCAGCCCCTGACAATCTTCTCAGTATTCAGGTTGCAGTAGCACTGGAGAAGGCATTCTCTTTGGCACTCAGAGCAGGCACACCCTGTGCTAAGGAACTTGCCTTTCTCAGCTGAACCAAGTGAAAACTAGAAACTAGATGGCTTTGCCAAAGAATGCAATACTTAAGGATCTTAATTTCGGTTGAGCATTTTCCCTAGTTCCTTGTCAAGCAGGGCTGCAGTACAAGTCACTAATGACTTTAGAGTGGTTTGTAGGATGTTTAAACTTACTATAGACTGTAATTCAGTCATTGTCCTAAAGTATTTGTGTACTCTGCAAATCTCTCTCATGAACACTCACTCTTTTTCTTTGTTCTTGGTAAAATGGCAAATCTGGAAATGTTTGCTTGCAGTAGTTGCATTCTCTTTTAACACTTCAGAGGTGTCATTGTCACAGAGTTCTTGTTTAACACTTTATTGTCTGGTTGCAGTTTGACACACACCCCAGTGAAATAGTGGATGTGAAAGTTGGTAATTTCTCTGGCTGTATTTCTCCTGCATGTACTGTAATACTTAAAAAGCATTGCCCCATCAACCCTTCTAACATTATTGTCCATGAATTCCCTATAGCCTACTGCCTTTCTGGAAGCAAGAGCATAATTCCAGATTACTTAGGTGCTCTGATAGCTTTACTGTATCCCTTTGTAAATCAGCTGTGCACCCAGCTTCTGAAGCCAGCCCAGCCCAGCCAGCACCTTCCCATTGCCAGGTGAACCCCCATGACAGAAACATTCCTGCATCCCCGTTGAATTACTTTTATTTAGCCTGCTGCTGGTAAGTGCATCAAGCACATCTAATAACATGATTGCTCTGTTTATCCTTCCATTAAGAACCACTTCAAGCAATATATGGTAATATAAAAATGCATGTTATAGAGTATGAAATGATTTCTGCCTTTTAAAGAAGAATGTTAATGGGAGGTGGCAGCTCCATTTTTATCCCTGTGCACATTGCAAGGTTTGAGCTGACTGAATTATTTAAATCACACTTCTCTGCCTTCCAATTGCAGCACTGCCAAAACCTCCAACAGAGCCATTAGTGACTGAAACGACAGCTACCAGTGTGACCCTCACCTGGGATTCGGGCAACTCTGACCCCATTTCATACTACGTCATCCAGTACAAGCCCAAATCCTTGGAGGGCCAGTTCCAGGAGGTGGATGGTGTGGCAACAACCCGCTATAGCATAGGTGGGCTCAGCCCCTTCTCAGAGTATGAGTTCCAGGTCATCGCAGTCAATAACATTGGCAGGGGTCCCCCCAGTGAACTGGTTGAGGCCCGGACAGGAGAACAAGCTCCTTCAAGTCCTCCCCTCAAAGTGCAGGCACGGATGCTGAGTGCCAGCACCATGCTGGTGCGGTGGGAGCAGCCGGAGGAGCCCAATGGACAGATCCGAGGGTACCGCGTGTACTACACCACCGACCCACACCTGCCTGTGAGCATGTGGCAGAAACACAACACTGACGACAGCCACTTCACCACCGTGGGCAGCCTCATCACAGGCACCACCTACAGCATCCGCGTCCTGGCCTTCACTTCCGTGGGCGATGGGCCCCCCTCGGACATCATCCAGGTCAAAACACAGCAAGGGGGTACGTATGGAGCGAGGCAGCATGGCTCCACAGCCATCCCAGCGGTGTGAGGCTCAGCTGAGCGTCTGACCTGCACCAGGCATCACAGCTGCACTTGGTGCTCAAATGGTTGCGTGTCAGAGAGGGTGGGAGGCATCCCCACCCCACAGACATCAGATTTAAGGTGTCAGATTTTCCTGGGCAGTTAGTATCAGTCTCTGTACAAGTAACAGCCCACAGTTTTGTCTGAGATACAGTGACTAAAAATGTGACACAAAGTCCTGGACGTGGATGTCGGCATCTGTGTAACTTGCTGGACCCTTCTGGGGTCTGAGTACATGTGTGGAAGGAAGGGTCTGGGATGCAGTCAGGGTCTGGAAGTGAGCACAATCCCCATGGTCACCTTCCTGAGTGATAGAGGTGCTTGCTTGTGGCCTGGGATGTTCAAGAGTACAGTACAGGGGAGAAGGGAGGTTCTGGCAGAAATGAAGGAGGATCCTCACAAGGTGAAACGCTGACTTTGCAAAGTCATATGACCCTTCTTCCTTCTTCTGGCACTAACCCTGTGTTTGTTCCCCAGTTCCTGCCCAGCCAGCTGACTTCCAGGCAGAAGCAGAGTCCGATACCCGCATCCTGTTGACCTGGCTGCCCACCTCTCAGGAACGCATTACTAAATATGAGCTACTGTACTGGGAAGGGGAGGATGGCACTCAGGTGAGGATCCTGCCTGGCAGCTCTTGGAGCTGGACATGGCAATTCATCACTTGGGAAGGGTGTGTGCTTGAGCCAGGGTGGTAACAGGACTGTTTCTTTGTGTTTCTTCTGCCTCAGTGGTGTGCAATAGGAACATGGCAATCTGGTTTCTGTTTAAGTGACCTTAACAGTGCTTGTTGATGCCAGCAAAGTACCTAGTGACTGGTTTGGGACTGGAAAGGCTCAGAATGCCATGACAGCATCCCTGAGGCATGCTTACTACTGATGCCTCTAAACAGTAGCGCTTCTGGGCAGGTCTGAAATGGCCTCCAATATCTGTCTCTGGCCCCAGGACCGGTTACACATAAAAACCAGATGGAAGGTGGCCTAGAGAGAGCCCTTCCACATTTACTGCATGTCCCTAAAGGAAGTCCAGTTCAAAATATATCAACAGTAGTGCTGGCTTCAAGACAGCATACCAAGAATTGTGCCGTGACAGCATCACAGTGTCCCATGGTCCTCTCCCTCTCCTCTTATTATAGTGGCATAAGAGCTGCCAGAAATAAGTGCCCTTCAGGTGAAGTGTCAGCAAAACAAGCCCTTTACCAAGCAGTGGTTTGGTGCATTAGAGATCTCGACTGCTACAGGACCAGGGCTTTACTCTGTTTCACAGGCAATACACTGTGTGTTGGGAGAAAACAAACTTGTGTGTCCTGTGCGCCATGTCTAAACTTGCATAGCTGGACCCAGCATTGCCACAAAGCCGTCAGGCCACAGTGAGTGCATTCTGGACGCCAGGCAGTGTAGCCTGGCTGTGGCAGAGGTCTGCTTCCCTGCAGAGTCCTGATGTGTCACCCCAGAAGCTCTGTGCTTTGGAGTCCTGCAGGTTTGGCAACATGGCTGTGACTTCTCGTGAGGCCATAATGGCTGCACACCAGCTTTTCTGTGCCGCCCAACTACATCAAATAATGCGTGTTTCCTTTTTTTTTGGCAGCAAAAGGTGGAGTTTGACCCAACCTCCTCATATGCTGTGGAAGGTCTCAAACCAGACACATTGTATAAGTTCCGTCTGGGTGCTCGCTCAGAGCTGGGAGTAGGAGTTTACACCCCCACGGTCGAAGCCAGAACTGCCCAATCCAGTAAGTGTCTGACATTGAACACTGCTGAAGGCAAAGCACAAGCAGTCCAGTTTCCATCACCTGGGCACGGAGAAGCACGGTGCCTCTGCCCTTGTGGGTTTGCAGGGATGCTGGCTTGCAGTTTACTCAAGGGAGTAATGGGGAAAGTCAGCTGGGGTTTGGATCGGGGCTCTTTGGCAGAGTGGGTGCACCCAAGGGGTAAGTTGTTTCTTCGTGTCCCTTTGATCGTACTGTCTTTCCCTAAGGGTAGATTCATAAAAACTGATGGAGGAGTAAAACAGGCTGGGAAATTGCTTTGGAGAGATCAATTTGAGTGGGTTTGTGCATCTCTATGAATTTACTCCCATGCAGACAAGCTGTCTGGACAGGCAGCATATGGGTATTTGGCTCTAAATGTGACTGTCTCCAAACCATTGGGTTTTCATCCCTTCACTCCCCATTCCAGCTGCCTTGCTCGCACAGGAGTCCATCCCTGGTCTATACAGTTGATTGCAAGGTGAGGCATCCTGTGAGGCCAGGTGTGTCTGTGGCTGTCAGGCAGCTGGAGGAGTCATTTTGGAAAAGTGGCTGTTTGCCAGGGTTGTGTGAGCAAGTGAGGCTGCTTCTTCTGGGACTGCAGTGCTGGGGGAAACCAGAACAAGCTGCAGCTGAGTTAATAGAGAGGCTCAATAATGAGGTGACCCAGGCTATATCACTTTCATCCTGGCTCTGCCCTGTGTGATCACAGAGCGGGAGTTTGCACTGCTCTGATTGGCAGCTCAAAGTGCTGCGCATAAGCAGATTAGGGCTATCAAAGGGCCCTGCGATAAGCTCGTTTTCACTAACGATTTTTGGGCTTGCCATTATGCAAAGAGCATTAAAAGGGGGAAAAAAGACATTTCTGTTAGCACCGTCTGTCTGGGATTTACGCGCTATGTGGAGCAAGCAGTTGGCACAGGCAGCCAGCCTTCCCTGCAGGGAGGGCAGCAGCATGCACAGCAACCAGGACTGTGAGATGGCCATTAGAAAGGGAGCTCTGGCAGGGAAGAGCAGCTCTGCTCACTTTTAGAATGACCTTCTCTTTGAGGAAAACTCAGCTTCATTAACATACCAGTCCCAGGCATTCCTCCACCTTGTTAAGTGAGCTAATGGTGTCTTAGAGCTGCACAATAGACAGGTATGAAAATGGAGAAAGGTTCAGATCATGCAGTTACAAACATTTGAACACTGAACAAATTCTGAATGTGGGGATTTGTGTACCTGTTTGAGATAGCTTTTGTATTGATAGGCAAAGGTTGAAGTAACTCTCTTGCCATGTAAATTAATTCCATCAGTGGATGCTCTTATCCTTGAACACACTTAATCAGAGACAGCTCCATGCATAAATGAGTCCTTCAGAGTCTCACACAGTCCAAGAAACATTTGCTTCATGGACTCATCAAGGCAGACATCTTATAATGACCTACTCTACCTATTGTCTGCTCACAGGGGATCTCACACCAGTCTGGTTTTAAGGTTGTCACTTCACTGGTGAGTGGTGCAGTAGGTGACTGGTTCTGGCATCTGTTTAGTAAGAGAAACGTGCATAGGCTGGAAGAGATTTGGCTTTTAGCCACAGAAGTTCCTTGGTTTGACCAGTGAAGCCCTCCTCACACTAAAGGACCTAAGGGTCCTTAGATTGATCCAAGAAGTGACCTGGATCTTGGTTTACAGGCCCCTACTTGAAAAGATTTCTGATGGCACTCTATTCTATGACAGAAGCCACTGGTAGTTACTGCTGAGCTATTCAGTGAGGGTGACAAACCACTGTCTGAACAGTCCCAATGCAGGGTGGAGCCTTGAGTACTAGGGGGCCCAAAATCAAGTAGATCGTTCAGAAAGCTGTGCTTTAACTTGGCAGAAGTTGTGTGCACGATGCACAACTTCCAGGCAGAAATACTTTGGTCTTTACTTAGCAACACCTTGGTGGTTGGACTGGTCCCCTTTGGCCTTAAAACTTAGTAATCTAGAAACACAACAGCTCCCAGCTTCCAACTGGTCTCCTTCCTGCACTTTTCCATTTGGTTACCCTGACAAAGGCCGTTAGATCATGGAGTTTAACATGTTCAGATGGGACATAAACTGCAGTAGCAGTCAGACTCCTGCTTTCCAGAAAGCCTCACTTCAGTCTATTCCTGTCCCTGACAAACCAGTCATGGGGAAGGTAGGAGGCCCATGATCACTAATGACTCACTAATGGGCTGGGGAAGGATGTTGGTCTTGCTTTTCTTGTGGCACCCTTGCTCAGGAGTAGTAGGGATGCTTGTCTGGGAAGGCCAGAGGGAGGCAATGCCCCTTTGCACCCTTCAGCAGCACAGTTGAGACCTCATCTCCTGAGCAGGCAGCTGCTTTCTAGGCTATCTTTCCTGCTAAGATGCTCGCTTACTTCCTGGGCACCCTGCAAAAAGTACAAGCAGTGCTGCACTGAGGGTCTGAAGAGCACGGGGGAGTTTTCCAGGAGTCTGCAGTGCCTCAGGCAAGCAGAATGATGCAAGAGAGAATCATCAGCTCTGTGCCCATTAGGCCTCCACATTAAAATGCTGTTCTCCCTTGAAATACTAAGGTGGGTCCTAAGTCTGCCTTTTCCCTAGCCTAAGGAGCAGGTGGGTTGCATGGGTGCAGAGTTACTCTGGGCCATTGAGGGTGGTTGTTGTGAGTATCCTGGAGGCAGCAGAGGTTTGCACAGTGTATGTGTGGGTACATCTGCATGTGTGGGTGCATGCTGGCCACCCAGTCTGCTCTTTGCTGGCCCCAGGAGGGACACTTCGACTCCTTGTGCATTTTAAGTTGATCCTGCTCATGTTATCAAGTTTTGTTTTGCTTTCTTTAAGTGTTTATCTGAGTTTTTGCCTTGCACATCGTATGTGTGACTCTTACCCAGTCAACAGCCAACTTTTGACTTGCCTGAACTATCATCCAAAGCTGCCTTTGGAGAACAAACTCACTGCTGCATCCCAAGGGAAGCTATGGAGCTTCTGTCAAAGCAAATCTCTTCTGTGAAGGGCCTGTCTGCAGACAGTGGCAGAGGAAAGGCTTGCCAAGCTCTTTGTGTCTCACCTGTCCTGTCTGAAGGATACCACCAAGCACTTGGTCTACATTATGCCCTCCACTGCAGGTGTTGCTTTGGTGCTGTATCTTCCTGCTCTCTTCCCAGCCACTTCTCTGCTGATTAACCAAGAATGTTAGGATTCACTTTTTACCCCTGCTCCCTTTTCACTATACCAGATGGCAGGGCTGATCCTGTGCTTCCTGCCTCACACAGGCAACTGTTTGCTTCCACGCGTTGCTTTGACTTCTCTTCCCTCCAATGTAGCTCCCATAGCAGCAGCCTGATTGCGCAAGCATTGTCCCTTCCAGCTCCATCACTGCTTACTCTCCTTCGTCTTTCGTCTCTCCAGGCATCCAAACCCAGGCATCAGGAGTGTTCCCTGCTCTCTGAGCACACAAGTGGGCATTCAAAGTTACATGCAGTGTGCAACTGTTTCTGCAAGCAACTGGGCCTTATTCGCAGCAAGCAGAGGTCACCAGTGGCATTGGGAGGTCCTGCTGCCCTCTGCTTTCCCAGGTCTCCTGCCACTGCCAATCTGTGCCCCGCAAAGCTAAGGCACCATTTCTGAGCTTGAATTACCTGAGGTCCTTGCTGCCATGTGGATTGATGTGGGTTGTGTTCACCTTTGCGCAGGCAGTGAGCAGGCAGGGTTGTCCCTGTGCCCCTGGAAGGCTGGCTCTGCTGCACTGGTGGCTGCAAGGACTGAAGCATGGGGAAGGGCAGCAGTCTGTTTTCAGGCATTTCTAGGTTTCTGTGTGCAGTGAAGAACAGAAGCTGCCTTTCACCTACCACGGCAAAGCAAGATACTTAAGTGCTCCATTATTGCTTGGCCAAACAGCTTTCTAGTCTTAAAGAAACAGTGTGCATTTTTTTTGGTGATGATGCTCTGCCCCTTCTGCGTAGGGCTGTTTCCTTTTGGATGAGCACCCAGGGATGGACCTGTGTCCCTTGTTCCTTCCCAACTGTGTGGGCTCCTTTCCTTCTCCAGACTTCCACTCTTGTCTTTTGTGCAAGCATGCTGTCTGCAGCATCCCGGGGCAATGAGGCCAAATGACAGAGGGCTGATGCTGCCATGAGAGGGCTCCCATGCTGCCAGAGCCCTCTTGCAACCAGACAGCAGTTCTGCAAGGCTGGAGAAGGGAATGAACCAGGCAGATGTCCTAGAGATGCTTTGCTCTGTCCAGGTCATCTCTACTCTCCTGCTCCCTCTTCCCCCCTGCCCCAGATTTGTTTTACTGCTCTTCCCCAGTGTGTCGAGAGACTTATTCTGATCCCAATGAGAAGCAACGGTTGCCTGGATCCCACTCCTCCCCCTGTGGACAGCTAGCATTGCCAGGGCTTAGAAGTTAATGCAAACTGCAGGTGCTTTTTTTGCCTGGGAGAGGGCAAGACCTGCTTACCTTCCACTGTACAAATCCATAGGCCAGGAAGCTACTGAGGCAGTTAACCAATGTGGCAGGCATGAAGCATTCAGTCCCAGATTCCAGGGACGTGTGCAAAGCAACACAACCACGTTATCTCCTGTTCCCACACGGTGCCCGGCTCCCACCTGGTTAGGATGCAGCTTACAGCTGGTGGCCATGGTTTTAAACCCCACCAGGACAAACTACGTCCAGCCTCAGTCACCTGCTTTCCTTATCTACTTTTGTTTCCTCCGCTTGTCTGGGAGTTGGTTTTCACAAGCCTTCCTACAATCTGGTGTGTGAACTTCCCTTCTGCCACTTTTGCCTTCTGCAGCTTCCTACCTCTTCTGGTTTCCATCTGCTTCAAATCTTCACTGAAAGCATCTTTCTTCTCCCTACCAGTCTCTCTCTCTTACCCTCCACACTCCTCCCTTCCCTTACTGCCATTTGTTGTGTTAGGTAAAGTGAGCGTCCAGAACTGCTTTGGAAAGAGATTTTCTCTGATGCAGAACAGCAGTTCGATCTCCATGTTTTTCATCTGGCCTTCAAATACAAATTGCCCTCCCAGTGCCATCTTTGATGATCTGTGAGGATGGCAGGCAGTTGTCCATGTGTGTGTTCACTGTTCTGTTGGCTGGGTAAAAGTTCCCTGTGCATTTTGGTTTGTCCTTCCATTCATTTCCCTTCATCTCCCCACTTCATTTATTTATCCCCAGCCCCCTCCGCCCCACCCCAAGAAGTCGAGTGTGTAAGCACCAGCTCCACCACCGTCCGGGTAAGTTGGGTGCCACCGCCTGCCCAGAGCCGCAATGGGGTCATCACCCAGTACTCCATTGCCTACCAGGCAGTGGAAGGAGATGACATCACCAAGCATGTGGTGGATGGCATTGGACGGGAGCATTCCAGCTGGGAGATCAAGGACCTGGAGAAATGGACCGAGTACAAGGTGTGGGTAAGGGCTCACACCGATGTGGGGCCAGGACCGCAGAGCATCCCCGTGCACGTGCGCACTGACGAGGATGGTAGGTGCCACTGAACAGCTCCTTCAGCTACTGCCACGGGTTAACCAGGACTCTCCTAGCTGAGTTGCTGGAAAGGGGGGGAAAGGGAGCAGGGACATTGATCTGGGAGTGCCTTTCAAGCAGGACCATAGGCTGTCAGGAGCAATGCTCCAGGGAACGGGTCTCAACAGTTGCCCTGGAATGGGGTTGGGGAGTTGCTTTGCTGGCCCTTGCTCTGCCTTCAGGCTGTGTTGGGTATCCCATCGTGGCCCCTCAAGGTCCTGTTTGTGTTAGCAGTGCTTCCTGTGCATGCAAGGAGGCATTGCTCTGCTTTCTGTTGTGGTTTTGTAGTGGGTGGTGGTAGATTCCTTCTTATTGAAGGTAGAATGAGCTCTCCCAGCCAAAAGCTTCTCTTGTGAGATCAGGACTTAAAGTTTACTGTTGACCTGAAATCCAGCAAACTAAAGAGGAGGAAAAGCAATCCATTTGAAAGTTGTAGATACTGCAGGAAAGCTGCTTCCTGCTTCAGCTTCTAGGCAAGCCACAGCTTATATAAAGCTGCTCTTCCACTCAAGAGTCAGAATACCACACGTACAGAGCACTTTACTGGATACGACAGCTTTAAAGAGAAATTGCTTTGTATTAGCAGAGCTGTCAGTTATGTCATCATGATTTAAGCTATTTCCTTTGAAAGAGCCAGAGCTCAGGGTGATAGTAGGAGCTTCCATGGCTTCATGCTGACCCAAGAAAGCTCCAGATTTAATGGGAGAAGAAAGAGATGGAGCATCCAGGCAAAGAAAGCATGATCTCTGCATTGCCCAATCAGTGCAGGAAATTGAAACCAGACATGTTACAGTTTCCCTAAATGGGTTGCCACTGTCCCCCACGTCTCCATGGTTCTGGAAGTGGCATCTGGGAACGCTTGCTGACTGCATTAGTGGGCTGGGAAGCACATCTGTGTGTGTCCTGCTGCCTGTATTGTTTGCTTCAGTTCTCATTCAGCAGAGTTGTAGCCCAGGGGAAGCTGTTACCCCAGAAATGTCGCGAACAAGCTCTCTCAGTTGGTTTTTGGGCACTGTGGTTGGACATTCCAGCTTAGCTGTCAGGAGTGATTTTATATTCCTCTGACACGCTGATACTCAGTAGGTACTCATGATGAAGGAATGAGAAATGCTGAACTGTGGTCTGAAAAAAAATAGAACTTTCCCTGTTTGGATCTCAGATGCAGCACATACTTCCCATAGTGGGGTAGGACAGAGGTCCTCGAAACCCTGTGATCTGCTCACATTCACATCTTTTTGTGTCCCTGCAACATCTCCATGTCATGTCCTGCCAAGGCCTCCCACCTTCTTGTACCAGCAGAGCTTGACACACAGTTTCTGTCTGGTTCTCAGGGAGGATCATGTTTTCCGCTTGGACTCCCAGCTGTGTGTGTGGGCAGGTGCCTTGCCAGGGCAGGAGAGCCCTGTGGCTCGTGCAAGGTCACTGCACTAAGTGAATTGTGGATTGCAGCATAGGCTGCTCCAGGCAGAAGGGGGTAACTTTTCAAGCACAGCCTCCTCCATTCCCATACTTTGAGTTGGCCTCATGGTGCTAAAATGCTCTGTTCTTCCTTTCTCTATTTTATTAAATTATCTACAATTATGAAGGACATCTGGGGAAGAATAATGAATTGCCCTGCAGCTTAAAAACTGTGCTTACCTGCTGGGTAGCTGTTTCTTCCCATTTAGTTGGTTGAAATAGCAATACTCATTACATCTGCTTGTCAGGTATCCATCCCTAATTATCTAATACTGATTTCTTGCTGTGTTGAGCATTGGGGCAAATGAGGTTCCAAACCCCTGGATTATCCCAGGCCAGTGGAAGGTGAAAAAGGTCCTGCAGATAAGGTGGTAAGAGGAAGGCCAGGTCCTTCACTTGGTACCCAGCACTTGGGTAGCATCAGTATCCTGCAGAGAGTGCACACCTCTACTCCCAGCTGCTTCAGCCGAAGGAGCTCTCCAGGAGCAACTGAGAAGCTAATTTTTCAGAATTGACATTTTTGTCACAGTCAATGCAAGAGCAAAATGTAATAAGGAGGTAATTTTTCCAAATGGTAAATAGGGTATAAATACATTTTTAAACGGGCCTCACCTTGCAAGAAAATTGATATTTTCTGGGCAGTGTAATTTTTCATTTTATTATCAAAAAGCATTCAGCTATCCGTGCATGAAATACAGTCCCAGAGCTGTCACAATCCCCACAGGCCCCTTTATCTGGCTGAGTTCAGTGACTGCTGTCTGTGAGCTCTGGGTTATTGTTTTAGGATGGTGCTTTTCCCCCTCATTAACCTCTCACTGTCACGGGAAGAGCACGTGTGCACTGGCTGGTGGCAGGTACCTGGGCTCCCTGCAAAAACGGGCTCAGCACCCAGTCATGCTGCCTGGGGCTGTTGGACTGCATTTAGATGGGTCTGAGAGGAGGTGCTGTGTCAGGCAAGATGCAAAGAAGGCTTTAAAACCCCTGCCTGTGCCCCAGGGCACCCTGAGCTGCAGGAAGTCACTGTATCCTTTATATTCTGGTATATTCTTGTATTCTTCCTTGCTCCCCTATTGGTGGAGATGAGAGGGATAGGTGGACGTTGGATCTGATTCAGCACAATGACTTCTATTAGGGGTGCTCCTGCATATTGCAATTAGCTCTTTCCTACTGAGAATAGCAAAAGGGAAGGATTCAGGCACGTGGTCATGCTGAAAGACTGCAGTGTGGTGTGCTGGGCAGGCACAGGAAACTTGTACCAGTGGGGCCATCCAGGCAGTGAGGTGGGGGGAAGGTAGCAAAGGAGTGAGAGTTAATGACAGTGATTGTGTGGTACCTGCTAACTGCTGTCCCGTGTGTGTTGCAGTGCCCAGTGCCCCACCACGAAAGGTGGAGGTGGAGTCTGTGAATTCGACTGCCATCCGGGTGAGCTGGAAGCTGCCCATCTCCAACAAGCAGCATGGGCAGATCCGTGGGTATCTGGTTACCTATGTGAAGCTGGAAAACAACGAGCCCCGAGGGCAGCCAGTGATCAAGGACGTCATGCTGTCAGAAGCACAGGTACAGTGTGGGGACCACCAGCTGGTGGGCATGGCTCCTTCCCTCTGCAGAGGGGCAGGCTGGCTGGGTCCAAGTATTTCTTGGCCTCCTCTTGGAGCTCCAGAGCCTGGGACTCAGCCTGCCTGAGCAAGGCAAACAGTTCATCCCTAAACTGTGGCTTAAACATGGGTAAAAAGTTTAATCAGGAAAGGATTGCTGTAGAAAAAATGATGTACTGGATGATGTTCCTCTTTTACCCCTTCTCTGATATCCACCTCTCTGCCTGCCACATCCTGTGCAGACTCCAGCTGGAGCAAACTGCGCTTTCCCAGTCTGTTTATAAACGGTCAGAAAGTTTTAAATAAGGCTCGAATCTGTTTCTTTTGTGATGCTGATTATGTTCAGGGCAAAGTGCCTGGCTGGGTGCTGGATGCTTGTGGGGCACAGGGGTGGCTCTGCACCCATGAGTGGGCACAGCGTGCCAGGCAGGACAGCACTCCTGGCTCAGCAAAGCCTCCACTCCCCCCTGCTTTTGCAGGGCAGGGACTTGGTGTTGCATTGCCTCTTGAAAGAAAACTTTAGGTGAAGCCAGCTTAGTCTGGGAAAGGCTGAGGAGAAAAAAGAAAAATGAGGTGGAGGCCCACATCCCCTGTAAATGACTTTGTCCTCTGCGTTCCTCATACAACAATCTGCTCATACTTAGGCAATCTCTTGGATACCTCTCTGGCTGTGAGCTTCAGCCCTCTTCCCACACACTGCTCCAAGCATGGCTGTGCACTCTGTGCAGCCCAGGAATGCGTAGTTGCCTCTTTTCCAAGGTCCAGGGAAGTTCTTGGTGCCCCGTGTGCAGTGAAACACAACTCTTCTTTGGAACAGGGGTCCTTCATCCTGGATGACCCATACTGTTCTCAACAAAGATAATTGTATAAATGAAGAACAGGATCTGCTGCTGTGGGAAGCAACGAGGAATCGATTCAGAGCTGGCTTGCTTGAATGATGCCCAGTATAAATACTGGAGAGCTGCAACGATTAATTGATCTGTCTCCTGAATGCAGCTGTGAATCATTTATGCGTTTGTCAGTGGGGAGTGCAGTGCATAGTGGCAGCTTTACTCCCCGTTCATATTCCGAAGGATAAAACTCAGTAATAGTGCAGAAGGGGAGGACTTTGAAGAGAGAAAATACTTGGAGGGTCCTTGTAGTATTGTCTGGGGCACATCTCTGTTTATATTTCAGATGTTGCTTTGTTTTAATAGTTAGACAAGCTGCTTGCTGCCCTTTGCTTATGCCAGGAGAATATCATCTTCTGTGTTGTTCAGCTGGAGTTTGGAGTTAATGGGTTGGTCCCAAGTGTAGGTAGGCGAAGTTGGCAATGTTTTTCTTCTCGGTGTTTTCAAATATTTTATGCTTGCCCAGCCAGTTCTGCTTTCACTCCTTACTCATACATTTCAGAGAGAGAAATCCCATGCTAATGTGCAGAATGAGGGTGCTAGAGCCAGAAACTTTTGAAGGAGTGCTGGATTTTGCATTAGTTTGAATGTGTGCATCAAGGAGGCAGGTTCCTGGAAGTTTCCTGGCCTGTCAGACCACTTACCAGTCTTCCATATTTGGTGAACTTATGTGGGAAAGTTCTTGATTTCTGTGATATTTTTTCCTGCTGTGTATGGTGCTGAACTCATCCTCTGTAATTTTTGGGTGGAAGTGAAGATCATAGTTGCAAAGAAGTGACTACTCTGGAAGAGTCATGTAACTGTTGGGATAAACAATGACAGCCCTGCAAGGAAGAGGTTTCATTGACTTGGCAGAAGAGATCTCTATTTCCTGAAAGAGTGAGAAGCCAGGCATGACCTGTGCTTGTGATGAAATACATCTGCTCCAGATGCTGAAGTACCCTGTAAGAGCTGCCATCTTTCAGTACAGCATTGCATGTCCTTGCAAACAGCCAGATGAAACTTTAACAAGTAGTCCTGGAAGAGTTATTTTCCGTGAAAGAAAACAAAAAGATGCACTGGAAAACCTGCCCCTGAAGGTCATAGGATGAAGATGGCCACAGTTCAGTACTCACAAACACTCATAAACATTTATACCATTGCGCAGAGAGAGAATTAAACTGATTGAAAATCCTGGGGTCAGAGAAGAAAATCTCTGGACAGGTAGGCAGAGCCCCTTCTCCTTCCTAGCCAGGCTGTCTGCTGGTTTGAGTAGGTGTGTAACACATAATCTGCTTCCTGCAGACAGTGTGAAGACACTGATACTAAAGCTGACTCATGGTTTTTCCTTATTGAAGATGAGAAATGGAGAGAGAATAAATGAAGATGAAAGGAGAAGGGCGAGGGAATGGAGATGTTAGCTATGCAGATAATATGGATTCTGAGCTTTCAAAACCGTTTGAGCAGAAAGAGACGTGGGGGCCCTGACGCTGGAGAGATCACGTTTTATTTTACAGCCTTGTGCCTGGGCAGAGTAATCAGTTCTTAAGAAGGTCCTGTGATGGAGCTGAGGCCTCTCCCTCCCCTCTGTGGCTGTGCCTGTGACTGATTACCTCCGGCAGGATTCTTTTGCCTTCCAGTCTCAGCTCTCACCTCCTGCTGACAGCCTGATAGACAAGCAAATATGGCCCTGCCCTGTGGAGGAGCTCCCAGGGTGTGTATGGCTGCAGAGCTGCATCAGGTACCCACAGCACCTCTTGCCCAGGCCATGCCGTCATGGCATGGTCCCATGGTGGGCACTGGCAGAAGATTCATCTCTGTGCCCTTGTTAAAAGCTCATAAAGCACATCCAAGCACTGAGAGAGGACTTTTGAAATGAGCCCAGTGCAGGAGCTGCCCTCCACCACAACTGCAAGTCCTCACCAGCTCAGGGGAGCAGGGGATAGCAGGGCCATGGGACAAAGGCACTAGGCTGACAGAGGTGGGCAGGGGCCAACCTCATTTCCTTGGTCTCCAATCCCTGGGCAGCTACTGCATGTTAGGAGAGGCAGTGGGCTTGAACCCCTCCATCCCTGCAGATCCAGCCTGCCCAAACAACTTTGCAAGGCTGGCTGGTGACAGCTGGCTACATGGAGGAGGTCAGGCTTTGTGGAGAAGAGACTGCTGCCACCTTCTCCTTCTGTTGTGCAGTTGTGGCACAGGAAAGGTATGTGCTGCCCGCTAGAGGGGCTGCATGCTCATAGGAAGATGGTGTGGTCTCTGCAGGCAGCACTTCTCCAACCAGTGTGCAGACTGCACATCCCACCAGCTTTCTCCAGAAGAGCAGGAAGAAGAAATGGCAATCGCTTCAAGCTATTGGATTGAGATCAAAGGAGAAAGCAGAGACTTCTGTTCTCCTTGAGCAGTGCCTATCCCAGGCACAACACAGAGGAATTTACAGCCTCCCTCTGTTGTTTGGTGATAGTCAAGGATCTGTATCTGAATGTACTTGGAACATCTCATACACATGTACTTGTCTAGGGGAGAGTCTGGCATGGAGGTGGGATGTTCTCTGCTTCCTAAGTGGAACAAAACTGTAAGGCATCATGCAAGAGGCACTTCAGGTAAAGGACCAAAGTGAAGTTCTTCTACTCTCAGACCCCTCTGCATCTCACTGACTTGAGTACTTGAGTTTATGTCTGGAGTTCCACTGTTGCACCACAGTCACTGAAGCAGAGAGGAGAAGGATCTGCAGGAAAACCAGTATTGGCTTTCCATGGCTGGGACTGTGGAGGGATTGAATCTGTCTTTTGCAAGAGCCTTGGTCAGGGAAAACAGCCATTCCCTGGTGAGACATGACTATGCTGTGTTGAAGTGTAAAATGAAACATTAAAGCATTGCAGCTGCCGTAAATACACACTGTTAGCTTTAGCACTTCCCAGAGCCATCCTGCCTCATGCACACAGCCCTCTCTCAGTTCTTTTATGGCTGCTCCTGGGCTTTTCACATCAATTTGTCTTACTGACCAGCCTTAAACAGTTAAGAAGCAATTGAGCTAGTTTGAGGAAGGAAACGTTTTGATCTGTAGATTAAATTTTTGTAATGAAACTGAATTTCTACCAAGGTATTTATGCAGGCCTGGTTTTTCACAGTTGTTACTCCAGCACAGATCTCAAGGCATTTCTTTGCACTCTGATCTAATGCAAGATTAAAGTCCACTGAAACACTAGAGCAAACAGAGTTCAAACATTAAACACTTGGTTTAAAATCCTAGTGCATGACAAACTTACTGCTGTGGTATGAGAGGCCTCCTGAGTGCAGCTCTGCTCTGCTCTTGCTTGCAGTGAGGTGTCACATTCTGCTCCTGTAGCTACATGGAGGCAGACTGGGGTGTTCCCAACCTGGAACCAGGGACAAACTTTTGTAGGAGAAGTGTACTTCCTGGAGGAAGAGCTGCCAGGCCTTGTATCCTTCCCATGGCAGGACTTCTGCCAGGTTTTAGTTCAGCAGGGTGGAGACCTGCTGGTGACCACGGTGTGGGCTGGCTGGCATGGGTGGAACATAAACAGCAATGACTTGGCTTCAGCTAAGTGTGCAACAGTGGAAATGGCACTGAGATATGTGTGGAAAGACAGCCTTTAGTGACCATAATACTTAGGGAGGGTCTTGGCTTTATAAGAAGTATTTAGGGGCAACTTGACCTGTCTGCTGAAATTTACTGTTAAGATGGTTTAGGGGGGATAATTGTGCTGCAGTCTCATGGCATCTAATAAGTGAACTATAATAAAGTCTTAGAGGAACATTTTTCTAATAGCTTTTTCTCTCTGAATTTGGAGAATAAAATAGCAAATATTTTAAAAGTATGCCATGTATTTTACTGCTGAGGTGAGTACTATGCCACTGTGATAGACTGCAGCCTGCGAAAGGCACCTCAAATAGCCTGAGTTCAAAAGGCAACTTGTATCTTTGATGCTGTTTAGTACTTCTGTAGCACTTCCAGGTTCCCAAACACTCCAGCAGTGTTAACTGAGTTTCCCAGGGTCCTGAGGAAGTTGGTATCTGAGCGGTTTCACAGCTGGCAGGTCAGGCTCAGAAGCAAGGTTTGCCAGGGCTCACACTGTGAGTCAGGGGCAATAATACCTATCTTCACTTTCATCTCTGTGCTTGAACCCATGGACCGGTGCTTCCTCCAGGCACATTTAGTAACGTGAGCTGTAACACATCACCTTGGCTGAGAGAGTTTGCTGTGATCTCTGCAAGCCTTCCTTTGGTGCACCAACCACAAAGAACAGTGCTGTGTATGTGCATGGCAGCAGCCAAGCTCCACTGTCTCACCACCCCAATGCAGCTTTGATGCCTTACAACCCCAAATCCAGCCAGAAGAGTTCAGAGCCCTTATTGAACTGCCATGGCCAGGAATCCATGTGGGATTTGGGTGGGAAATAGTTTGTGTAGAAGCTTTCCCTGCAGGGCTGCTCTTGCCAAATTTGTGTTTGCCATTTGGTGTTGTGTCATTGGGAGTGAGAAGCTGTTTCCTCAGTATATGCAGGAGTTTGAACCTCTCTCCAAGCCATGCACCACTGTTGCAGAGGAGCAGCTTAGTGTGAAGCTCTGTGTAAGATCTCAGCTTCTCTTGCACTGTTGACAACAGATGGCACTTTTCAGTTTTCTGAAGTCCCCAGAGCATTTTCTTGCAAATGATACAAGAAAGAGAAGCTCTAGAAACATTTCATCAGTGCTTCCCTGCAGAGAGTGTCTCTGTGTTGAAGTCTTTGGTTCAAAGAGGTGGTGGCTGGAGTATCACTAGAACAGAAACTGGAGATTAGGCAACAGAACTGTTGTGGTGACTTGTGGGACAGCAGTCACCCTTGGAGCCTAGTTGGTACAACCTATCCTTCCTTGCTTCTGCTCATGGAAGAGACAGGAAAATGCAAACAAAGCCAGGAGAAAGTACTGCAAAGTACAAAAAGTGAGGGGTGACATCTCCACCCAAGTGAGAAGGAGGCTCTTTGTTTGTGTGAGTGATCTCAGACTCATTGCGCAGGCTAGCAGCATGTCAAAAATTGCTCTGTGCCATTTCTTCCCTTGGCACAGCCTGTGCCAAGTGACCCTCTGTGTATAAGTGTTGTAATTCCCCAGCCCAGTTCTGCTAACCCCTGCTGTTGTTGTCGTTGTCATCCCTTTCCTACACGTTGCCCCTTAAAATTCTGTGTCTCCATTTTTCTCTCCTCCTTCCTTTCTTCCCCGTCAGTGGAGAGCTGAGGACTCCGTCGACCATGTAAGTACCCACTTGTGTGTATTCCAGGTTGGAAGAGAGGGGTTTGGTAAATCGATTTGTGAATTTTGTAGACACAGTACTGTCAAAACATTCCTTTCACTCCCTTAATGAGGCTGGAGAGTTACATTGTGAAACCTTCCACCAGCAGCAAATCCAGAGAAAATTGGCATTTAGATTGCTCCTAAATGCAGAAAAGCAATTGACATTTCCTATAATCTCCAGCTTGTTGCAGTGCAGTTTTAGGCAGGTTCAAGTGATCAACTCAGGAGGCTCATCCTGCAGTAGTTGGCCCACCAAGTTATGTGGTAAAATTAGATACATAATCTTTAAACCACATTGATCGTAGTCATGAGAAATAACCTACACCCTCAACCATGACCTTTGGTTGAAACACAGATAGTAATAAGAAAACAATCACATTTAAACAGTT
>JACBWW010000016.1:15731601-15752849 GCA_020086605.1 Lanius collurio
ACGTCTGGATGAGGAAAAAATGAACACGATAGACTTCGGAAAGAGAGACCATCACTACACGGTGACCAACCTGCACAAGGGGGCCACGTACCTCTTCAAATTGTCTGCCAAGAACAGAGCTGGCCCAGGAGAGGAGTTTGAGAAGGAGATCACGACGGCCGAAGATGTGCCAAGCGGCTTCCCACAGAACCTGCGTGTGGTGGGTCTCACCACTTCCACCACAGAAGTTGCTTGGGAGCCCCCAGTCTTGGCAGAAAGGAACGGCAAGATCGTCAACTACACAGTGGTATACAGGGACATAAATAGCCAGCAGGACCTGGTTAACATGACCAAAGACACGAGTATCACTTTGACAAATTTGAAACCTGATACCACTTACAACATCAAAGTGAGGGCCCGCACCAGTAAAGGGGCTGGGCCACTCAGCCCCAGCATCCAGTCGCGGACCATGCCTGTAGAGCAAGGTAAGTGCGCCTCTAACAAGCCCTAACAGGAAGCTCTGCCTCCAGGACAGGGAGCTTTGCTTTGGTTCATGAGGCTTTGCTCCCCTCTGCTCTGACTCTTACGATCAGGTGCTGTGTGGCTCCCAAGTCTAAAACTAGTTCAATGAGGGGAGGCTCAGCAAAGATTTTCTAAACTTGCTGTTTGGGGGAAGAGGGGTGTTGGTGGTACCTTAATTGCATCCACAGGAACACATGGATGTTTCATCTGTACATGAAAGTCTCTTGCTTGAACTGGAGCAGGTGGCTGAGTCGGATCATCTGCAGATCCTGTACCTGAATAACACTGCTGTTTGATCATGACGAAGGGCCGAGGGAGTGTGAGTAGAGTGGGGATAGAGAAAGGCTGCAGTTCAGCCTACAACTTCCTTTCTGTGATGCTGAAAAGTATAGTCAAAAAGCAGAACTCGTCTGGAGACATGGTAAAAGGCTGCTGCTCTCTTCTCATTTCTTACTCCTCTGCTGTAGCTGAATTCTTTGACCTCTGCTGCTGAGTTAGACAAAGTCGAGCTGCTTGGAGTCGAGCTGCCGCCTGGCTCCCTCCTGACTTGGCTTTACAGTGCTCAAATATCTTGTTTTTCATTTCAGTGTTTGCTAAGAACTTCCGTGTCAATGCCGTCATGAAAACGTCTGTGTTGCTGAGCTGGGAAGTGCCTGACTCCTATAAATCTGCAGTGCCTTTTAAGGTAAGAGTGGGGTTTGGAGGACAGAAAGCTCCACCTGTAGCAGTGAGCAGGACAGTGGATAGTAGCATCATCTGGGTCCTATAGGTCAGGCTGACCACTGTAGCTCCATGATGGTGGTCACACAAGTTTGTCCTGATGCCTGACATGGAGCTGAGGTGTGAAAAGTTACAAAAATTATTTAATCGCAAGAAAGTAACAGGACAAAGCGCTCTGGAAACCAGCCAGTGTATCAAACTACTTCTACAAGGTGTCCTGTCTCAAACATCCATATTGCCTTCATGAGTTACTTCAGAGCATCAGGGCAGATGCATGATTTCAGGGAGTGAAGGGGAGAAGCATCATCAGACTTCCTGAACGTCTTACAGGTGTGAGTGGCACAAAATATGTCAGTACAGAGGGAGCTCTGCAGGAATGGCTGCTGCTCTTCTTTCACCACTACAGTTGTGGATGTGGTGTCATCCAGCAGGCTGCAGACAACACTGATGACCCAATGCCTTCCTGCTCTTGTCTGACTCAGGACTTGTCACTTATGTGGGTAAAAGACAGGGATGTGTAGACCTCAGTGCAGTTTCTCTCTATTAAGGAGCAAGACCAACATGTCACCACCAAAGATAATCTTCCCAGCCTCAGCACCAATCTGCTGCCTCTGCAAAGGTCCCAGGGTGGAAGCAGCGTGTCTTCTCTTTCTCCTTGCATGTGCCCCTTGCCATGCTCTGCCTAAAGTGCAAATTCAAGGCCTGCATGAGCTGTGAGGGATCCATGGCCAGGGGAATAAGGGGAAATCTTGAACTGCATCCACATCAAAGTGTGTGAGCACCTCCCCTTCCTTGTTACTAACTCTTCTTGTTTAAACCCTGAAGCTGAATTACCTTGATCAATAGCAGGCACTTGTTAACATACACAGTTTAGCTGAAGCAGACAAGGCTTTTGTGAAGACCCTGTGGTAGTCAAAGCTTTCCCAGATGCAGGGTGCGTTAGGATCAGTGTTCAGGTATCTGGCTGCAAGGAACTTCACAGAGTTGCTTGGCACTCTGCTGCAGAACCAGTGCACTTGAGCTCGCCTTGTCTTGTGGCCCAAAGCCCACATCTCTGTCTGACAGCACAGTGCTGGAAAGGGACAGGGTGACCTTTGGAGCATTACTACCACACAGGGATGGCGGAGTGGTTGGAGGTAGCCAGGAGCCAGGGCTGTAATGCTCATGCCCTGTCTGTCTGCTCTCCTAGCTGCACAGCTGTGATTGCTATCACAAGGTGACTCGGGGTCTGCTCCTGCTGCTGGTTAACCCTCAGCTGACACAGGAGATGGCATTAGGCACTTGCTAACTTCAGAGCAGCCATGCAAACCAGAGTGTTACAAGGATATTTCTCTAATAGTGCCTTCTTTTTGTTAATATTCCCAGACTTGCAGACACGTGAGTCAAGGCCAGGAGCTAAGAGGGTCAGTTCTAATTCGTTGATTGTGCCAGTTGAAAGAAATCTTTAACCTTCAGGATTTTGTATTTTGTTTTATAAACAAGGTTCACCTCTCTCCTCTAATTTAGGCACATGGGATGCTGGGGCCAGAGCCTGATACTGTAACTAGCATAGCAGATAAATCTCCATGGGAACAATTAGTATTATCTACACTTGATAAACAGTCTCATGCTAAATCTATGTCCCAAAGGGTGTCATATTCTACTTTAACAGATTTAATTAAAGTAGATATTGTTCCAACAATGAATAGTGAGGCACAGGCAGGACTGGTGCTTTTTTTTTATTAGAGAATGAACTGAGACCTTAAGATTTTTTATTGCTGCCAAATCAATAATGAAGTTTTGAGATCTCTTTGGGGAATTTTCACAGCTTCTTCTGGTCCAGGAGATAAATTCCTTGTAAAATGTTGCCCAACAGTTGTGGTGGAGCAGAGGCACTATTGCTTTTTTTATTCCACCTGCAGAAAGCAGTTCTGGAGCTTTCATGGAAAGTGCGAGATAGATACAACCTTCTCCTTGGGGAAAGTGCATTTTCCTGAGACACATTCTTCATCTTAAGGCTGGGACAGAGGATATATTGGTTGAAGGCAGCATTACAAGGTATTTTAGAAGTGGGGAGAAGGAAAAGCACCCTTTGAAAATTCAAATGATACAGGTTTTGAAATAACCCCTGAGAATGCTGGGCAGTGCTTTCTCACAGTGTGTCCCATGGAATGTAGTAATTACTCCTGCCTGCAGATACTCCAGCCTTGTCTACTTCTCCACTGAGTTCTTACCTTCCCAGAGTTGCACACTATGTGTCCTTTCATCTTTTAGTTCAATATATTCTGTACTGCCTTGAAATCAAGCATGAGACCTTCAGCAGTGACATTTGGACCCACCTAGCTTTGCAAATCTTGTCCTGTGGGTAGGAGCAGCACAGATGACATTTTATAGCAATCCATGGGCTAGTCAGCACTGTCTGGCAGTTCAGAGCCTTTGGGCCAGATTTGCTGCTGACTCTGGTAGTCCAGTGGGCCATGATGCAGCCTCTAAATAGCATTCCTGCTTGAGCTTCCAGGCATCTTCCAGCTACACATGAATGACTGTTTCTGAGCCCTTACATTATTGAAAGGTTTATGTAGAGGCCTTAAATAATGGTGCATAACATCTGAGGAGACAATGTGTTGTGGCAGGTAAAGGGACACAGAACTGCTGAAGCAGCTGTGAAAAGGAGGGATGGCAGAGAATGCTTCAGGAAAGCATTGCAAATAACAATTTCACTGTCTTTGGGTGCAAATTCCTGTGCATGGCAATAAAAATCATCATCTAGTGTCAGCACAGAATCAGAGGCTGTGTCCAGACCAGTTGCAGTGCAGAGCAAGCAGGGAAAATCTGAACTGAAATGCCTGACCACCTCTTCTGCCTCCTCTTGATCTAGTAAAATAGCTCTGTCCCCAGCACATGCTCATGTGCATGCAGTTGGTGGGTGTCTTCCCTGGAGCACACTGAGAAGCAGTTGGTGATGCCTTTATTAGGGAAGAATTCATAATGAGAAATCTTATCCAAGAGGCAGCAGAACTCTGTGGGCTTTTCATCCTTTCAGCATAGGTCTTAATGTTGGAATTTTGGTTTTGTTCAGATCTGTGTGGGAGCACATGAAAGAGAGGTCTGGCTGCTCCTTCAGGACATGCTCTAACTTACTGGCATATGATATATCTGGACCTGAACTATTGCAATGTCATTGCAAGGGGTGGTGCTGGTCCAGACAGCAACACTGCTAAGATGATTTGAAGTCTAGTAGTCCTTTGGTGTGCCTACTTCTGTGTCAGAGCAGCTACATATTTGATATTCCAGTGCTGCAAGAAGCATTTCTTCATTTTGATTTTTCACTCATTTTAGCACTCAGCTGATGTACATGTCTTTGGAGAAAGGCCAGGAGAAAATATTGTTAAGAGGAGTCACAACAGAAAACAATTCTCTCTGGCTGTCCTCCTGTGCTACCTTTGACAGCTTTTCCCACATGTGGAGCAGCAGCAGGGCCTTTGTCCCTGCAAACCTCTGTTACTTTAGTTACTTGGCACTTACTTTTGCAGTCCATTCCTGGAAACTGAAGCACATCAACAAATGAGATTCATTTCATCTCTTCTCCATAGCTGGCTTCTCTCTGCTGCTGTTACCTGCTGGGAATCTTTTCTCAACAACAAAAAGCTTAGGCTCCTTTCCTATCCTGACCTCCATGCAAACAGACATGAAGAGGATTGAAGCATGCTGTTGGTATACTGCTGTTCGGGTAACAAAAGCTGAGCTGCAAATTCTAGGCTTAGCCAGGTCCTTGTGCTCCTCTGTCCTTCAGATCTCTTTCCAGGGCCTCTCTCCTCCTTCCAGCTTCAACCCTGAACATCAGAGGAGGCTAATCAGCTGCCCTTGTCCTAGAAAGATGGCAGCTTTCTGTAGATTTCAGCCACCTCCTGAAAAGGGGACTTGAAGAAAAGTTTGTTCCCTTCCTTCCTGCCTGCATCAGCCTTGAATGGTGGGCTCAGCTGGTGAAAAATTATTTCAAGTAATTTGTCTTCCACAGAGCTGTCCTCTCTGTCTGTCAAGGCCACTGTTGGAACAAGCACATTTTACCATGTGGTCTCTGCCTGTAACACTGAGTACCTGCCAGGGTTTAACATGGTCCAGCTCTGCCACTGCCAGTTTTTGGCATGCTGTGTCTCTGCACCACTGTCAGGAATCCAGCACTCCCCTGCCATGCAGGACAGTCACCTGGTGTAAAGAAAGATGCTGGTTTTTCACAGCTGGGATGCAACCTATGGCCTCTCTGGCTGCCTACACCCCATTTGTCTCTGTCACTGGGATCTGTGTGAGTTTTTGCTTTGCAGAGGCAGCACCCAGGGTTTTGGGGTAAGGAGTTCTTCCAGCAGGATCAGGATCCAGGTTCCCAGGGCAGATGGGCTGTTGGGTGCAGCTAATCCAGCAGTGCCTGTGGCTGCTGTGCCTGGGGGGAGGTGGGGGTCCTGTATATCTGCAGCAGGGCATTGAGAAATGTTGTTAGCTGTGGGGCCCAACGGGGGAGGCTGTGCATGGGGAGCTGTGCTCTGCCCTGGCCGCCCGCTGCGCTACTCTGCCCACAGCCCCTTGCTGCAGGCACGGCAGGGAAGAGCAGCTCCGACCTCCTGCCCACGGCTGTATGGCACCAGCATCTGTTGTCATGACAACAGGGTGTCACACCTGCAGAGCTGTCGTTCTGGGTACCAATTTGTGAGCCCTGTGCTGGATTTGTCAGATCATTGGTGAGGCGTGTAACTCCCCCGGTCACCTTGCTGGGAGGGGGATGATCTGCATTAAGCATCCAACCAGGCATCAGCTGGTAGACACGGGAGTGACACCAATTTAAAGCAGACGGGATTTTACACCACCATCCTATTGCGTGTTGCAGCCTCATGAGACAAGAAACAAAGACCCCTTCATCTCCTCTTGGGGGCAAAGCACAGCCATCTGGATTCCTCCCCCACATAGGTGCTGAAAAGCAGCACATGTGGTACCACCAGCCTCACCACTGGCCCTGGCCAGTGAGATGACCCCTCTCTGCTCCATCACTGTGAGGCACAGAGAGTGCAGATCAACACTCTGCTGGGTGTTACTCTTCTTTAGCTAAAGATTTATGGCTGTTTGCAAAGCATACAGTAGCCAAACCACCTGAAGGAGGGCCCAGAGCCAAACTGTCATCTCTAGCACTGCTATTTGGAGTGTGAGTTTGCAGCAGCAGCTGTCAGCTGCATGAACGTGTCCTTTTCCTGTTTCAGATTCTGTACAATAGCCAGAGTGTGGAGGTGGACGGCCACTCGATGAAGAAACTCATAAGTGACCTCCAGCCAGACACGGACTATTCTTTTGTGCTAATGAACCGTGGGAGCAGCGCAGGAGGGCTCCAGCACCTCGTCTCAATCCGCACTGCTCCTGATGTCCTGCAAAGCAAACCCATCGCCACAAACAAGTACATACAGGAAGGAAAATTTACACTCACTCTTCCCAAAGTGCAGACCACTGTGCCAGTTCGGTAGGTGCCATGCCTGTGTGGAGAAGGTGGGGTGGGGAGAGAAAGGCAGGGCAGACTTCTGCCAACCCATGGATTCTGTAACCTGGGAGTGAATTTCCAAGCAGGCTGTGGTGCAGAGGCAGGCATTTACCCATAACAGGGGATCACGCTCCTGGCTCTTTCTGAGCAAATATTGATGTGTAATAAAATTAAGACTGTTCTCTGACAGTTTGCCCTCACCCTGGTGGGTATACTCCAGATGCTACCAGCAAAAATACGGTTGAGGATCAGGAGGGACTTTCTCTGACACTGTATAATATCCTTTAAATAAATAATGCCTAAAGCCTCAAGGAGATTAAAAAAGCGAGTTTGTGGAAGTCTTATTCGTTACTGTGGTATCCTTGTGCTGAAGCACAATTTCCCCAGGGTTCTTGCTACAATCCGATTATATAAATGTCCTTCTCACAGCTCCTACACCACCCTCTGGAACACAGTCTGTAGATCTTCATTATCCTAATGAGTGCTAATGGCAGTATTCTCTTCTCTGGTGCAGCTGGAAAACCAGCCTTTTCCTTACTGAACCCTTTTGCTGCTTAAAGGGCAGGGAAAGGAGTAGGTCACCCTTGAGGCATATGGCACATTATTCGGTGACCTGCCAGAGAGATGGCTCGGGGTCCTGTGCTTACACTTCCTTCCTTCCCAGGTGGTACTACATCGTGGTTGTGCCAGCAGACCAGAGCACCAGAACCCTGACTGCGCGGTGGCGGACGCCTGATGAGATGGAGCTGGACCAGGTAGGAACCTGTAGCAGCTGCTGTGATGGAAGTGCTTCCCAAGTAGCCCAGCACCCTTTGCCCAGGCCTCCTGGCAGCACAATGGGTGCAACATCACAGGTGCAGGCTGCACATCAGAGATGGGAGGCTGTGGGATGGGGGCCCACTCACCCATTCTTGCTGACACCGTGTAGGAAGGAGGCTGGGGTCAAGCTAAGGAGGAGCCGCTTCCCAGAGTGTGCCCCTTTAGGAGGCCACACTTGAGTGTCTCAGAGCTCTGACCAGGACAGATCCTGTCACAGGTCATACAGTCCTTGCAGCCTTTTTCAGATTAAATGACCATGCTAATATTGAAAACAAGCTGTGAGAGAAAAGTATTGGTTTCAGGTCATTAAGCTGTTTTGTCAGGAGGCTTTTCCCTCTCTGGATAGGACCTAAGCCTGCAGTGTAGATAGAGAGTTCACTTTTGTATCTAACAAAACCTGCAAAGCTCCCTTCACACTTGCTTTTTAAAGGCTTTGAGCATTCACTAGCCATTATCCCAAGATGCAGCTCGTCCTGTGCAGGAGTCCTCTGACACCCAAAGCACAGAACATGTGCAGGTGTCAGGAGACTCCCACATGGGGGCTTTGTGGGCTCCTTCCTCCCTACACACACTGCCACCCCCAGAGTATAAAAGAAAAACTCCCAAGAAATCAAGCACAGAAAGATCCATTAAGAGAACAAAGTTGCAGTCTTCAAGCACTCAGAAATGACAAACTGTTAGAAGCTGTAACTCAGCCCTTGGCTTTATTTACATGATGGCACAGTCTTTTCTGTGAGGTCTCAGTTCCACAATGTGTATTGGTGCTTCTGTTCTGCAAATGAAGCACAGTTGTGTGATGGAGAGCCATCACCTACAGGTCTCCTGCATCTTTTAATTGCAGAAGTTTTCCAGCATTACAGATGTCACAAGAAAAAGAAGACCAGGATGAGGAAGGTTACTTTGGTTTTCAGCTTTAGGTGCTTGAAAGCTATTGAAAGAACTAATTTCTGCCTCTGTCTCATCCAGCCTCAGGCAAATGATTTAAGCCAAAATTTTCATTAGCAGCCAATGTCTTGCATATTGTGATTTTTTGAAGTACTCAGTTTGAGATCCTGGAGCTCTCATTTGCAAAGCCTAAGCATCCCCAGCTGCAGATAAAGTCAATAGGAATGGGTTACAGTCACTGCTATAAAGAAAATACTAGGTTTTCTTGAAAAACAAAACAAGCTGATGTCTTTTCACTTTGACATTCAAATTTAGTGGACATATTTTACATTAATGTTGCAATGTTTCTGTTCTCCATCTGTACAATTGGGATAATCGCTTTTATCTTGACTCATACTGGTGTTTGGAAGATAAGATCATTAATGTTTGTGAAACACTTGTAATAGTATAGTGATCAGCACCATAGAAAAGCCCATGAGGAAATTATTAATTTTGTCTTCAGAGCTGGATTTGAATAGTAAGCAATAAACAAGGCCTCAGGCTGCATAATGCAAAGAAGAAAACAAAATATGGAATATCTGCTCTTTGATTAAGCACTGTCTGTCCTGTGTATTGAACAAAGCAGGGGGCTTACAGTAAGGATAGTCTGTGACTAGGCAGTCACGGGTGCAGCACAATGCACGTACATAAGGCAGCTGAATTAATTTTGCACAGAAAATATTAATTTTCTAATTTTTTAGGATCTGAACTTTGCAGGCCTAGCAGTTTTTTAATGCAGTCTTTTGTTGTATTACATGTATAAGTGGCAGAAGCCTCCAGCAACCTTAACCACAACTGTAGCCCTGTGGTTTTGTGTCCATGCACATAGAGCTGCGTTTTCTGCCTCAAAGAGCTCAGCTGTAATCTCAGCCAGATGCAAGAGATGGGTGTAGGAAGAAAACTCCAAGAACTATCTTTCTGCTTTTTCCCCTTGGGATTATAATGACATTTGTGAAACTCAGATTTCTCAAGCCTCTTTTTTTTTTTTCTCCATTTTTTCTGGTGATACTCTAATGACAAGCTATAGCTTTTCTAAATTGCTTCTATATGAGTGTTGATAAGAGGACCAGGATGGATTGCCAAGGGGAAAGAGTGAGGGGTTTCTTACCTAGCATTTTGTCCTCAGGGAGGACCCAGCTCAGTAGTGTGGCTTTGTGTGTACATCACTATCCCTAGCCCTCTGATGTCCCCCATCTGCTTTGACAATGTTGCACTGATACATTTCTGTATGAAATGTATTTCATGCCTCCTTCTTCATTTTGAGTTAGAATTTATCTTCCAAACTTGTTATTCGTTCTTATTAATTGGAAAAAAATCTTTAAACATTTGAGAGTCATTTTGAGCAATGCAATTGGATTTTTGTGCATTTATATCCTTTTTCATGAATTTGTGACTATGAAAATTGCCATTTTTACTCTGAACATCCCGTGAAATCTGTTAGCATTCTGTGTGGTTTAAACAAAGCTCTGCCTGCAACACAGGTGAGCTACAGAGGCACTGACAGGAGGGAAGGACACAGCAAATGTCACTTTTTCCCTAAACATCAGCATCAGCTGTAATTCACATCCAGTGTCTGTAGAGAGTGCAAGTTGCTCTCCAGACCAGTATGTAGGCCACGGACCATGGCTTGGTTCCCTCACAGCCCATTGAGATACATAACTCAGGGGGACAGTCACAGCCAGGCTGTCTCAGCCCTAACATTCACCAAGTTAGCTTCCCAGGACTCGGGATGCTTCCAAAGTTGAGATCCTAGAGAAGGTTCTTGCAGAGAGGGTCTGCAGTCAGATGCCCCAGCAATGCCTGAATGGGTGATACTTGCCTCTGGTTTCTTACTGCCACATACAAATCAAACCCAGTTTTCTTCTCCTCCCTTCCCTTCACCCCTGCCGAGTGCTACAGCCAGTAAGGTGACAGCCTAAGGCAGTGTCATGCTGTCAGCAGTAGTGATGCACCTTGTTTGTCCCCAGCTGCTGGAGGCCATAAGCCAAGGGAGTCAGAGCAGGCGGCAGCGACGCCAGGCAGACAGACTCAAGCCCTACATTGCTGCTCAAGTGGATGTGCTGCCTGAGACCTTCACCCTGGGGGACGAGAAGAACTACAAAGGTTTCTACAACAAGCCTCTGTCTCAAGACCTGAGCTATCGCTGCTTCGTGCTGGCCTCACTGGAGGATGGGGACACGGTAAGGACTTCCTGTGGGTGGCACAGCCTGTCCTAGCAGAGCTGAGGTGGGCATGGTGCATGCAGGGTGAGCAATTGCTGCAAGCTGGGATGAAGCTGTGAAGGGAGGAAAGAGGCTGCATTTCTGGCCTGAGCAAGCTGAGGCAGCTGTGGGAATTGATTTGATAAATGGTGTTTTTGGAGGGAAATGGCACCGTGTGTTCCACATAGCAGATGAGAGTGGAGGACAGTGTCAACACACGTTCTGCACAAGCTCAGTTGTGGCTGGCTGGGCTGTTCTCAGAGCAGAACTTGGCACACGGTTGGGATGGGTTCTCATTCTTTGGTTCAAGTTAGTGTCTGGAGAAAACAGTCCATAAAATCCTACCCTGCACAGTGACTGCTGAGACTCTGCAATGAACAGGATGTTTCCTCTGCAAACCTGCTCTCACAGGCCCTTCTCTGCCCAGAATCTCACTTCCAGATGACATCTGGAGAAGCAAACCTGCCTCCCATCTCAGTGGATTATCAGCAGGGCAAAGGTGGACGCTTGCCTGCTGTGTAAGGATTCCTGCTCCTGCACATATCCCTGCTAAAAGCCGGCAGCACACAAGTCCTGGACACGGGAAAGGCAGATGCAATAAGCAGGGAGCAGCACAGCAAGACCTGGGCATCAACGCTCAGCTGTAAACCCAGGGCAGGAGTGGTGGTGGCAGCAGCAGTAGCAGGGGCCAATGTGTAAATAATGGAGATGCACCAAATCCTTTGGTTCACTTCCAAGCTGTGGCTTCCTTCCTCAGCCTCATTTGCTTGTAGTGGCTCATTAGGGCTGGTTGAGTTCTTCATTACTCATCCAGCTCACATGTTCTTGTGGAGAGATGTGCACACCAGTGAGGGAAGGAGAGTCACAGATTAAGAACAAGGTAAGGCAGAGGCCTTGAGGTGCACTATCCTGACAATCCCTTTTAAGAGCGATGACTGTACCTAGTTGATCCCAGCTATAATCATCATCTCTAGCATAGACCTGCCACAGCCCTCTAGTAAGCCACCAGGCAGCAGTAGTGCTCATATATACCCTGCTCATACAGACTACCTTCCTGCATCCCCTGCTGTATCACATCCACTTTCATTTGGAGCAGGAGGCATTCTGTGCAAGGCTGTGCAGTTTCCCCCACCCAGCTCCTCTGAAATTGCTTTCTGTGTCTCTAGTGTCAGCAAGAGAGCAGAACATTGCTCTGCTTCAAAGGCAGAGGGAGTGTGGTTGAAACACTGTCTCTGGGAGCAGGGGCACCTGCACCTCGCAGTCTGCCTTTGGAAATGCCACTGAGATAACAGTCCTTCTGATCTCTTCTGCATCTGACTTCCCTTGCAAGGTGACACCTCCAAAGTGTGTCTGAAAAAATAAGAATCTTTGCCCCTTGCACAAAGCTTTGGAGATGGTCACACATTACCTTGCTGCACACATCAGCATGTGCTCCTTCCCTTCCCCACCACCAATGCACCTTGACCTTCTTGGGGACTCTCAGGCAAAGCCTTTTTGCTTTTCTCAGAGTAGCCACTTGCCCAGAGAAAGGGGAGTCTCAAGCTTTCTTGCATGTGCCATGCTCAAGCGGTAGCTGACTCCCTGCCCTGTTGTTTGAACTGGACATGGGGTATAGGAACAGGCTTATGGATTGCAGGGGTCCTGTGCAGACTCTTAGGAACAGAATTAAACCAGGAGCTGGTAGCTATTTCAGTTATTGAAAGAGGGTCTTGCAGACCAGAAAGGTTTCACAAAGTATCAACCACCCCCCATGCTTCTTTCCCAGACAGTGGCACCTCTGCTGATAAATCACAGGAGAGCAGCTAGGATGCTGAACTAGTGCATGCTGCCAGAAGGATGTCCCAGATAAGAGCATTTTCTGTACTCCACACGTTTGAAACCAGCCTGGCTGGGATCAAGGGCACCTGTGAGAGTAGATCAAGATATGCATTTGTGTGACACCAGCAGGCTTGATTTTTCCCTTTCTTCTCCTCACATATGTGAAGACATGAAGTGCATGTTTAAACTCCAACCTTAAAGCAAGAGATTTATAGATCCACAGGCACCTCTTCTCTGACTGAAACTTCTATGGTGGGAGCAGAGCTTTCTGACTCCTTAATGCCTGGCAGCAGGTGCTGCTCAAAAGCCACAGGCACAGAACTGATACAGCTCTGGCCCTCTCTAATAGTGGGAAAGGATTTGTTTTTGCAGCATTTAACCCTTCTGACCCAGCAACACTGAGCTGTGAAGGTGCAACACAGCTCCATAAGCCTTAGCAACAGCAGCAGAACACAAGGTGCAGTGTCATTCTTTTTCAGGAGGGGTTAAGGTCTCTGCTGATTCCGTCTAGCTGGTGGGGCTAGAAAGCTGTCCCTTCAGGTTATCAGTCACTGGGCTACCAGATTGCAGAAGGAAAAGGAATCTGTAAGAATGAGCCTCTTTCTAAGGTCTGTTTATCAGAGACATCAGGTAGAAAATGTTCCTGTCATTTCATTCCTTTAAGAAAACCTGCCTCACCCAGCAGGGGTTTTCCTAATATAGCTCTATCCTGAAGAGATGGGTTGATATCAGCACAGCAGGTATTGTAAACCACTTAGGAATCATCAGCCAGCCCCATTGTGCAATTGGTTGGGATTCAAAAGGTGGTGATTTGGCTCAAAGAGAATCCAGGGCTGGCAAGTGACTCTTAGCTGAGCTGCTTCAGTTTGGCACCTTCAGGTCAGGTTTGTCAGCCATGAAGTTGCTGGCACTGGAAATGTTTCACACCAGCAGAAGTGCTGGCGCCCTGAATGTTTCACACCAGGCAGAAACTGTTGCCTCAGCATGACCTCCACCGATGCCAAGGGAGGGAGTATCTCATGGTGTGTTGCTGGGGTTTGAGAAACATGACCACTCTCTGCTAGCCAGAAGCAAGGGGAAACCTCAGCATTTCAGGGATGTATCTGTTGCTTTAGCATAATGGATGCTTGCTTTTCTCTCCCTCTCCTGCCTGTGCTGTTCAGAAGAGATATGCAGCCAGCCCCTACTCGGACGAGATCGTGATGGAAGTGGCTTCAGCAAAGCAGCAGGATGAGCCAGAGATGCTGTGGGTGATGGGACCCGTCCTGGCTGTGATATTAATCATCATCATTGTCATTGCCATACTTCTCTTCAAAAGGTGAGATCTGGGCTGGGACGTGGCAGTTATGGCATGAGCACTAGAGGTGCTGGCACCTTCAAGACCTTCCTTGTAACCTTCAGATGTGGAATGTTCTGACATACAGTCCTTGGTGGGCGTGGGGAGGAGGAAGGTCTCTACCTGGCACAGCAGAAGGCTGCTGTGTAAGAGAGCAGAAGGTAGTTAATATCAGCACCAGGACACAGCTGCTGTGGATTCTGGAAGCATGTGAGCAGTGGGACAGAGGAAAGCAGCTTTGTCCCTAAAGCTAGTCTGACTGCTCTCTGGTCACACAACTTGGATTGGCAGCCCTGGGAACTTCTCTAGTACTGGTTCTCTATAGAAATTGCCTGCTTGGTCTGCAGCAGCTGCCCCTGCTCCTGCAAATTTTGACTGAGGAACATTACCTTGATTGTGAGAACAGGGCATGGCTGTGACAGGCTGAAATCAGAGTGGAGCTTTCTTCTTGGGGCCTCTCAGTCCTGACTACTGGATCAGAACCACCAACACACTGTGCCCCCCGTGGGAGCAGCTGCCTTTTGCCTTGCAGAGCAGTCCTGCTCCAGTTGTAAGTGTAGCGTGAGATGATTGTCAGGAGTAGCACAGGTTGCATTTGCATGTGTTCATGTAGCCTGTTCAATTATAGTAGGTCATTGTCTATCAGCTCAGCTCGGAGGTTCTGCTCCTCCTGGGTTCTCTATTTACATATATTTCTCTAGCTGGGGAAGGGAGATGCCTTTGTTGTCTGATTAAATGGAGTTCTGCTGTGCATGTGCAGTCAGTGCCTTTCTGTGTCAGTGATCATCTCTTTTCTTCTGTTCCTGCTTTTCCCTGGATCTAGTAAGCAAGAAAGGTATGAATCCATTTTATCTTTTTGTTTTGCTAAAATTTGAACTCTCCCTTTCTAAAATCAAGCCTGAAGCTACTAAGGGGCATCTTTGTTTTTGGGAGTGTGGAGCATGCCAGCCCTAGGAGTTTACAAAGTCTTTGTTTCCTCAAAGGTATCAGCCTCCTAGCAGTTGTCAGCTTCTCACAGCTCTCAGGGAGAAGTTCCAACATAAAGACTTCCCAGATTGCTTTTTCAATTAAATTAAAAATCAAAACTCAAAAAAACACTATAATAACAGCAGTTATAGAGGTTCCTTTGTTTTCTCAGTCACTTCAGACTGAGAACTGTTCCCTCAAGAACACAGGTGGATTCTTGCAGTCTCCAATGAGGAAGCTTTGAGGGAATACTGGGCAACTGTAAGAAACAACGTTTGCTGGTCTTTATTGAGAGAAAATGGCATCAGAGGGGATTTCTGTACCAAGGCCCCATAGAAGGTATTCCCACCTTGCCCTAGCTTTGCTTTGTCCTGGAGTCATGTGGGTGGAGCACCAGGAAGCACTGGCCTGCGGTGCCCAGTCCTGACATACATGTCCCAGCTGTATCCTAGCCCATGGAGGAGCAGCATATCCTCTTCCAGTACCACCCATGTGCTCAGAGTGATGCTGTGGTTTTGTCTGTGCAGCCTCTCTATGGAGGCATTTTCTCCCAAAGGTATCTATCTGTGTGTCATATTCACAATGGCATGTCCACAATTGGAATTAATTGAAGCTGAGCAGCAGTGGATAGCTTGGGATCTGGAGGATGGTTTAGCAGTTGTCTTGACTGGGCTAATGAGACAGAGACAAAATTTAATTGTGTGCTGTGCCCATTCCCCAAAAAAGCTAGCCCACTTTGCTTGAGGGCTCAGGGACTGGTACACAGTAGCATGTTGCACATCCTGCTGTGCTCCTGATAGGACCTTTATTTGTTTGCTGTGTATTCTGCTTTCTGTCTATCAATACTCTCAGTCCTTCAGTTCTTTTGTCTTGGTCCAGGTAGCTGGAAGGCTTCTGAGATGTTGAGATGCCTCAGAGTAGTGTAAGACTCACAAACTGGTTCTCCCCATTGAACAGCTCCAATGTTTGCGGCGGCCTCGGGCTGCAGATGGAGCTTGCTCACAGGCTGGGACACACAAGGAACACATGCAGGTTTCACTCATGATTTATGCACTAAATTTTCTCTAAGTGCTTCTCATTAGTGGCAGCCCAGCATGCCCAGTCTCTGATGGAAGTGAAAGTGTCCTGTGCCTGTGAGAGCATTTGCAATCATGCATGGCTCAGGGTCAGCACCATGCAGTGGCCTTTGTGCAGATCCTGGCAGCCCTTCAGTGTGCTTCCCAGTGCCTCACAAGGACATGCAAAGCAGAGACTGGCTGTTGCCATTTGCAGGCTGGTAAATGTGCTAGCATTCATGTAGAGCAGCAGTGCTGCAGCTCCCTCTCTTCCAGGAAACATCAGGCCAGCAGAGGGGTTCAGCCAGAATCCATTTGAGGGCTGTAGCCAAAAGTCTCTGTGTGTTCCTGCATGCTCAAGACATTGGCCAAGTGCTGGGGTCAGCACAGGCTTAGAAGAGAGAACTGATGTGCTGCTCCTTCCCAACACCCTTCTCCACCCCTTGGGTATAGCCACCATATTTGTAATCTAAAGCTAGAAGTGGGACCTAGAGATTCACTAGAAACTCTGCTTGCAGTTTTAGATTTTCCTTAATATTCACTTGTCCGCTTTTTGATTGGATCCGTCCCTGCTTTTCCTGTGAATTCCAGCAAGAGCCTGAGGTGGTGGCATCGCTTTAGGCATAAATATAGCATGAAGAGACAACATTGTATTTTATTGTTCCATTAATACACGCCTTGGGTGCCTTCAACCATTCAAGACATGTATTAATGGCCCAATAAAACACACCCTGAAGAGCCTTTACACTATTATATTACAGCATTCTATATTTAAATATTTCTAATACTTGAAAGAAAATTTTATTATATCCTTCCACTACAGGAAATAGTTCCTAGAGACAGTAAGAGGAAACAGCATCTTGCATCTGTCTGCATTTTCTCTAATAAATACTATGCAGAATACCGTATTTCAAAACTGCCTCACTAATCAAACATCTGACATCTCTGATATATAATCTTTCCTGTTTCATAGATGGGGAATTGGTGGCACAGATGATGTGACTTACCCAGAGCCCCGGGGAGCCTGGGCTGGACCTGGGTATCTGGGACACAGGGACCCAGACTCCTTCCCAGGGTGATTCATGCCAGTCTCTGCCAGAACTCACCTGCTTATCTCTGCCCTTTCTGTCCACAGGAAAAGGGCACATTCCCCCTCTTCCAAGGATGAGCACTCCATTGGCCTGAAGGACTCACTCTTGGCCCACTCGTCTGACCCAGTTGAGATGAGGCGGCTCAACTACCAGACTCCAGGTAAGGAACAGCTCGTCCTCTTGAATCCTGTCTCCTCCAGTTCCCCTTCCCCATGTATGTCCCCATGCCAATGGCAGAGTTGCAGTTGTTCCCACCCTCCAGGAGATCCACACTTTCTCAGTCACAGTGACACAGAGTGGGCTTTAGACCAAGGATGTCCAGGTGTCTGCTCTCTGGGTTGCAAATCCTTCTCCCTGGCCCTGTCACTGCAGGCCCGAGAGGCTGGGGAACCTGGATGGGGCTGGCCTGTTGTGTGGTGTGTTCAGACATGGTGTGAAGCTCATTGCAGTTGTCCTGAGCTGGGAGGAGCCTCCACACGGTTGGGAGTGTCCCCACCTGGGATGCTCCTGGGTGCTGCCCTGGCTTCACCCAGGCTGAGCTTTAGTGCTGAGCACAACTGGTGCAGTGTTGGCCACATGGGCTGCATTTGGGGCTGTCAGGAGGTACATAGAGCTCTTACACTGCTGAGGGTGTCCCAGCAGCTTCATTCTTGGATCTTTGGTGTGCTGACTCTCCTGCTCTGCTCAGCTAAGGGTCAAGAGAAGAGCTGCCTGCAGACTATAGTGCTCTCCAGCCAGTGTTGTGGCCCACTGAAGGACTCTGCTGGTCATGGTGGTGTCAGTGCAGAGGATGCTAGTTCAGTAAAAGACGTTCTCTGCATGCTGCTTTCAGTGGCCTGGGATGCCTCAGGCTGTAGCTTTGCCAGCTCATGGAGACAACTGTACTTCACACTACAGAAAGGTCTTGTGCTGCTGCTTTGTGTCTGCATGTCTCTGATGGCACCGAAAGCACAGTACCTGTCATTGTAGTGATCAGAGACAGGCTCGCCTTGTTCAGAGCCTTTCAGAGAGTCCGAGTCCTAGACGAACTGAGGGAGCACTTGGGCTTTTGTGATGGAGGGAGCAGTTCAGCAGCAAATGAGGCACATACAGTTCTCTTCTAACTTGCAGCTCCTCCTGGTCTGTAACCTACTTTCCTTTTCCTCCTGCTGCTCATTCATCTAAGAGCTTTCATCTAACAGGAGAGTTTTGAAGGGGCCATTTCCTGATGTAAAACTGCTGTGTCTGACAAGGGGGGCAAGAACAGCCTTTCCTGTTGCCACTCACAGCAGTCTGGCTCACACCTGGGGTGAGCTACACTAGCACATCTTCTTCTGTGCCAGGGCAGCTGTCAGGGGTCCGTATTTAGTGCATCTCACAGGCTGGACCAGGGGCAGATCTCACGTGTGGGCAGCAGCAGCAGCAGGCTGGTACATTAATTGGCCACAGCACAGCACAGGATGGTGTCACAGCGTGGGAGGAAAATGCTGTGGGGAGCAAGGGAAGCACGTGTGCCAGAGGAAGAGCATCTCAGTAGGCAGATCACTGGGAGCAGCACTAGGGAGGGATCACATGCAATCAGCAGTAGCATGCACATCCTCCTTCTTGAGGAGGAGTACAGTGTTAAACAGGGCTGCTCCAGGACAGCTGTGCATGGGGACAGGCTTCTGTGACATATCTCCATGTGGGCACAAAAGCCATGTTTGCTGCATGTTTGTGGTTTGCATTGTGTGGAGAATTGTGACAAGTTGGGCTTGTGTCTCCTCCCATCTTCAGAGAAGTTAGGGTGTTTGGAACAAGGATGTCCCTTGCTAGACCTGTAGCAAGATTCAAGAGCTGCCATCAGAGAGCCAGGGGGGCAGGAAATGTTCTTTTCCTGCCTGTGAGTAAGGATTAGCCAAAGATGCTACTTATTTGGTAAGTTTGCAGAGCTCTCTGGAGAGACAAAACCAAGCCAAAGTGCCCAGTTCGCATGAGACAGCAACAGGACCCTGGGATACTGCTAGAGAATGCTCCCCTACCAAGAGACAGCACTGTGTCTTCCTCCCCTTCTCCCCACTGCATCCCTTGTGAGTCTCTGAGGGGTGGAAGTGGGTGTTGTGCAGCTTGAAGTGATTGTTCCAGCTCCTGACGAGCTTGTCCTCATTAATGAGGCGCATGAAATCCACCAAGCCCAGTGGGCCCAAGCTGTTGCCCTTGTCACCTAACAGAGGCAGTGCTGTGAGGATGCATTGACAAGAGGTGCTGGCCACCAGCCCTGGTTGTTGGTCTCCCTGCTGCAGCTTGCTGAGCAGGGAAATCTTGTTTAATGCATAATTAATTGGTCTACTGTTATTAAATATTAAGCTTTCTCCTTTTTGTGGTTTTTACTTCAGACAAGGGTTATTCCCCCTTGTTGGCCTCCCTGTACTAACGTACTGCTGTGCCAAGTCACTGAGAGGGTACGGGACCCGGCAGTGTCCCAATACCATGAAATGGGACTGAGTTGTGCTGCTGATGAGCTGTGAGAGAGCTGGAGGCTCAGGGACAGTGAGCAGAGGTGTCTGGGGCTGCGTGCAGTTCCCCTGGCCACCAAGCAGCACAGATGCCCCCTGTACCTGCCATCCACTGGCCCTTGCAGTCTTCCCTGGGGCATAGGGCTGTGGCCAGTGCTGTGCAGTGAGAAACTTAGCTCTTGGGGTCACACAAAGGCCTGTGAACTCACTCCTTTGCAAGTAGCTCCAGCTCCATGCATTTGCCAGAGTCAGCGGATGGCACTGGCCAGAGCCAACAGCCTGCTGTTACAGCCAGCTGCAGAGCAGCCCCCAGGGCCAGGCAGTCGGTCCTGTGCAGGAGGGAAGCTCCCAGTGCTGTGGCATATGGTGCTTCCCTTTTCATCTTCATTTCGTTGTCTTTCCATCTCTGAACCTCTGCGATGATGACTAAAGGCTAATGGGATTTCTGTTCTTGCCCCGTTTCTTTTCTTTGCAGGTGCCAGTGTCCCCTGTTGCCCGAATATCTCAAGTTAGTTTTAACTCCTGTTTTTATCTTTTGACACATTTTGCTTTTTCTTTCCCTTTCTCTCTCGTCTCTGTATTTTTTGTTTCAATGTCATGAAGATCACCTTCACTCACAGCAGACTGTAAAATGGCAGTGATTTCACTTTCTGACATGATGTGTGGGGTCAGGCTCAGTACTGCTCACACGGCACTACAGCAGCTCACCGCAGCACAGTGCAGAAGGGAAGGTCCTGAGTGATGGGCTGCCAGGAGGCTTCTGCAGCAGCCCCTCACCTGCCCTCAGGCCTCCTAACCCCTCAGAGTGGTATGCCAAGCTCTGCCATGGTGCCAGGCCTGCAGCTGTCCCTGCGTGGGGACTGATAACCTTGGCCTTTCTGGAGAGAATGACCAGCTAAAAACCCCAAATGGACAAACTGAAGGGTGCTCTTCAGTGGTTGAACACACTCTCTTCCTTCCTTGGGCAAACTGATTTCCCTAGGCTGGGTCTCCTCTGTCATAGACTTTAGGCAGAACACATGATGGTCTCTGGACTGTCTGCAGTTGGTCTGCTTGGCAGTGTTGGTACCACAATCCCAGGCACAAAGGAGGCACTGACTGCTCAAGTAGCTTGGATAGAGCAGTACCAACCAGAAGATAAAAGTGCCTCCTTATCACTTGTCTTCTGAGCTTCAAGTTCATCCTCAAACAACCATAAAAGTGTGACTGCCTTGCTCTGGGATGTACAAGGCATCTGCATATGCACACAGGAATGGGAGAAGTACGTAGGATAAATACTTTCCCTGGGAGCAGAGCCAAGGGCTTTGCAGTGTGTGTCCCTGCAGGCACTGTGACACCTCTCAGCTCTCCTAGCCTGGTGGTTGAGTTCCCTGTCCTCTTGCCAGAGCAATTGGAAGAGCTTGTGGAAGTCCTGGCAGTGTATACAAATCACTCTCTTGCCCTGCACTATCAGTGGCTGTTTCTCTAGGTTCACCATAATGGGATTCCAACGACCTCTTTTTCCCCGCCTGTTCTTGCAGCTCTTTTGTTGCTGCCACACTTCTCTAGCTGGCAAAACACAAGTTTGGAGAGACCACCTTGTATTTCTCAGCAGAGATAAGGGTCTGCAGCTCTGCTGTGGTCCATGGCTCTGCTGTAGTTAGTACATAACCATGCTGGAAGAAGCACATACTGTGGCTGTGTTCCAGTCTCTCTCTTCTTCCAGCCCCACGCTTCTGCCTTGGCCCCACACTGTTCTCATCATTCAGTTGTTCATCAGTGACAGCTCTGCAAAGGTAGCTCCTGAGCTACAGCCCCAGAGTTCTGGCACAAGTGAGAAAATTGTGCCAAAATCAGCATCATCTTT